>CP136067.1:4797950-5376208 GCA_032622095.1 Siphonodentalium dalli
CCGTATATCTCTCTGCAGATGCTAATATAACGTTGAATGGTAAACAGACGCTCTTTATAGCGATGCGTTAAAAACAAACGCTCATTAAATTATCACTTGATTAACCCCCGCCGTGCCTTTGCGGTAATTTGGGAGTGGACAAAGGGTGCTCAGAGCTTCTCCAAAACGCGACAACTACGGTGTTCGTGTGTTTTTACCCTTAGATGGGAAGTTTGAACTCAATCGAGCCAGCCGTTTTCGATTCTATAAAGTACACACATATAGGCCTATATATATATACGGAAGTCTCAAAATATATAGTACTAGCAGGTTAGCCCGCCACCGGCGGCTTGTCCGAAACATGACATTTTTATATATATTTTTTTAATTTTTAGCTCCACGCGTTTCAATAAGAAAAATTTGTACCCGGTAGCTACACCAGTTTCCGAGATCTGGTCTGCGCATGAAAATTTGTACCCGGCGCAAGATACATTCACATGCCAAATTTCAAGTCGATAGCTCCACCCGTTTCCGAGATCTCGTCTGCGCATGCGCTGCACGGGCGTCGCACGGGCTCGGCGACCCGATAAAATTTGTACCCGGCGCAAGATACATTCACATAGCAAATTTCAAGTCGATAGCTCCACCCGTTTCCGAGATCTCGTCTGCGCATGCGCTGCACGGGCGTCGCACGGGCTCGGCGACCCGATAAAATTTGTACCCGGCGCAAGATACATGCACATAGCAAATTTCAAGTCGATAGCTCCACCCGTTTCCGAGATCTCGTCTGCGCATGCGCTGCACGGGTGTCGCACGGGCTCACGACCCGATAAAATTTGTACCCGGCGCAAGATACATTCACATAGCAAATTTCAAGTCGATAGCTCCACCCGTTTCCGAGATCTCGTCTGCGCATGCGCTGCACGGGCGTCGTACGGGCTCGCCAATACGACAACGACCACCGCCTGGTCAAACTACACACACGTACCAAGTTTCGTCCCGATCGGTCGAGAATCGTAGATTTGTATGAAGTACAACACACACACAAACATAAATATATAAGAGAGATATGTAAATTAGATAGATTGTATCAAAATATATAGGAGAGATATGTAAATGATCTACACACCATTACTGGTGTTTGTCAAAGTTTAGTGGGGTATATCAATACTCATTCACGATCATATCATTGAGGTCCGGAGGGTGTGGGCTATCTCTCGAATACAAGGAGTTCTCAAAATATATAGAAGAGATAAGAAAAATTTGTACCCGGTAGCTCCACCCGTTTCCGAGATCTGGACTGCGCATGCGCGAAGCTGGCGTCGCACGTGCTCGGCGACCTGATAAAATTTGTACCCGGCGCAAGATACATTCACATAGCAAATTTCAAGTCGATAGCTCCACCCGTTTCCGAGATCTCGTCTGCGCATGCGCTGCACGGGCGTCGCACGGGCTCGGCGACCCGATAAAATTTGTACCCGGCGCAAGATACATTCACATAGCAAATTTCAAGTCGATAGCTCCACCCGTTTCCGAGATCTCATCTGCGCATGCGCTGCACGGGCGTCGCACGGGCTCGCCAATACGACAACGACCACCGCCTGGTCAAACTACACACACGTACCAAGTTTCGTCCCGATCGGTCGAGAATCGTAGATTTGTATGAAGTACAACACACACACAAACATAAATATATAAGAGAGATATGTAAATTAGATAGATTGTATCAAAATATATAGGAGATATATGTAAATGATCTACACACCATTACTGGTGTTTGTCAAAGTTTAGTGGGATATATCAATACTCATTCACGATTATATCATTGAGGTCCGGAGGGTGTGGGCTATCTCTCGAATACACGGAGTTCTCAAAATATATAGAAGAGACTAGCAGGTTAGCCCGCCACTGGCGTGCTTGGTCAGAAACATGACATTTTTTAAATACATTTTTTAACGATTGATTCGTTAATTGAACTGAATGGTCAGAATACAGAATTGAAAACGTGAGGAGACAATCAATGAGTTAATTCTGCCTTTATATCAAGAGAAATTATGGTCTCACCATGGACCAATAACAATTCAAGTACAAAAGTTAATTAAATTGTAAATTGTTTTCGTCCCATGGCTTTGTTTCAGAAACATGACATTTTTGTAATTATTTTGTTTTTATTTATTTTTGTTTTTTATTTTTTAATATGAATTTAATGTTTTTAAAATTTAATTTTTTGTTTCTGGCGGAAAAATTTACCCGTAGAAATCCCCCCTTCGTATTCGCGCTATATCGAATCGATTTGTGAGCACCGAACTGAAATATATTAGCGCAAAAACGGCGTAAAAATAGATTTGACCTCCGCACGTGAAAAGTTGACCTCGCACGGACAAATAAATATGCCTATGTTCGTCTCCGGCCGAAAACACATCCAAATACCAAATTTCATCGAAATTGGCTTAGTCGTTTTCGAGTCCATCGATTTCAAACACACACACAAACTTACACATAAACAAACACACACACAGATCTTTCAAAATATATAATAGATAGATAGATAGACTAGCAGGTTAGCCCGCAACTGGCGTGCTTGGTCAGAAACATGACATTTTTTAAATACATTTTTTAACGATTGATTCGTTAATTGAACTGAATGGTCAGAATACAGAATTGAAAACGTGAGGAGACAATCAATGAGTTAATTCTGCCTTTATATCAAGAGAAATTATGGTCTCACCATGGACCAATAACAATTCAAGTACAAAAGTTAATTAAATTGTAAATTGTTTTCGTCCCATGGCTTTGTTTCAGAAACATGACATTTTTGTAATTATTTTGTTTTTATTTATTTTTGTTTTTTATTTTTTAATATGAATTTAATGTTTTTAAAATTTAATTTTTTGTTTCTGGCGGAAAAATTTACCCGTAGAAATCCCCCCTTCGTAGGAACGACAGACAACGCATTCTTTGTTTCGTGAAATCTCTCTACGATAACATTGCATTGAATTTAAAACAAACGCTTCCCGTCGGGAAATCTGTCTGCATAATATTTCGAGTCTGCCGTACCCGTCGTAATGTCGTGAAATCTCGACTGCATAATATATAACATTGCATTGAATCTGTTGTTGGCATTCAGGGCTTCGGGCCGTTGTTGTTGGCATCACGGCTCCCCGAAAACTCTCACATTGCCGAAAACGTGTATTTAGTAATATCGTTGTTGTTGATATTTACGGCTTGGGGGCTATTTTCTCGCCAACAATGTCGTTGGCGTTCACGGTTTGGGGCAGTGTGTATAGCTGCGTGAGTTAGCAGGAATCGAGGGGTGTAAGTTTAGAGCTTGTTTATATGAATGTTTCGGAAATAGACTAAGATTTTCAGCCGTAACAAAAAATGTATACATCAGAAAATGTAAATTCCATCAGCTTTCATGTGTAGTAAAGATGTCTTATAAGCCGACATTGCCGTGGGGATGCCCGTTCCTACACGCGTTTTCGATTCTATGAAGTACCCACATATATACACACATACACACATATATCCGATCGGTCGAGGTGTTGGTATCTGATGCAAAAGACGAAATTGTGAGTGTTGGTCAATAGTCCCCGCCGTGAACCTCATCGTCGCAAAGAGCGGACAGTCAATTAACCCCGTTGTGAACCTCAATCACCAACACGACGTAAACATGTGTTATGTTCTAAAAATAGGAAAGCACTTAAGTTTGAGCTCAATCGGCATTCCCTGGAATTTCCCGTAGATTGGCAGATTAATATAATTCCAGTAGCTTCATAACGGTATATCTGGGGAGAAATCTGATATATTCGTGATTATCTCGGATGATTTCGGTATATAACTATATACTGTAAAAACAAAGCGAGCCATCCGTGCTCGCAGGGTTGGTCAGAAACAAATGTTTTTTAAATTTAATGTGTGTTCCGTATATCTCTCTGCAGATGCAAATAACGTTGAATGGCAAACAGACGCTCTTTATAGCGATGCGTAAAAAACAAACGCTCATTAAATAATCACTTGATTAACCCCCGCCGTGCCTTTGCGGTGATTTGGGAGTGGATAAAGGGTGCTCAGGGCTTCTCGTAAACCCGACTACGGCGGTGTCGTTGGTATTTTACACTTACATACGAAATTTGATCTCAATCTGTACACGCGTTTTGGATTCTATGAAGTACACACACACATATATACACACATATATACGAAGTCTCAAAATATATAGTATAGACTAGCAGGTTAGCCCGCCACTGGCGGCATTCGTCTCATGGCTTTGTTTCAGAAACATGACATTTTTTTAATTTAACCAAATTTCAAGTCGATAGCTCCACCCGTTTCCGAGATCTGGTCTGCGCATGCGCGAAGCTTGCGTCGCACGGGCTCGGCGACCCGATAAAATTAGTACCTGGGGCAAGATACATTCACATACCAAATATCAAGTCGATAGCTCCACCGGTTTCCGAGATCTCGTCTGCGCATGCGCGAAGCTGGCGTCGCACGGACTCGGCGACCCGATAAAATTTTATCCGGGGCATGATACATTCACATAGCAAATTTCAAGTCGATAGCTCAACCCGTTTGCGAGATAACGCATTCTTTGTTTTTCAATGAGTTAATTCATGGTACCCGTCCTCCCCGTCCTAAACTTCAGAGCGGACAGTCAATTAATCCCGTCGTGAAATCCCTCTGCATAATATTTCGAGCTCTTAGATCAATTCTGCCTTTTTAGTTGCATTTCGTCCGCATCCGTATTTCGGACGCATGGGGTCAGTCGTTTAGCCACGTCCATTGGAATCCGCATCGGACGCATGGGGTATCGTTTAGCCACGTCCATTGCAATAAAGAGCGTTAATTGTTAAAACCTCCGTATAAGGTATAAATAAAGAGCGTTTTGCCTTAACCCCCGCCGTGCTTTTGCGGTGATTTGGGAGTGGATAAAGGGTGCTCAGAGCTTCTAGAAACACGACTACGGCGGTGTCGGTGGGATTTTACACTTACATACGAAATTTGATCTCAATCTGTACACGCGTTTTGGATTCTATGAAGTACACACACACACACACATATATACGAAGTCTCAAAATATATAGTTTAGAAGACTAGCAGGTTAGCCCGCCACTGGCGGCATTCGTCCCATGGCTTTGTTTCAGAAACATGACATTTTTGTAATTATTTTGTTTTTATTTATTTTTGTTTTTAATTTTTTAATATGAATTTAATGTTTTTTTAAATTTAATATATTTTGTTTCTGAATTGTTTTTTTATTGTTAATTTTTTTTTAATTTTAAATTGTTTTAATTAATTTTTTTGTTTTTGGCGGAAAAATTTACCCGTAGAAATCCCCCCTTCCTAGGAACGACAGACAACGCATTCTTTGTTTCGTGAAATCTCTCTACGATAACATTGCATTGAATTTAAAACAAACGCTTCCCGTCGGGAAATCTGTCTGCATAATATTTCGAGTCTGCCGTACCCGTCGTAATATCTCTCTGCATAATAGATAACATTGCATTGAATCTGTTGTTGGCATTCAGGGCTTCGGGTCGTTGTTGTTGGCATCACGGCTCCCCGAAAACTCTCACATTGCCGAAAACGTGTATTTAGTAATATCGTTGTTGTTGATATTTACGGCTTGGGGCTATTTTCTAGCCAACAATGTCGTTGGCGTTCACGGTTTGGGGCAGTGTGTATAGCTGCGTGAGTTAGCAGGAATCGAGGGGTGTAAGTTTAGAGCTTGTTTATATGAATGTTTCGGAAATAGACTAAGATTTTCAGCCGTAACAAAAAATGTATACATCAGAAAATGTAAATTCCATCGGCTGTCATGTGTAGTAAAGATGTCTTATAAGCCGACATTGCCGTGGGGATGCCCGTTCCTATACGCGTTTTCGATTCTATGAAGTACCCACATATATACACACATACACACATATATCCGATCGGTCGAGGTGTTGGTATCTGATGCAAAAGACGAAATTGTGAGTGTTCGTCAATAGTCCCCGTGGTGAACCCCAACGCGACGTAAACATGTGTTGCGTTCTAAATATAGGAAAGCACTTTCTCTCTGCTTTCGAGCGATAAAGTTTGCGTAAATACGAAATTGTGAGTGTTGGTTTATGCCTATAACTACCCCCCCCCCCTAAGCCCTGACCTAAGTGTCATACATACTATAACAATGATGTTGTAAGAGTACTACATCCAATAAATCTCCCCGCATAGGAAATGCAGTCAATGTTACCGTATAACTCTGCAGATGCGAATAACGTTGAATGGGAAACAGACGCTCTTTATAGAGATGCGTCAAAAACAAACGCTCATTAAATAATCACTTGTTTAACCCCCGCCGTGCCTTTGCGGTGATTTAAGATTGGAGAACGGGTGCTCTGAGCTTCTCTAAACCCCGACCACGGTCGTGTCGGTGGTATTTGACACTTACACAGGAAGTTTGAGGTCAATCTTTACACGCGTTTTGGATTCTATGAAGTACACACATACACACATATATACGAAGTCTCAAAATATATAGTATAGACTAGCAGGTTAGCCCGCCACTGGCGGCATTCGTCCCATGGCTTTGTTTCAGAAACATGACATTTTTGTAATTATTTTGTTTTTATTTATTTTTGTTTTTAATTTTTTAATATGAATTTAATGTTTTTTTAAATTTAATATATTTTGTTTCTGAATTGTTTTTTTATTGTTAATTTTTTTTTAATTTTAAATTGTTTTAATTAAATTTTAAATTGTTTTAATTAATTTTTTTGTTTCTGGCGGAAAAATTTACCCGTAGAAATCCCCCCTTCCTATAGGAACGACAGACAACGCATTCTTTGTTTCGTGAAATCTCTCTACGATAACATTGCATTGAATTTAAAACAAACGCTTCCCGTCGGGAAATCTGTCTGCATAATATTCTGAGTCTGCCGTACCCGTCGTAATATCTCTCTGCATAATAGATAACATTGCATTGAATCTGTTGTTGGCATTCAGGGCTTCGGGTCGTTGTTGTTGGCATCACGGCTCCCCGAAAACTCTCACATTGCCGAAAACGTGTATTTAGTAATATCGTTGTTGTTGATATTTACGGCTTGGGGCTATTTTCTCGCCAACAATGTCGTTGGCGTTCACGGTTTGGGGCAGTGTGTATAGCTGCGTGAGTTAGCAGGAATCGAGGGGTGTAAGTTTAGAGCTTGTTTATATGAATGTTTCGGAAATAGACTAAGATTTTCAGCCGTAACAAAAAAGGTATACATCAGAAAATGTAAATTCCATCGGCTGTCATGTGTAGTAAAGATGTCTTATAAGCCGACATTGCCGTGGGGATGCCCGTTCCTATACGCGTTTTCGATTCTATGAAGTACCCACATATATACACACATACACACATATATCCGATCGGTCGAGGTGTTGGTATCTGATGCAAAAGACGAAATTGTGAGTGTTCGTCAATAGTCCCCGTGGTGAACCCCAACGCGACGTAAACATGTGTTGCGTTCTAAATATAGGAAAGCACTTTCTCTCTGCTTTCGAGCGATAAAGTTTGCGTAAATACGAAATTGTGAGTGTTGGTTTATGCCTATAACTAACCCCCCGCCCTAAGCCCTGACCAAAGTGTCATACATACTATAACAATGATGTTGTAAGAGTACTACATCCAATAAATCTCCCCGCATAGGAAATGCAGTCAATGTTACCGTATAACTCTGCAGATGCGAATAACGTTGAATGGGAAACAGACGCTCTTTATAGAGATGCGTCAAAAACAAACGCTCATTAAATAATCACTTGATTAACCCCCGCCGTGCCTTTGCGGTGATTTAAGATTGGATAACGGGTGCTCTGAGCTTCTCTAAACCCCGACCACGGTCGTGTCGGTGTGATTTTACACTTACATACGAAATTTGAGGTCAAGCTTTACACGCGTTTTGGATTCTATGAAGTACACACATACACACATATATACGAAGTCTCAAAATATATAGTATAGACTAGCAGGTTAGCCCGCCACTGGCGTGCTTGGTCAGAAACATGACATTTTTTAAATACATTTTTTAACGATTGATTCGTTAATTGAACTGAATGGTCAGAATACAGAATTGAAAACGTGAGGAGACAATCAATGAGTTAATTCTGCCTTTATATCAAGAGAAATTATGGTCTCACCATGGACCAATAACAATTCAAGTACAAAAGTTAATTAAATTGTAAATTGTTTTCGTCCCATGGCTTTGTTTCAGAAACATGACATTTTTGTAATTATTTTGTTTTTATTTATTTTTGTTTTTTATTTTTTAATATGAATTTAATGTTTTTAAAATTTAATTTTTTGTTTCTGGCGGAAAAATTTACCCGTAGAAATCCCCCCTTCGTAGGAACGACAGACAACGCATTCTTTGTTTCGTGAAATCTCTCTACGATAACATTGCATTGAATTTAAAACAAACGCTTCCCGTCGGGAAATCTGTCTGCATAATATTTCGAGTCTGCCGTACCCGTCGTAATGTCGTGAAATCTCGACTGCATAATATATAACATTGCATTGAATCTGTTGTTGGCATTCAGGGCTTCGGGCCGTTGTTGTTGGCATCACGGCTCCCCGAAAACTCTCACATTGCCGAAAACGTGTAATTAGTAATATCGTTGTTGTTGATATTTACGGCTTGGGGGCTATTTTCTCGCCAACAATGTCGTTGGCGTTCACGGTTCGGGGCAGTGTGTATAGCTGCGTGAGTTAGCAGGAATCGAGGGGTGTAAGTTTAGAGCTTGTTTATATGAATGTTTCGGAAATAGACTAAGATTTTCAGCCGTAACAAAAAATGTATACATCAGAAAATGTAAATTCCATCGGCTTTCATGTGTAGTAAAGATGTCTTATAAGCCGACATTGCCGTGGGGATGCCCGTTCCTACACGCGTTTTCGATTCTATGAAGTACCCACATATATACACACATACACACATATATCCGATCGGTCGAGGTGTTGGTATCTGATGCAAAAGACGAAATTGTGAGTGTTGGTCAATAGTCCCCGCCGTGAACCTCATCGTCGCAAAGAGCGGACAGTCAATTAACCCCGTTGTGAACCTCAATCACCAACACGACGTAAACATGTGTTACGTTCTAAAAATAGGAAAGCACTTAAGTTTGAGCTCAATCGGCATTCCCTGGAATTTCCCGTAGATTGGCAGATTAATATAATTCCAGTAGCTTCATAACGGTATATCTGGGGAGAAATCTGATGCTATATTCGTGATTATCTCGGATGATTTCGGTATATAACTATATACTGTAAAAACTAAGCGAGCCATCCGTGCTCGCAGGGTTGGTCAGAAACAAATGTTTTTTAAATTTAATGTGTGTTCCGTATATCTCTCTGCAGATGCAAATAACGTTGAATGGCAAACAGACGCTCTTTATAGCGATGCGTAAAAACAAACGCTCATTAAATAATCACTTGATTAACTCCCGCCGTGCCTTTGCGGTGATTTGGGAGTGGATAAAGGGTGCTCAGGGCTTCTCGTAAACCCGACTACGGCGGTGTCGTTGGGATTTTACACTTACATACGAAATTTGATCTCAATCTGTACACGCGTTTTGGATTCTATGAAGTACACACACACATATATACACACATATATACGAAGTCTCAAAATATATAGTACTAGCAGGTTAGCCCGCCACCGGCGGCTTGTCCGAAACATGACATTTTTATATATTTTTTTTAATTTTTAGCTCCACGCGTTTCAATAAGAAAAATTTGTACCCGGTAGCTCCACCAGTTTCCGAGATCTGGTCTGCGCATGAAAATTTGTACCCAGCGCAAGATACATTCAAATGGCAAATTTCAAGTCGATAGCTCCACCCGTTTCCGAGATCTCGTCTGCGCATGCGCTGCACGGGCGTCGCACGGGCTCGGCGACCCGATCAAATTTGTACCCGGCGCAAGATACATTCACATAGCAAATTTCAAGTCGATAGCTCCACCCGTTTCCGAGATCTCGTCTGCGCATGCGCTGCACGGGCGTCGCACGGGCTCGGCGACCCGATAAAATTTGTACCCGGCGCAAGATACATTCACATAGCAAATTTCAAGTCGATAGCTCCACCCGTTTCCGAGATCTCGTCTGCGCATGCGCTGCACGGGCGTCGCACGGGCTCGCCAATACGACAACGACCACCGCCTGGTCAAACTACACACACATACCAAGTTTCGTCCCGATCGGTCGAGAATCGTAGATTTGTATGAAGTACAACACACACACAAACATAAATATATAAGAGAGATATGTAAATTAGATAGATTGTATCAAAATATATAGGAGAGATATGTAAATGATCTACACACCATTACTGGTGTTTGTCAAAGTTTAGTGGGGTATATCAATACTCATTCACGATCATATCATTGAGGTCCGGAGGGTGTGGGCTATCTCTCAAATACAAGGAGTTCTCAAAATATATAGTATAGAAGACTAGCAGGTTAGCCCGCCACTGGCGTGCTTGGTCAGAAACATGACATTTTTTAAATACATTTTTTAACGATTGATTCGTTAATTGAACTGAATGGTCAGAATACAGAATTGAAAACGTGAGGAGACAATCAATGAGTTAATTCTGCCTTTATATCAAGAGAAATTATGGTCTCACCATGGACCAATAACAATTCAAGTACAAAAGTTAATTAAATTGTAAATTGTTTTCGTCCCATGGCTTTGTTTCAGAAACATGACATTTTTGTAATTATTTTGTTTTTATTTATTTTTGTTTTTTATTTTTTAATATGAATTTAATGTTTTTAAAATTTAATTTTTTGTTTCTGGCGGAAAAATTTACCCGTAGAAATCCCCCCTTCGTAGGAACGACAGACAACGCATTCTTTGTTTCGTGAAATCTCTCTACGATAACATTGCATTGAATTTAAAACAAACGCTTCCCGTCGGGAAATCTGTCTGCATAATATTTCGAGTCTGCCGTACCCGTCGTAATGTCGTGAAATCTCGACTGCATAATATATAACATTGCATTGAATCTGTTGTTGGCATTCAGGGCTTCGGGCCGTTGTTGTTGGCATCACGGCTCCCCGAAAACTCTCACATTGCCGAAAACGTGTATTTAGTAATATCGTTGTTGTTGATATTTACGGCTTGGGGGCTATTTTCTCGCCAACAATGGCGTTGGCGTTCACGGTTTGGGGCAGTGTGTATAGCTGCGTGAGTTAGCAGGAATCGAGGGGTGTAAGTTTAGAGCTTGTTTATATGAATGTTTCGGAAATAGACTAAGATTTTCAGCCGTAACAAAAAATGTATACATCAGAAAATGTAAATTCCATCGGCTTTCATGTGTAGTAAAGATGTCTTATAAGCCGACATTGCCGTGGGGATGCCCGTTCCTACACGCGTTTTCGATTCTATGAAGTACCCACATATATACACACATACACACATATATCCGATCGGTCGAGGTGTTGGTATCTGATGCAAAAGACGAAATTGTGAGTGTTGGTCAATAGTCCCCGCCGTGAACCTCATCGTCGCAAAGAGCGGACAGTCAATTAACCCCGTTGTGAACCTCAATCACCAACACGACGTAAACATGTGTTACGTTCTAAAAATAGGAAAGCACTTAAGTTTGAGCTCAATCGGCATTCCCTGGAATTTCCCGTAGATTGGCAGATTAATAATATGATCGTAGCTTCATAACGGTATATCTGGGGAGAAATCTGATGCTATATTCGTGATTATCTCGGATGATTTCGGTATATAACTATATACTGTAAAAACAAAGCGAGCCATCCGTGCTCGCAGGGTTGGTCAGAAACAAATGTTTTTTAAATTTAATGTGTGTTCCGTATATCTCTCTGCAGATGCAAATAACGTTGAATGGCAAACAGACGCTCTTTATAGCGATGCGTAAAAAACAAACGCTCATTAAATAATCACTTGATTAACTCCCGCCGTGCCTTTGCGGTGATTTGGGAGTGGATAAAGGGTGCTCAGGGCTTCTCGTAAACCCGACTACGGCGGTGTCGTTTTGATTTTACACTTACATACGAAATTTGATCTCAATCTGTACACGCGTTTTGGATTCTATGAAGTACACACACACATATATACACACATATATACGAAGTCTCAAAATATATAGTATAGACTAGCAGGTTAGCCCGCCACTGGCGTGCTTGGTCAGAAACATGACATTTTAAAAATTATTAATGATTGATTCGTCAATTGAACTGAATGGTCAGAATACAGAACTGAAAACGTGAGGAGACACGATGAGCCCGACGTTGTCCGGGCTATTCAAAAATCAATTTTCAAGTCGATAGCTCCACCCGTTTCCGAGATCTGGTCTGCGCATGCGCGAAGCTGGCGTCGCACGGCCTCGGCGACCCGATAAAATTCGTATCCGGGGCAAGATACATTCACATACCAAAGTTTAAGTCGATAGCTCCACCCGTTTCCGAGATCTCGTCTGCGCATGCGCTGCACGGGCGTCGCACGGGCTTGCCAATACAACAACCACGACCACCTGGTCAAACTACACACACGTACGAAGTTTCGTCCCGATCGGTCGAGGTGTTGGTATCTGATGCAAAAGACGAACGGGAGTTCTGAGACTAACTACCCACACCCTCAAGCCCTGTCCTAAGTGTCATACTTACTATAACAATGATGCTGAACACTTTGAGGCAATTATATTGCAGAAATGTTGTAAGGCAAAAGTATTTCTCACATTGCCGTAAAGAGAAAATTAGTAGCTTGAACTAATTATTTTCTCGCCAACAATGTAGTTGTTGTTGTTGGCATTAGCGGCTTGGGAGTGACCCCCACCTTTATGATATGATCAAAAGACAAGATAGCAAATTTCAAGTCGATAGCTCCACTCGTTTCCGAGACAACGCATTCTTTGTTTTTCAATGAGTTAATTCATGTCCCCGTCTTAAACTTCAGAGCGGACAGTCAATTAATCCCGTCGTGAAATCCCTCTGCATATTATTTCGAGCTCTTAGATCATTTCTGCCTTTTTAGTCGAGATAATTGCATTTCGTTCTCATCCGTATTTCGGACGCATGTGGTCAGTCGTTTAGCCACGATCATTGGAATCCACTTCCGTATTTCTGACGCATGTGGTGTGTCGTTTAGAAACGACCATATCAATAAAGAGCGTTAATTACTAAAACCACCGTATAAGGTATAGATAAAGAGTGTTGTTGCTTTAACCCCCGCCGTGCCTTTGCGGTGATTTGGGAGTGGATAAAGGGTGCTCAGAGCTTCTCGAAAACCCGACTACGACGATACCCGTGGGTTTTTACATTTAGATGGGAAGTTTGAACTCAATCTGTACACGCGTTTTGGATTCTATGAAGTACACACACACGGAAGTCTCAAAATATATAGTACTAGCAGGGTAGCCCGCCACCGGCGGCTTGTCCGAAACATGACATTTTTTGTTTTTCAATGAGTTAATTGTGACATTTGTTTATATTTTTTTTTAATTTATAGCTCCACGCGTTTCAATAAGAAAAAATTGTACCCGGTAGCTCCACCCGTTTCCGAGATCTGGTCTGCGCATGCGCGAAGCTGGCGTCGCACGGGCTCGGCGACCCGATCAAATTTGTACCCGGCCCAAGATACATTCACATAGCAAATTTCAAGTCGATAGCTCCACCCGTTTCCGATATCTCGTCTGCGCATGCGCTGCACGGGCGTCGCATGGGCTCGGCGACCCGATACAATTTGTACCCGGTGCAAGATACATTCACATAGCAAATTTCAGGTCGATAGCTCCACCCGTTTCCGAGATCTGCCTTTCTGCATAATATTTCGAGCGATAACATTGCATTGAAATGTCAGACTCCCATCGTGAACCTCAACACGAAGTAAACACGTGTTTCGAGCGATAACATTGCATTGAAATGACTCCCATCGTGAACCTCAAGACGACGTAAAACACGTGTTGCGTTCTAGGAAATGCACTCAATGCAGATGCTAATAACGTTGACTTCGTATTTATATATATAATGACGTTATTAACCCCGCCGTGCCGTTTGAGCTGATTTTTATGACTGGGAGTGGAGTACGGGTGCTCGGAGCTTCTGGAAAACGCGTGGACGACATCGTACGTGATATTTTACCTTTAGATAGGAAGTTTGAGCTCAATCTGTCCAGCCGTTCCCGTCCTAATGTACTATTTCGAGCAATAACAATTGTCAGACTCCCATCGTGAACCTCAACACGAAGTAAACACGTGTTTCGAGCGATAACATTGCATTGAAGTCAGACTCCCATCGTGGACCCCCAAGACGACGTAAACACGTGTTTGTTCCGGTATAACTTTGGAGACTCTGACTTCATATATATATATAATGACGTTATTAACCCCGGCCGTGCCGTTTGAGCTGATTTCGATGACTGGGAGTGGATAAAGGGTGCTCAGAGCTTCTCGAAAACACGATTACGGCGGTGTCGGTGGGATTTTACACTTACATACGAAATTTGATCTCAATCTGTACACGCGTTTTGGATTCTATGAAGTACACACATACACATATACGAAGTCTCAAAATATATAGTATAGATAGACTAGCAGGTTAGCCCGCCACAGGCGGCTTGTCCGAAACATGACATTTTTTAAATATTTTTTTTTAATTTTTAGCTCCACGCGTTTCAATAAGAAAAATTTGTACCCGGTAGCTCCACCCGTTTCCGAGATCTGGTCTGCGCATGCGCGAAGCTGGCGTCGCACGGACTCGGCGACCCGATAAAATTTGTACCCGGCGCAAGATACATTCACATACCAAATTTCAAGTCGATAGCTCCACCCGTTTCCGATATCTCGTCTGCGCATGCGCTGCACGGGCGTCGCACGGGCTCGCCAATACGACAGCGACGACCACCTGGTCAGACTACACTCACGTACCAAGTTTCGTCCCGATCGGTCGAGGTGTTGGTATCTGATGCAAAAGACGAAATTGTGAGTGTTGGTCAATAGTCCCCGCCGTGAACCTCATCGTCGCAAAGAGCGGACAGTCAATTAACCCCGTTGTGAACCTCAATCACCAACGCGACGTAAACATGTGTTGCGTTCTAAAAATAGGAAAGCATTTTCTCTCTGCATAATTCTGCAGATGCTAATAACGTTGCGTCCCGTAGGTAGCAATATCGTTGTTGTTGATATTTACGGCTTGGGGGCTATTTTCTTATTTAGCAAGTTTGAGCTCAATCGGTTCGAGTCTATAAAGGACACACTCATATATATGACACTTCCCGTGGGTAGCAAATTTGAGCTCAATCGGCATTCCCTGGAATTTCCCGTAGATTGGCAGATTCCAGTAGCTTTTTATAACGGTATATCTGGGGAGAAATCTGATGCTATATTCGTGATTATCTGGGATGATTTCGGTATATAAGTATATACTGTAAAAACAAAGCGCGCCATCCGTGCTCGCAGGGTTGGTCAGAAACAAATGTTTTTTAAATTTAATGTATGTTCCGTATATCTCTCTGCAGATGCAAATAGCGTTGAATGGCAAACAGACGCTCTTTATAGAGATGCGTCAAAAACAAACGCTCATTAAATAATCACTTGATTAACCCACGCCGTGCCTTTGCGGTGAATTGAGATTGGAGAACGGGTGCTCTGAGCTCTTCTAAACTGCGACCACGGTCGTGTCGGTGGGATTTGACACTTACATAGGAAGTTTGAGCTCAATCTGTACACGCGTTTTGGATTCTATGAAGTACACACATACACACATATATACGTAGTCTCAAAATATATAGTATAGACTAGCCGATGAGCCCGACGTTGTCCGGGCTATTCAAAAACCAAATTTCAAGTCGATAGCAAAAACCAAACCAAATTTCAAGTCGATAGCTCTACCCGTTTCCGAGATCTGGTCTGCGCATGCGCGAAGCTGGAGTCGCACGGGCTCGGCGACCCGATAAAATTCGTATCCGGGGCAAGTTACATTCACATACCAAATTTCAAGTCGATAGCTCCACCCGTTTCCGAGATCTCGTCTGCGCATGCGCGAAGCTGGAGTCGCACGGGCTCGGCGACCCGATACAATTCGTATCCGGGGCAAGTTACATTCACATACCAAATTTCAAGTCGATAGCTCCACCCGTTTCCGAGATCTCGTCTGCGCATGCGCGAAGCTGGCGTCGCACGGGCTCGTCGACCCGACAAAATTCGTATCCGGGGCAAGATACATTCACATAGCAAATTTCAAGTCGATAGCTCCACCCGTTTCCGAGATCTCGTCTGCGCATGCGCGAAGCGGGCGCCGCACGGGCTCGCCAATACGACAACGTCCACCGCCTGGTCAAACTACACGCACGTACCAAGTTTCGTCCCGATCGGTCGAGAATCGTAGATTTGTATTAATGACAGACAAACATACAGACACACAAACAAACAGAGGTCATCAAAATATATATGAGATATATAGACTAGCAGGTTAGACCGCCACTGGCGGCATTCGTCTCATGGCTTTGTTTCAGAAACATGACAATTTTTTAATTTAACCAAATTTCAAGTCGATATCTCCACCGGTTTCCGAGATCTCGTCTGCGCATGCGCGAAGCTGGCGTCGCACGGACTCGGCGACCCGATAAAATTTGTATCCGGGGCAAGATACATTCACATAGCAAATTTTAAGTCGATAGCTCCACCCGTTTGCGAGATAACGCATTCTTTGTTTTTCAATGAGTTAATTCATGGTACCCGTCCTCCCCGTCCTAAACTTCAGAGCGGACAGTCAATTAATCCCGTCGTGAAATCCCTCTGCATAATATTTCGAGCTCTTAGATCAATTCTGCCTTTAAGTTGCATTTCGTTCGCATCCGTATTTCGTACGCATGGGGTCAGTCGTTTAGCCACGTCCATTGGAATCCGCATCGGACGCATGGGGTATCGTTTAGTCACGTCCATTGCAATAAAGAGCGTTAATTGTTAAAACCTCCGTATAAGGTATAGATAAAGAGCGTTATTTGCCTTAACCCCCGCCGTGCCTTTGCGGTGATTTGGGAGTGGATAAAGGGTGCTCAGAGCTTATCGAAAACACGACTACGGCGGTGTCGGTGGGATTTTACACTTACATACGAAATTTGATCTCAATCTGTACACGCGTTTTGGATTCTATGAATACACACATATATACACACATATATACACACATATATACGAAGTCTCAAAATATATAGTATAGATAGACTAGCAGGTTAGCCCCCCACTAGCGGCATTCGTTCCATGGCTTTGTTCGAAAAAGCAATTGCAACATGTTCCGAGACACTTGTGCTGCCTTTGTACAAAATTTCGTCAGAAACATGACATTTTTTTAATTATTTTGTTTTTATTTATTTTTGTTTTTTATTGTTTAATATGAATTTAATGTTTTTTAAATTTAATATATTTTTTTTCTGAATGGTTTTTTTTATTTTTAAATTTTTTTTAATTTTAAATTGTTTTAATTAACTTTTTTGTTTCTGGCGGAAAAATTTACCCGTAGAAATCCCCCCTTCCTAGGAACGACAGACAACGCTCGAGCGATAACATTGCATTGAATTGAAAACAAACGCTTCCCGTCGTGAAATGTCTCTGCATAATATTTCGAGCGACAGGCTACAGACTCCCGTCATACAGATAAGTAGATAGCGAAACGAAATTTACCCGTAGAGATCCCCCTTCCTAGGAACGACAGACAACGCTCGAGCGATAACATTGCATTGAATTGAAAACAAACGCTTCCCGTCGTGAAATGTCTCTGCTTAATATTTCGAGCGACAGGCTACAGACTCCCGTCATACAGATAAGTAAATAGCGAAAACGACGCTCTTTATATAGACATTGCGGAAAACGAACGCTCTTTATATATCAACGCTATTAACCCCGAAGTGCCGATTGCGGTGATTTGGGATTGGAGAAACGGTGCTCTGAGCTTCTCCAAAACGCGACCACGGCCGTGTCGGTGGGATTTTACACTTATATACAAAATTTGAGCTCAATCTGAACACGCGTTTTGGATTCCACGAAGTACACATATACACATATACACACATATATACGTAGTTCTCAAATTATATAGTAGACTAGCAGGTTAGCCCGCCACTGGCGGCATTCGTCTGATGGCTTTGTTTCAGAAACATGACATTTTATAAATTTAACCAAATTTCAAGTCGATAGCTCCACTCGTTTCCGAGATCTGGTCTGCCCATGCGCGAAGCTTGCGTCGCACGGGCTCGGCGACCCGATAAAATTCGTATCCGGGGCAAGATACATTCACATAGCAAATTTCAAGTCGATAGCTCCACCCGTTTCCGAGATCTCGTCTGCGCACGCGCTGCACGGGCGCCGCACGGGCACGGCGACCCGATAAAATTCGTACCCGGGGCAAAATACATTCACATACCAAATTTCAAGTCGATAGCTCCACCAGTTTCCGAGATCTCGTCTGCGCATGCGCGAAGCTGGCGTCGCACGGGGTCGGCGAACCGATAAACATTGTATCCGGGGCAAGATACATTCATGTAGCAAATTTCAAGTCGATAGCTCCACCCGTTTCCGAGATAACGCATTCTTTGTTTTTCAATGAGTTAATTCATGGTACCCGTCCTCCCCGTCCTAAACTTCAGA
Source organism: Siphonodentalium dalli (assembly GCA_032622095.1). Lineage (NCBI taxonomy): Eukaryota > Metazoa > Mollusca > Scaphopoda > Gadilida > Siphonodentaliidae > Siphonodentalium > Siphonodentalium dalli. The sequence continues at coordinate 4,816,563 of CP136067.1, forward strand.
GCGGACAGTCAATTAATCCCGTCGTGAAATCCCTCTGCATAATATTTCGAGCTCAATTAGATCAATTCTGCCTGTTTAGTCGAGATAATTGCATTTCGTCCGCATCCGTATTTCGGACGCATGGGGACAGTCGTTTAGTCATGTTCATTGGAAACCGCATCGGACGCATGGGGTCAGTCGTTTAGCGACGTCAATTGCAATACAGAGCGTTGATTGTTAAAACCTCCGTATAAGGTCAATATAAAGATCGTTGATGTCTTAACCAGCGCAGTGCCGTTTTTTGTGACAGAGATTGGAGAACGGGTGCTCCGAGCTTCTCCAAAACGCGACCACGGTCGTGTCGGTGGGATTTTACACTTACATACGAAATCTGTACACTCGTTTTGGATTCTATGAAGTACCCACATATATAAACACACACACATATATATATATATATATATATATATATATATATATATATACGGAAGTCTCAAATTATATAGTAGACTAGCAGGTTAGCCCGCCACTGGCGGCAATCGTCAGAAAAATGACAATTTTTAATTTTTTTAATTAATTTGTTTAATTAATTTGTTTAATTAATTTGTTTAATTAATTTTTTTGTCTTTCAATGAGCTAATAGTGTCTTATTATTTTTTGTTTCAATGAGTTAATTGTGCCTTTTTAATTTTTAAATTAAATTTATTTGTTTTTCAATTTGACCCGATTTGACCTTGAATTGATCATTCTCAAGGTCAATGTCAGGTCGGGGTCACAATTAAACCCGTGCACGACACTTCCTGTTGGTAGCAAGTTTGAGCTCAATTGGTTAGAGTATATAAAGGACACACACACATAAATATCATTTGTGGGTACCCATTTCAAGGTGAAGATCACCTCGGGCGGAAAAACTGACACGATGAAAATCTCCCCCGTTCCTAGGAAGCCCCAAGTAAGTGAGAATGACATAACACGCTCATGTCTGGTTACATACGCTCACGCCTGGACCCCGACGTAAGAATCACACAACATGCATACGCTCTTTATCAACGACACTGCGGATACGAACGCTCTTTAACTATCAACGCGATTAACACCACAGTGCCAAGGACGATGACTGGGATGGACGAGGGGTGATCGGAGCTTCTCGAAAACGCGACGACGACGCGTCCCGTGGGTTTTTACCCTTGCATAGGTAGTTTGAGCTATTTGTTTGTATATAAATACTTTTCGTTATTCTGTCCATCTTATGTATATATTTCGTTTTCTCAATATCCATTCATGTTATTTAATTGGATCAGAGAATAAAGCAATTCAAAGCTCAATCTGTCCAGCCGTTTTCGATTATATAAAGGATATATATATACACACACACATATATATACGGCAGTCTCAACATATATAGTAGAGTAGTAGATTAGCCCACCACTGGCGTGGTCCGTCAGAAACATGACATTTTTTAAATTATTGTTATTCAATGAATTAATTCTGCCTTTTAAATGTTTTAATTTAATTTTATGTTTTTCAGTGAGTTAATTCTGCCTTTTTAATCAAGAGAAATGATGGTACCCGTCTCTAGGGCGGAAAAACTGACCCGATGAAATGCTCCCCCTTCCTAATAACGACAGACATAAGAATCACACAACACGCATTTTTTGTTTTTTCAATGAGTTAATTCTGCCTTTTTAATGAAGATAAATTATGGTACCCGTCCCTAAAAGAGGTATGATTGGATAAAAATCTCCCCCGTTCCTAGGAACGTCAGACAAAAAAATCACACGACACGCATTTGTTGTTTTCGAGTGAGTTAATTCTGGCTCTTTAATCAAGATAAATGCATTCCGTCGTTCCGGTGCGTTTTGCATCCGTACTTTCGTACGCATAGGTGACCGTTTAGCAACGCCGATGGCAATGAAGTGCGTTACTCTGTTAACAACGCCAAATTTGGTCAATAAAAAGAGCGTGACTGCCTTACCCCCCCCCCCCCCCCGCAGTGCCGAGGGCGGTGAGTTTGATGATTGCGAGTGGAGAATGAGTGTTCAGAGCTTATCAAAAACGCCGCGACGACGATTTCCGTGGGTTTTTACCCTTAGATGGGAAGTTTGAGCTCAATCGAGCCAGCCGTTTTAGAACCTAATGAGGACAAATATACACACACACACATATATATGCGATGTTCTCAAAATATATCTGAAAATCTCCCCCGTTCCTAAAAACAACAGACATAAGAATCACACGACACGCATTTGTTCTTTTCCAATGAGCTAATTCTGCCTTTTTAATCAACATAAATGCATTCTGTCAATATAAAAAGCGTGACTGCCTTAACCACCACAGTTCCGAGGTCGGTGATTTTGATGATTTGAAGTGGCGAATGAGTGCTCAGAGCTTCTCCAAATTGCCGCGACGACGATTCCTGTGGGTGGTTACCCTTAGATGGGAAGGTTGAGCTCAATCGAGCCAGCCGTTTTCGTGTCTATAGAGGACAAATATACACACACGTATATATATATACGTAGTTCTCGATATATATAGTATACTAGCAGGTTAGCCCGCCACCGGCGGCTTGTCCGAAACACGACATTTTTATATATTTTTTTAAATTTGTACCCGGTAGCTCCACCAGTTTCCGAGATCTGGTCTGCGCATGAAAATTTGTACCCGGCGCAAGATACATTCACATGCCAAATTTCAAGTCTATAGCTCCATCCGTTTTCGAGATCTCGTCTGCGCATGCGCTGCACGGGTGTCGCACGGGCTCGGCGACCCGATAAAATTTGTACCCGGCGCAAGATACATTCACATAGCAAATTTCAAGTCGATAGCTCCACCCGTTTCCGAGATCTCGTCTGCGCATGCGCTGCACGGGCGTCGCACGGGCTCGGCGACCCGATAATATTTGTACCCGGCGCAAGATACATTCACATAGCAAATTTCAAGTCGATAGCTCCACCCGTTTCCGAGATCTCGTCTGCGCATGCGCGAAGCGGGCGTCGCACGGGCTCGCCAATACGACAACGACTACCGCCTGGTCAAACTACACACACGTACCAAGTTTCGTCCCGATCGGTCGAGAATCGTAGATTTGTATGAAGTACAACACACACACAAACATAAATATATAAGAGAGATATGTAAATTAGATAGATTGTATCAAAATATATAGGAGAGATATGTAAATGATCTACACACCATTACTGGTGTTTGTCAAAGTTTAGTGGGGTATATCAATACTCATTCACGATCATATCATTGAGGTCCGAAGGGTGTGGGCTATCTCTCGAATACAAGGAGTTCTCAAAATATATAGAAGAGAAGACTAGCAGGTTAGCCCGCCACTGGCGGCAATAGTCAGAAACATGACAATTTTTAAGTTTTAATTAATTTTTTAATTAATTGAATTTTTTGTTTTTCAATCAGTTAATTTTTTGTTTTTCAATGAGTTTTGTGCCTTTTTAATTTTTTAATTGAATTTTTTTTTTTAAATTTTACCCGATTTTTTTTTGTTTTTCAATGAGTTAATTGTGCCTTTTTAATTTTTTTTTTCAATTTTAGCCGATTTTTTTTTTTTCAATGATCCCGTCCATGACACTTCCCGTATTTAGCAAGTTTGAGCTCAATCGGTTCGAGTCTATAAAGGACACACACATATATATGACACTTCCCGTAGGTAGCAAGTTTGAGCTCAATCGGCATTCCCTGGAATTTCCCAGTGAATATTTAGCAAGTTTGAGCTCAATCGGTTCGAGTCTATAAAGGACACACTCATATATATGACACTTCCCGTAGGTAGCAAGTTTGAGCTCAATCGGCATTCCCTGGAATTTCCCAGTCACCAACGTGGCGTAATTTTGGTACATATATAGAGACCAATTGTCCATCGGCTGTCATGTGTAGTAAAGATGTCTTATAAGCCGACATTGCCGTGGGGATGCCCGTTCCTACACGCGTTTTCGATTCTATGAAGTACCCACATATATACACACATACATATATATATATATATATATATATATATATCTATTATATATTTTAGAAGATCTGTGTGTGTGTGTGTGTATGTGTGTGTGTGTCTGTCTGTCAGTAATCGATGGACTCAAAAATGGCTGAGCCAATTTCGATGAAACTTGGTATGTGGGGGTATTTTCGGGTCAGGACTAACATAGGCCTATTAATTTGTCCGTGCGAGGTCAACTTTTCACGTGCCGAGGTCAAATCTGTTTTTACGCCGTTTTGCGCTAATATATTTCAGTTCGGTGCTCACAAATCGATTCGAAACAGCGCGAATAATAACATGCCAGTCATAATAATGACACTATGAGAATCTTTCGTGTTTCCTCTTTCCAACGATATATAATATGTATGTTTATCACATAATTCGGCCATAAAAGCGGTTTCATAATTATCTATAAGAGACACGTTTAATATCAGCGCGTGCGATGACGTCACATCGTTCTTCAAATGACTTGCGATCGCTGCGGTTTTTATCGTTGTTTTCGATGGATATTTCGCATTGCTTCGCGTTTATTTGATCATGTGATAAAAAGTATCTCACACTCGTCCTATTTTATACGTAATTTATCAACCTCGTCCACTAAATTCTATTTGAGCCTCGGTAAACCTCGGCTCAAATCGAATTTAGTGAACTCGGTTGATAAATTCCGTATAAAATAGTAACTCATGTGAGATCCTCTATATCCGTTTTAGTTATCTGCCTCAATTATTAAGAAGAAGTGGTACGATCTTCTATCAGGGTAAAAACAATGCGTAACTTCTATGACGTCGTTAGAGGTCATAAAGTTAGATCACGTTAACTCATAACCGGCCGATGCATTTGACTGTTTCAGACGTCTTGGCGATATCTCGGGCACCGATGGTAATTTATCTTTACGTTGAAACTTGATAATTAATGAGCGTGTGTATATGAGGCGCGTTTATATACTTCAGTGGAAATTAAATCGGGTTAAACTGGCGGATTTTTACGGACGAAATTTGATGCATAGGGTATCTCGGTATCCGCTGGGCCGATTTCCCGGTATCCACTGGGCCGATTTCCACCATTTTTGGGGTTTTGGTGTTTGACCCCACATGACCTTCAAAATGGTCAATTCAAGGTCAACTCGGGTAAAACCGGATGGATTTCGACGGGTACTTTTGTCGGGTACTTTTGTTCGAGCACTGTGTTTTGGACGGGTCAAATCGTGACCCCACTTGACCTTGGCCTTCAAAATAGACAATTCAAGGTCAAAGCCCGGACGAAGTCGGGTCACCTTCTAGTATATATATATATCTATTATATATTTAAAAAGATCTGTGTGTGTATCTGTCTGTCTGTCAGTAATCGATGGACTCAAAAATGGCTGAGCCAATTTCGATGAAACTTGGTATGTGGGTGTATTTTCGGGTCAGGAGTAACATAGGCCTATTAATTTGTCCGTGCGAGGTCAACTTTTCACGTGCCGAGGTCAAATCTGTTTTTACGCCGTTTTGCGCTAATATATTTCAGTTCGGTGCTCACAAATCGATTCGATATAGCGCGAATAATAAATTGCCAGTCATATAATTTGCACGGTTAGAATCTGTGGCATTTCATCTTTCCAATGATGTATCACACGCCTGTGTACGTTTAAAGTTTCTACCTTCATTGTCGGGAAGAACGCAGGACCCATGCTTCGCTCATCGAAAATCATTGCGTAAACAACATATCGTGACGTGATCGCGTTAACTCTTAACAGGCCGATGTCGCGTTAACTCATCACCGGCCGAGGTATCCGCAAATGACATTGGGCTATATATCTCGCAAACGGGTGTAGCTATCGACTTGAAATTTGATATGTGAATGTACCTCGCCCCGGATACGAATTTTATCGGGTCGCCGAGCCCGTGCGACGCCAGCTTCGCGCATGCGCAGACCAGATCTCGCAAACGGGTGGAGCAATCGACTTGAAATTTGGTTTTTGAATAGCCCGGACGAAGTCGGGTCACCTTCTAGTATATATATATATATATATACCGAGTTCTCAAAATATATAGTATAGATAGATTGGGAGATTCCAGTAGCTTTATAACGGTATATCTGGGGAGAAATCTGATGCTATATTCGTAATTAGCTGGGATGATTTCTGTATATACCAAAGGTATATACTGTAAAAACAAAGCGTGCCATCCGTGCTCGCAGGGTTGGCCAGAAACAAATTGACACGGGCTCGCTATAACTCCGGTATCACTAACGTACGCGGCATCGGAAGGGTCATGTTAACTTCCGCCTGGACCCACGTGGCGTGACGTAATTCACAACCACGTGTATTTACCTCGCGATCGCGATACACACAATGGCCCGATAATGGGCACACGTTCCTTGGCATTTCCCAGAAGATAATCATGGGGAGGTCAAGTGACCAATTTTGTAATTTGCTGGTCGCATTCGTCTGTATGTCTGAGGAATTCTCGGCTAGATATTGTTACCAACATGACATATTTCAATGAATCCCGCCGTGTACCCCATCACCAACGGCAACGCGACATGTGATGCGTTCTAAAAATAGGTCGATTGCAGTGGATTCGTACAGATGACGAAATATGAGTGCGACAGATAATATTGTTTGATCAAAAGCATTTGAATTAATACGTCGCAAAACTCGCCTTGATGTTGGCTAATAGATATTTGTCCCTGCTAGGTGTTGGGAATGTCGTCACACAACACGCTCATGTCTGCATACAGTCTTACACGCACACGCCGAGACCCAGACGTAAGAATGACATTAGGCATATACGCTCTTTATCAACTACAATGCGATAGGAACGCTCTTTAACTATCAACGCGATTAACCCCCGCCGTGCCTTTGCTGTGATTTGGGAGTGGATAAAGGGTGCTCGGAGCTTCTCCAAAACACGACTACGGCGGTGTCGGTCGGATTTTACACTTACATACGAAATTTGAGCTCAATCTGTACACGCGTTTTGGATTCTATGAAGTACCCACACACATATATACATATATATATATACGGAGTTCTCAAAATATACAGAATAGACTATCAGGTTAGCCCGCCACTGGCGGCAATAGTCAGAAACATGACAATTTTTAAGTTTTAATTAATTTTTTGAATTAATTTAATTTTTTGTTTTTCAATGAGTTAATTTTTTTGTTTTTGTGTTAATTTTTACGCGATGTTTTGGTTTTTCAATGAGTTAATTGTGCCTTTTTAATTTTGTTTTTCAACTTTACCCGATTTTTTTTGGTTTTTCAATGAACCCGTCCATGACACTTCCCGTATTTAGCAAGTTTGAGCTCAATCGGTTCGAGTCTATAAAGGACACACACATATATATGACAATTCCCGTAGGTAGCAAGTTTGAGCTCAATCGGCATTCCCTGGAATTTCCCAGTCACCAACGCGGCGTAATTTTGGTACATATATAGCGACCCGGTTGTCATGTGTAGTAAAGATGTCTTATAAGCCGACATTGCCGTGGGGATGCCCGTTCCTACACGCGTTTTCGATTCTATGAAGTACCCACATATATGCACGGGCTCGGCGACACGATAAAATTCGTATCCGGGGCAAGATACATTCACATACCAAATTTCAAGTCGATAGCTCCACCCGTTTCCGAGATCTCGTCTGCACATGCGCGAAGCTGGCGTCGCACGGGCTCAGCGACCCGATAAAATTCGTATCCGGGGCAAGATACATCCACGTACCAAATTTCAAGTCGATAGCTCCACCCGGTTCCCAGATCTCGTCTGCGCATGCGCGAAGCTGGCGTCGCACGGGCTCGGCGACCCTATAAAATTCGTATCCGGGGCAAGATACATTCACATAGCAAATTTCAAGTCGATAGCTCCACCCGTTTCCGAGATCTCGTCTACGCATGCGCGAAGCGGGCGCCGCATGGGCTCGCCAATACGACAACGTCCACCGCCTGGTCAAACTACACACACGTACCAAGTTTCGTCCCGATCTGTCAAGAATCGTAGATTTGTATAAATGACAAACATACAGACAAACATACAAACATACAGACAGACAGAGGTCTTCAAAATATATAATACTAGCCGATGAGCCCGACGTTGTCCGGGCTATTCAAAAACCAAATTTCAAGTCGATAGCTCCAGCCGTTTTCGAGATCTGGTCTGCGCATGCGCGAAGCTGGCGTCGCACGTGCTCGGCGACCCGATAAAATTCGTATCCGGAGCAAGATACATTCACATACCAAATTTCAAGTCGATAGCTCCACCCGTTTCCGAGATCTCGTGCGCATGCGCGAAGCTGTCGTCGCACGGACTCGGCTACCCGATAAGATTCGTATCCGGGGCAAGATACATTCACATAGCAAATTTCAAGTCGATAGCTCCACCCGTTTCCGAGATTTCGTCTGCGCATGCGCGAAGCGGGCGCCGCACGGGCTCGCCAATACGACAACGTCCACCGCCTGGTCAAACTACACACACGCACCAAGTTTCGTCCCGATCGGACGAGAATCGTAGATTTGTATTAATGACAAACATACAGACAAACATACAGACAGATAGTCCAAGTCTTCTTGTACTAAAACCAGCTAAGATATTGGGATGGCGATTTGCTGTTTTTAGTCCAAGCCCGCTTGTATACCATTCCTTTGACACGAGTTACGCCCACGATCTGTGGCGGGAATTTGTGGTGTATTTTACTCGATTTACCTAGCAAATCAATACATGATGCTCTATACATCGGAAAGGCTTACATATTATGGTCATAATTGTGTATAATAATCTAACTTTAATGTTAAATTACACATAGAATATTCCGGTTGATTGCCGCACACATCGATTTGTTTCTCTGTTTGTTTACGTTTTAACCGAAAGCCGAAGTGGTCCGAATAAGTTCGGCATAATCCGCTGTTTGTTCTGGGAATTCTACTTTCCGTTTCTATATATAGCGCGGGTTTTCCGAACAAAAATGGCGAAAACCGATCGCCCGAATGTCCAGTTTTCTATGCGCTTTCAGAACAATTCCCGCACTAATAACTTAATGACATAATGGAGGATCAGAACGCAAATTAGAACTCTTGTGTCTGACTTGCCATGCGTGTGATGTGCATTTTGACATATGTGTTGATAAAATAATCGGGAACCAGTTTCGAAATATAGTTCTTCCGTTTTAGTGGGACTTTTCAAACTTAAGGTTCATTTATTTAGTGTATTACATTTATATCTCCAATGTTTAATTAATCTATTTATTATTTTATTTATTGACACACATAATTACGATTACAATGGAGAATTCATCGTAATTTGCGTTGTTGTCCTAAATCAACGGAATATTTTCAACGGAAAATGCCGAACACATTTCGCGAGGTCAACCGAGTTCGCATACTTTAAAAAAATTGTAAACATTGAGCTAAATGTCTCTTTTCGCATTAAATTACCGTTTTAAATTCACAACTGATGTGGGCTTCAGATAAAATAGCATGTCTTCTGCAGAAAATATCCGTTTATTGTCGCAATTGTGATATTTTATTTCATATAATTGTGGTTTTATTTGAGCGGGTCACTAACGCTTAAGTCGTGTCAAAGGAATGCATGGGCCTGGAACTCGGACTAAAGACCGGCACCTCCATCCCAATATCTTAGCCGGCTTTAGTACGAGAAGACTTGGACTAACAGACAGACAGACAGACAGACAGAGGTCTTCAAAATATATATGAGATGATCATACGCTAGCGTAATTAACGAACCAAGGCAAAACCACTCACATGAGGGTAACTGTGGCTTTGTTTTATTTGTTTGTTTTTTATTTATCAAAATCTGTTTATAGATTCCCTGGTATTCCCTTCAAATAAAATTTACATCAGCCTATATTTCCTGGGTTGATTATCAGTAAAAGTTATTAGAGTAAAATTAGGCCAATCGTACTTCCGCGTAGTCTTGATTGACGGAATTCTGACTTTATAACCTCGGAATTCTGTCTTTTTAACTCGGAATTCTGTCTTTTTAACTCGGAATTTTGACTTTATAACCTCGGAATTCTCTCTATTTAACTCGGAATTCTCTCTTTTTAACTCGGAATTCTGACTTTATAAACTCGGAATTCTGTCTTTTTAACTCGGAATTCTGACTCAATAACTCGGAATTCTGACTTTATCAACTTGGAATTCTGTCTTTTTAACTCGGAATTCTGACTTTATCAACTTGGAATTATGTCTTTTTAACTCGGAATTCTGACTCTATAACTCGGAATTCTAACTTTATCAATTTGAAATTCTGTCTTTTTAACTCGGAATTCTGACTTTATAACTCGGAATTCTGACTTTATCAACTTGGAATTCTGTCTTTTTAACTCGGAATTCGGACTTTATCAATTTGAAATTCTGTCTTTTTAACTCGGAATTCTGACTTTATAACTCGGAATTCTGACTTTATCAACTTGGAATTCTGTCTTTTTAACTCGGAATTATGACTTTATAAACTCGGAATTCTGTCTTTCTGACTCGGAATTCTGACTTTATCAACTAAGAATTCTTTCTTCATAACTCAGACTTATGACTTTATAAACTAGGAATTCTGTCTTTTTAACTCGGAATTCTGACTTTATCAACTAAGAATTTTGTCTTTTTAACTCGGAATTCTGTCTTTTTAACTCGGAATTTTCACTTTATAAACTCGGAATTCTGACTTTCCAAACTCGGAATTCTATCTTTATAACTCGAAATTTTGACTTTTTAACTCGGAATTCTGACTTTATAAACTCGGAATTTTCACTTTATAACTCGGAATTATGTCTTTTTAACTCGGAATTTTCACTTTATAACTCGGAGTTCTATCTTTATAATTCGGAATTTTGACTTTATCAACTCGGAATTCTGACATTTATTAACTCGGTATTCTGACTTTATAAATAACAAAACACATAAATGATTGTATGACGTTTATATAAATAGGAGAATGTTGCACATCGATTCATTTATGTTGGCCTCTTGACAGCCGATTACGACAATAATGCTTTAGGTCCACCGATCTACTGTGCTACAAAAGTGCTCCCCAAATTAAAAAAATAGAGCGTCGTATTAGTTAATAATTGGTGACGTCACAAAATCAGATATAGCCTATATACGACCCAAAGCGGCTTTGGTTCGTTATGAGATTGGCAGATTCCAGTAGCTTTATAACGGTATATCTGGGGAGAAATCTGATGCTGTATTCGTGATTATCTGGGATGATTTCGGTATATACCAAAGGTATATACTGTAAAAACAAAGCGCGCCATCTGTGCTCGCAGGGTTGGTCAGAAACACATGTTTTTTAAATTTAATTTATGATCCGTATATCTCTCTGCAGATGCTAATAACGTTGAATGGCAAACAGACGCTCTTTATAGCGATGCGTCAAAAACAAACGCTCATTAAATAATCACTTGATTAACCCACGCCGTGCCTTTGCGGTGATTTGGAAGTGGATAAAGGGTGCTCTGAGCTTCTCCAAAACGCAACCACGGCGGTGTCGGTTGGATTTTACACTTACATACGAAATTTGAGCTAACGGCGGCGTGTGTTCGAAACATGACATATTAATTTTTTAATTTAATTTGTTGTTTATATTTTTGAATTAATTTTTGGTTTTTCAATATTTTACCCGATTTGACCTTGAATTGATCATTTTCAAGGTCAAGGTCAGGTCGGGGTCACAATTTAACACGTCCATGACACATCCGGTAGGTAGCAAGTTTGAGATCAATCGGTTCCAGTCCATAAAGGACACCCACTTATATATCATTTGTGGGTACCCGTTTCAAGGCGAAGATCACCTAGGGCGGAAAAACTGACCCGATCCGCGTTCCTACGAAGCCATAAGTACGTAAGAATCACACAGCACGCTCATGTCTGTATAATGACGCACATGCCCAGACCCAGACGTAAGAATCACATTTACGCACATACGCTCTTTATCAACTACAATGTGGATAGGAACGCTCTTTAACTATCAACGCGATTAACCCCGAAGAGCAAGTTTGAGCTCAATCGGTTCCAGTCTATAAAGGACACCCACATATATATCATTTGTGGGTACCCGTTTCAAGGTGAAGATCACCTAGGGCGGAAAAACTGACCCGATCCGCGTTCCTACGAAGCCATAAGTACGTAAGAATCACACAGCACGCTCATGTCTGTATAATGACGCACATGCCCAGACCCAGACGTAAGAATCACATTTACGCACATATGCTCTTTATCAACTACAATGCGGATAGGAACGCTCTTTAACTATCAACGCGATTAACCCCGAAGAGCAATTTTGAGCTCAATCGGTTCCAGTCTATAAAGGACACCCACATATATATCATTTGTGGGTACCCGTTTCAAGGTGAAGATCACCTAGGGCGGAAAAACTGACCCGATCCGCGTTCCTACGAAGCCATAAGTACGTAATAATCACACAGCACGCTCATGACTGTATAATGACGCACATGTCCAGACCCAGACATAAGAATCACATTTACGCACATACGCTCTTTATCAACGACACTGCGGATAGGAACGCTCTTTAACTATCAACGCGATTAATCCCCGCCTTGCCTTTGCGGTGATTTGGGAGTGGATAAAGGGTGCTCTGAGCTTCTCCAAAAGGCGACCACGGCGGTGTCGGTGGTATTTTACACTTACATACGAAATTTGATCTCAATCCGTACACGCGTTTTGGATTGTATGAAGTACACACACACACTTAAGAAATAAATACACGGTGTAGAGGTGTGTATGGTCAAGTTGTACCACAAAAAACTGATTGTAGGACGACTTGACCATACACACCGATACACCGTGTATTTATTTCTTTTGTAATACGACTGAAAGTTTATGGTCACAATTCGACTGAATAGTCAACGAAATACTGCGCTTTTTCGGTCTCAGGTGAGAAAACATTTCGTAGTGTAATTCGTATTGGGCGTACTCGATTTCTTTGCATGGAATACTCTGGTAATGTCTTGTCTTGTTATGAAATTCCCCCGTTGACTTTTCGAGGCACCTCTTCTAGAAATAATCGTTGTGATTGGCTAAAAACGATGTGTTTTCAGCGGCGCCCGTGCGTTTCATTTAAATTGTACAGGAAATACGATTGCCGTCATTTCTGTTTTGAACGTTGTTGGGACATGAATATGATCATCTAAGCGATCTAAGTGATCTAGTTTACTAAACTAATCCTATTCCCCTTCTGTACTGGTGAACACACGCTTTCATTTTCAACTGGATTCCGAAATATCGAATATGATCGAGATTCGAATCGACGAATGCATAGCCCGGCCCCATGGATTTATTTTGTCATTTAATATACTTATTAAGTAACTTTCTTTGGTCGTAACATATATCAATATAACATAACATCATTTGGACCACATTCATTGGCAACCAAACTGGTTTCAAGCGACAAATCGCTAGAAAATTCGCAAGATTGTCAAGATGTAACAAAATTCAAAGGGTTACGGGTGCGGGTGTACTCCGTTGATGCCCCGTTTGCGCCGAGTTAGAAAAGACGGGAAAAGTCGCGTGCGGCGATCTGAATAAACCGATTTGTTTGTGGTACAATTGGAAAAAGTAGAATTGTACCACAAAACTGGAACGAGATAGCCATGGTAACTCGGGCCACTGGCCAATCAGGACATGGCTTTTAAGCATAGTTAGGCAGGGTCGTATTACAAATATATATATACGGAGTTCTCAAAATATATAGTATAGACTAGCCGATGAGCCCGACGTTGTCCGGGCTATTCAAAAACCAAATGTTAAGTCGATAGCTCTACCCGTTTCCGAGATATGGTCTGCGCATGCGCGAAGCTGGCGTCGCACGGGGTCGGCGACCCGATAAAATTCGTATCCGGGGAAATATACATTCACATACCAAATTTCAAGTCGATAGCTCCACCCGTTTCCGAGATCTCGTCTGCGCATGCGCAAAGCGGGCGCCGCACGGGCTCTACAATACGACAACGACGACCGCCTGGTCAAACTACACACACGTACCAAGTTTCGTCCCCATCGATCGAGAATCGTAGATTTGTATAAATGACATACAGACAGACAGACAGACATACAGACAGAGGTCTTCAAAATATAAAAATTAGACTAGCAGATGAGCCCGACGTTGTCCGGGCTATTCAAAAACCAAATTTCAAGTCGATTGCTCTACCCGTTTCCGAGATATCGTCTGCGCATGCGCGAAGCTGGCGTCGCACGGGCTCGGCGACCCGATAAAATTCGTATCCGGGGCAAGATACATTCACATAGCAAATTTCAAGTCGATAGCTCAACCTGTTTGCGAGATCTCGTCTGCGCATGCGCGAAGCACCCGTTTCCGAGATCTCGTGTGCGCATGCGCGAAGCTGGTGTCACACGGGTTCGGCGATGCGATAAAATTCGTATCCGGGGCAAGATACATTCACATACCAAATTTCAGGTCGATAGCTTCACCCGTTTCCGAGATCTGGTCTGCGCATGCGCGAAGCTGCGTCGCACGGGCTCGGCGATCCGATAAAATTCGTATCCGGGGCAAGATACATTCATAAAGCAAATTTCAAGTCGATAGCTCCACCCGTTTCCGAGATCTCGTCTGCGCATGCGCGAAGCGGGCGCCACACGGGCTCGCCAATACGACAACGTCCACCGCCTGGTCAAACTGCACACACGTACCAAGTTTCGTCCCGATGGGTCGAGAATCGTAGATTTGTATAAATGACAGACAAACAAACAAACAAACATACATACAGACAGACAGACAGACAGACAGACACTGCCGTGGTTGTTCAGAAACATGACATTTATTTTGTTTTGTTTTTAATTTTTTAATATTAATTTAATGTTTTTTAAATTTTATTTTATTTTGTTTTAATTTTTAAATTTAATATATTTTTTATTTTTGGTTTCTGGCGGAAAAATTTAGCCGATGAAATCCAGCAGATGAGCCCGACGTTGTCCGGGCTATTCAAAAACCAAATTTCAAGTCGATAGCAACACCCGTTTCCAAGATCTGGACTGCGCATGCGCGAAGCTGGCGTCGCACGGGCTCGGCGACCCGATAACATTCGTATCCGGGGCAAGATACATTCACATAGCAAATTTAAAGTCGATATCTCCACCCGTTTGCGAGATCTCGTCTGCGCATGCGCGAAGCACCCGTTTCCGAGATCTCGTGTGCGCATGCGCGAAGCTGGTGTCGCACGGGCTCGGCGATGCGATAAAATTTGTATCCGGGGCAAGATACATTCACATACCAAATTTCAAGTCGATAGCTTCACCCGTTTCCGAGATCTGGTCTGCGCATGCGCGAAGCTGCGTCGCACGGGCTCGGCGACCCGATAAAATTCGTATCCGGGGCAAGATACATTCACAAAGCAAATTTCAAGTCGATAGCTCCACCCGTTTCCGAGATCTCGTCTGCGCATGCGCGAAGCGGGCGCCACACGGGCTCGCCAATACGACAACGTCCACCGCCTGGTCAAACTACACACACGTACCAAGTTTCGTCCCGATGGGTCGAGAATCGTAGATTTGTATAAATGACAGACATACAAACAAACAAACATACATACAGACAGGGTCTTCAAAATATATATGAGACTAGCAGGTTAGCCCGCCACTGCCGTGGTTGTTCAGAAACATGACATTTATTTTGTTTTTAATTTATGTTTTTTTTTAAATTTTTTAATATTAATTTAATGTTTTAAAAAAAAAAAAAAAAAAATTATAATTTTTAAATTTAATATATTTTTTATTTTTGGTTTCTGGCGGAAAAATTTAGCCGATGAAATCCAGCCGATGAGCCCGACGTTGTCCGGGTTATTCAAAAACCAAATTTCAAGTCGATAGCAACACCCGTTTCCAAGATCTGGACTGCGCATGCGCGAAGCTGGCGTCGCACGGGCTCGGCGACCCGATAACATTCGTATCCGGGGCAAGATACATTCACATAGCAAATTTCAAGTCGATAGCTCCACCCGTTTCCGAGATCTGGTCTGCGCATGCGCGAAGCTGGCGTCGCACGGGCTCGTCGACCCGATAAAATTCGTATCCGGGGCAAGATACATTCACATAGCAAATTTAAAGTTGATATCTCCACCCGTTTTCGAGATCTCGTCTGCGCATGCGCTGCACGGGCGCCGCACGCGCTCGCCAATACGACAACGACGACCGCCTGGTCAAACTACACACACGTACCAAGTTTCGTCCCGATCGGTCGAGAATCGTTGATTTGTATTAATGACAGACAGACACACAAACAGACAGACAGAGAGACAGAGGTCTTCAAATTATATATGAGACTAGCCGATGAGCCCGACGTTGTCCGGGCTATTCAAAAACCAAATGTCAAGTCGATAGCTCTACCCGTTTCCGAGATCTGAACTGCGCATGCGCGAAGCTGGCGTCGCATGGGCTGGGCGACCCGATAAAATTCGTATCCGGGGCAAGATACATTCACATACCAAATTTCAAGTCGATAGCTCCACCGTTTCCGAGATCTCGTCTGCGCATGCGCGAAGCTGGCGTCGCACGGGCTCGGCGACCCGATAAAATTCGTATTCGGGGCAAGATACATTCACATACCAAATTTCAAGTCGATAGCTCCACCAGTTTCCGAGATCTCGACTGCGTATGCGCTGCACGGGCGTCGCACGGGCTCACCAATACGACAACGACCACCGCCTGGTCAAACTACACAAACGTACCAAGTTTCGTCCCGATCGGTCGAGAATCGTAGATTTGTATTAATGACAGACAGACAAACAAACAGACAGACAGACAGACAGACAGAGGTCTTCAAAATATATATGAGACTAGCAGGTTATCCAGCCAATGGCGGCAATCGTCCCATGGCTTTGTTCGGAAAAGCAATTACAACAGCTTCCGAGACACGTGTGCTGCACCTAGGTGTAAAATTTCGTCGAAATCCGCCAGTTTTAACCGATTTTACATTGAGTTGATCATTTTCTATGTCAAGGTCAGGTCGGGTCACAATTTGACCCGTCCATGACACTTCCCGCATAAAAGTATTCCTAGGTAGCAAGTTTGAGCTTAATCGATTCGAGTCTATAAAGGACATACACATATATATCATTTGTGGGTACCCGTTTCAAGGTCAATGTCACCTCGCGCGGAAAAACTGACCCAATGAAAATCTCCCCCGTTCCTTGGAACCCCTAAGTACTCGAGACGGTCAACGTAGCCGTATTTATACTCGACGTGTATATAGACGCTCATTACCAAGGATACTGCGGATACGAACGCTCCGGTGGGTTTCTACCCTTATATAGGAAGTTTGGTCTCAATCTGTCCAGCCGTTTTCGATTCTATACAGTATACACACACACAAATATATATATATATATATATATATATATATATATATATATATATATACATACGGAAGTCTCTAAATGTATAGTAGAATACAAAGGCCATTCATGCCTTTATGTTCCACAGATACGCGTAGTGTTGAAGCTGTAACCTTACCACGGTGCTGTATGTTACCACGGTGTAATACCGCAGTATTACCAGGGTGACACCATGTTAGATGCGGTCAATTATTTTAAGTATACATGTACATGTACCATAGTTGTACCTTGATTGAGTTAATTTAGTTACAAACAAATGTCTTCACGAATTAAAGCAATTAAAGGTACTCAATCTGATTCAATGGTCCCCATATCATCATATTCCAACAACAACAATTTGTTACCACGTTGTAAACGGCTAAGGACTGCATTCAAATTAAATGCACTGACTTGGGAATTAATGCAGTCAATTTGAGTCGAGGAACCCACCCATCAAAGTTCAGAGTGATCAGATATTGATTTTTTAAATCTATTATTTTTCACCACCGAAAACGTTTAGTGGCCCATTAAAAGATTGACAAGAAAACGTTTCTCGGACCAAATTGGGTATGAAGATGGATCTTTTTTTGCGTCCGATATTTGACAAGCCAGCAAAATTTAGTTGAACCAAAATGTTGATAAAGAACAGGTTTTAGGCAATTTTATACTATAGTTAACTGCGGTGAGCATTATTTTTGGGCAATTAATCAATTCTGATAACTGGAGGGGCATTTTTTTTTTTCAAATGAGCTTTCAAAATATTTGGTGGGGGCCTGCAGCCCTCCTAGTGCTGCACGACTATGTATAAATTTGTATTGGTGTACAGGGACGTGGCTAGGGGTGTTTGGTGGACAGTGACATGGACTACAGGGTCTTTGTGAAATGGCGTTTCAAATACATGTATCCAACTGTAACCCATGTCGAGACCAAAATTCCACAATGATGGAAATTTAACACGACGACGAACAACCATCAACGACGATCAACAACATACAATAAACAACAACATATCAGGGCTGAATTTAACTGGATTCGCATCGCAATTTACGATGCAATTTCCAATTTATGCCGACCAGTTTACAATGAAAATATATGTATTGGTAGGGAATGCTATACACAATATACCCAGTGCGAACACAAATTGAACAAATTAAATTAAACCCTGTGAACAATGACGACAACGATGAAGAACAACAACATACTGTATAGCAATTAGAAACAATTAGCTCACATATATATCCAGATATGCATCAAAAATGACATTAACATGACGTAATGATTCACGTTATTCAGGCACTGTAAATTGTAATTCAGTCATGAACATACTAGTTGTGGCGGAAGTGCACACCATTCTGCTGAAAGCAGCAATCTGCAGTTTTAAGTGGTCATGTTCACGACGACTAACAGCCAAGGATGACGACAGACGGCGAATATCACGACACACAACTGACGACAAAGGGCCAACAAATTAAGACAAACGAATGGCGACAACATACGAATTACGATGAACAACGAATGACCAACGACGACAACGAATGACGACAAACGAATGAAGCAATTGAAGAAGGACAACGAAAAACCGACACAGAAAAATGACCGCAACGACTGACGACAAACGATGATGAAAATGACCAACGATAAACACGAAGTCAAACGATCGGCAACGACGACAATGATGACGACAAACAGCCGACAAATGTCGTGAAATGGTGACAAACGACCGACGAAGAAAAACAACAAACGAGAACACGACTGACGAAAAAACAAATCTGATGACAAGCGAAGAAAGGATCAAGACAAACGACCGACGACAATCGACCGATGGCATATACACCGACAACGAAAAACGACTGAATGCAAACACACTGGTGAATGACGAATGACG
Organism: Siphonodentalium dalli; assembly: GCA_032622095.1. Taxonomy (NCBI): domain Eukaryota; kingdom Metazoa; phylum Mollusca; class Scaphopoda; order Gadilida; family Siphonodentaliidae; genus Siphonodentalium; species Siphonodentalium dalli. The sequence goes on from CP136067.1 coordinate 4,835,766, forward strand.
AATGACGACAAATGAATATGACCGACGAATGATGACAAACAATTAAATGAAATAATAATTAATGCTATAATTTTTAAAGCAAAACAACCTACCTAAAACTTGGATTTAGATAACAATGCATCCAGTCCGGGACCATGCATGGACCATGCATGTGTTCACAACAACACCTCCAAAATCCTCATCAGATATCACTTCGCTGAACTTGACTGCTTGAAATTTAATGGACTTATCGAATCACAATTGCAGCATACATTACACACAATACAGAATTCGCTCATTTATTATTTAAATTTCTATGAACTTGAACTTTTGGGTTGATTAAATGATTATTGAGTCTTGATCAGTGTTGCCTGTAACAGCTTACACTGGTTTACAGTAGCCCAACTGTCGATTGAACTTGAACTGTGTAGAAGACGGAAGGTGAACTTGAAGTGGAGAGAACACAATTATTCATGAAAAATCAAGCGAGTACTCGGAGTAGAGAGACAGCAATAAGCCGAAATGTCATGGAATGACTTTTATCAGATGAAAAGGCTGTAATTAATCCTCGATGAGAACTGATTATCTAGAATCAAGGAATGAATTTAATTAGATGATAAAAGCTGAAACTAATCCTTGCTACTTTTCGTTTGGCGATTATCGCCAGACGATAGGGGAACACTCCGACGTTCGTACTCAGATATCACCAATTTTTGTACCTACCCTATCTGTCTTAGGTATCACGGGAAAATGGCCAATTTGATTCTATTTGTCGTCATGTATGATATCACCCCATTTATTATTCCTTTTCATGAAAATAAAATAAAATAAAACAAGCCAAAGATGATATGATTAAAATTTCTAAACCACGAAATTGGCGATAAGTTGTTTCGTCTCATGGTATAGAAAATATAGGAAAAATTATATGACGTCATCATTCACCTGCGCCACTGGGTGGTTGCTATTATGGTTTTCATACCCTCCCATGTATATGGGTTCTTTTTGTCAATTGGTGCGACGATACAAGCCATTGTATTCATGTAGTGCACAGGCCTGCACTGTGAAAATAACACCGTAAAAATTACGAAAGAAACTGACGCCAGCAATTAGATCGTCTCTTTCTGCCGTGATAATGAGGAATACGATCCGATCATCTGCCGCCCAGGTGCCCCTCTATTGCTCTAAGTGATGCGGTCCTGAGAATGTAAACAGATCGCTGTCAATGTAAGGAAGTATACAGTCAATCGTATCAGAATCGTGGTTCTTTGACGACGTATAATAATGCCATCTTCGAGTTGTTGTGTCCCGTTTTGTAACGGAAGTGGAGGACATGTATTCCTTGCAAAAGTATCTATTCGGAACGCATGGATTTATGCTATAAAACGTGCAAATAATGCTCAGAAATACGCGACTTTCAAGCCAACGAAATCTAGTGTTATTTGCAAACAGCACTTCACATCATCGGATTATGTAGAGAAAACATGGTACGGTAAGTTTATTTATATTATATAAATATCAACAGCTATATTAGCCATATTATTTATTTTTAAATCTACGTTACATTGACGTGAAAAACTAAAATATCCGGTTTTAAAAACGATTTTTACATTATAACAATATTGACAACTATAATTCTCACATTTACTCATTTTGAATAAATGTTTTTTTTAACAATGCAATGCAATACTTACTTCTGGTAATTGTTTTCGAGGTTGATATTAAAACTGATCTTTCATCAAGTTGACAGGTGATACATGAGGTAAACATGTGTATTCCATCCATTTACATGAGATTGTAGCGAGTTGTATACTCATACATATTCCCTCTCCATTTTCACAGGTACAAAATCTCTCAACAATTATCTAAAGAAAACAGCTATTCCAAATCAGTTCCAATGGGTTTCCCATCAAACGAAATCTTCTGTATCGAGGACAAATATATTGAAAAGACGGCGCGATATTCGGGATGAACATAATGATGAACCCGACAGGAAACTTATGAAAGAGGAAAGTTCAGTCGAGTGGGATATGTGTAGTTTTGAGATCCACGATGAAGTTATTACAACAAGTCCAGTGTCAACTGATGATGTGATAGTAGCATAGTTTGATGATCCGATTCCCATGGAAACCGCCACTCAAACGCCGAAGAAACCGATGTTTTCAGCTTAAAATTTCGAGCACGACGACGAAGGAATCCATCTATACACCGGATTGGAAACATTCAAAAAGTTTATTTTTGTTCTCAACACTCTTGGACTGGCAGCATACCATCTTCGCTATGTCAGTTTCGGTGTCGCCAACATAAGTGTTATTGACAAATTCTTCATGACGATGATGCGCATACGGCGACATTACACCTTTATGGAGCTCTCAAAAATGTTCGGAGTTTCCCAGAAAACTGTTACCAACATAGTGGTTACCTTGCAATTATTCATGTAAAAACAGTGGCAGAGATCGACGTTTGGCCATCCAGGGAGCTAGTTCGATATTTCGCTCCATCGGATTTCAAACACCACTTCCCCAAGACACGTTTGATTGTTAACGGAACCGAGTGTCGTGTGAAAAGACCAAAGTCTGCCGAATCCCAACAGTCAACATATTCATCATACAAAAACGGAAATACAGTGAAGGTACTTGTTGGGGCTTCACCTGGAGGATTGGTGACATTTGTATCCGCATCATACAGAGGATCGACAAGCGACAGACATATAGTAGAAAGAAGAAGAATGATGACAATGTGTGATCCCAAAGATTCCATTATGGCGACAAGGGATTTAACGTGCAGGATATTTTCGCGCCGTATGACATAATAATAAATATCCCAACATTCTTTAAAAAGAACAATCGTTTGACTGGTAAAATTGTCCTCAAGGACAGGAAGGTGTCGTCTACATGAAAGGGCTTCAGCCTACTGAGGTTCAACTGTCGATTAAATCAAATCTTATAGTTGATGTTCCAAAACTTGAATATTTATGTCTGAATTTACTTGATAAAATGAGTTAGAAGTTGGAAAGCGTTATGGTGAACTTTATATTGTCGATACATGTATTGACACTTGTGAAGAGTCTCAGCATACATTAGTACATGGGGAGTCAGAATACAATAGTATTCCATATACAGAAATCAGTGAAAATGAGTATATGATTGAATAGGCACATCATGAGTATAAACCTAACAGTATCGTATGTGTTAAAGAGCAGAATGTACTTGATTATATTGCTATATTCTCGACACAGCCTGGTATTCCTATATATGTAATACCTCAAGGTCAAAGTTCTCAAATGCCATACGATTCACTGCTGCTAGGAGGCACGAATTGTCCAAACAGTGGAGTTATTTCTAATGATATACCACATCTATATGATATTTCTAGTGACCAGGTAGAATATAGCAGTGATATTAATTCTCTTCCACCATATAATTCAACGTTGTCATATACACATAACAGTATATTGCTGGGGTGGAAACACGTCAAAGTAGTAAGCTATTATCACTGAACGTATGTGGATTGGAGAAAAGACTGAATTATCCTGATTTTCTTGAATTTTGCAATCAATATGATATTTTGTGTTTCTCGGAAACGAAATCATTTGTGGAAGACACCATATCAATTCAGAATTTTCAAATTGTTGGAATGAAGGGAAAGCACATCGGGCACGGGAAATGATGCGGTGGTATAATTATTGCTGTAAAGTAATGTGTGCCTGATGGCGAATTTAAAAAGTTAGTGTGGATAAGGGTCAAAGCAGGTGATGGTAATCATAATATGTTGATTGGGGCTGTGTATATACCGCCAGCAAATACCCGTTATAGTGACGATGATTGGCCGATATGGATTGCTAAATATTTGCGTAATTTGAGAGAGGGTGATGATATGGTATTAATTGTAGGCGATTTTAATGCAAGAACTAAGGATTTGAGCGATATATTTGAATTACAACTGGTTGACGACGTCAGATTATTTATAAACTGTTTATCAGAAGACTCATTACTAGACTATGTTTTGGATTGGAACAAAGACAAAACAAATAATGTCAATAAAAGAATTTCGCAAGATAATGGCAAACCTAACAGATATGGTTATAAACCTGTCTCAATGTGTACATTTCTCAATATGTATATATTGAATGGCAGATGTGGTCGAGATATGGGAATTGGTAAGCCGGCGTGTAACGACAAGAGTGTAATTGATTATATACTAGGTAATTGTTTAGCCATATCATGTGTACAAGATTTTGATATCTTTGATTTCAGCGACCATTTCTCGGACATACACTCGCCGATCCATTTGGAAATAAACTTTGATATTAATTCTATTTCCGTGGCATCAACCTCAACCGATAATGGACAACACCGCGATGAAGATATCCCCATTAATGCTGAATCAAAGCCAAATAAGTGGGTAGAAGAAAAGTCCAGAGAGTATGAAAATACCATAGATATGACTGAGATACAAACGATAATGAAATACATTGAGAGCTTGTCTAACTCTCCAGCTGACTGTGAAAGCAGTATTGACAGCATTTGTGAGAAATTTTCGAATATGTTGTTAAATACAGCATGCACCACATTTGGTGAACGTAAGGCTACCTCCAATCGGAACCGAAATAAACACGTTCCTGGTAGAAGTTGGTTTGACACAGAATGTAAATAGAAGCGAAAGCAATTTCATAAAGCTAAACTAGAATATAATAAATCTAAAACCACCGAAAATATGATAAATTTGAGATCTGTTAGCGCAGAATTTAAAACAATGATAGATAACAAGGTAAACATACAGAAAGGGAAAGATATATCCGAGCTTAATTCGTTATGTACTTCATCGAGTAAATCTTTTTGGCGAAATCTAAATAATCTCACGCGGAATGAAGCCACTGAAACAATGAGACGGCGAAAAGTGACCATTGCTGAATTTCATAAATACTTTGAAGCGATGAATAGTGAAAAGGGGGAAACATTATCTGGCAAAATTGATGACCTGTACCAAAATTGCACCGAATCCGAACTGAATTCCCCAATTACAAGAAATGAGATCGAAGCTGCGATAAAACGACTGAAGAATAATAAGAGCCCCAGTCTTGACATGGTGCAAAATGAATATATTAAAGCGACCATGAACAAACTTATTCCATTGTATCAGAATTTATTTAATCGGATTCTTGATTCTGGGCATTTTCCAACACAGTGGGCGTTGGCAATGACCAAACCGATTTATAAGAAAGCGGGCGATCCATCACGACCAGATTCGTACCGTGGCATTACTCTGCTTAGTTTTTTAGCCAAATTATTCACGTCAATATTGAATAACCGCATGACTGATTTATCAGAAAGACATACAGTGATAGACAATAATCAAACGGGTTTCAGGAGAAAACATTCCACGATTGATAACATTTTTATTCTAAAAAGTATTATTGACTTATATCACTCAATTGGGAAAAAACTTTACTGCACATTTCATAGACTTTCGAAAGCATTTGACACAGTGTGGCGTGATGCGATAAGGATAAAAATGTTGAACGCAGGGATTAATGGTAATATATTCAAGATAATACAAGATATGTATAGCAAAATAAAATCTTGCGTTAGAGATGGAGAAGGAATGTCAGACTTTTTTGTAAGCAATATTGGCTTATTCCAGGGTGAATGTCCCTCAACTTACACAAATTTTTGTCGGATTGTTTGCAATATTTGGATGAAGTAATGTCCAGAAATATTGATTGTTATATAAAATTATTATGTTTTTTATATGCAGACGATACCGTCTTGTCGACAGATAATGAAGGCGAAATGAATCGGGCACTTCATGCGTTTGAGGATTATGCAGATTCATGGAAGCAAAAGTTATAATATTTTGTAAAAAACAGATTTTTTTTTACCTGAATACAGATATAAAGTTTATCGACTTGAAAACGTTAAAGAATTTTCTTATCTTGGGGTAAGATTCTTTTACAATGAACAGTTCTGTCGATCAATACAACGAACTAGAAATATAGCTATTAAGGCCAAGTTTGGACTTTTTAATCGTACGAGAAAACTAAATTTACCAATTGACGTCATGTTAAAGCTTTTTGATCATCAAATTGTTCCAATTCTTTTATATGGAAGCGAAATATGGGGCTATGAACCGATTTCGGATATCGAGTATGTGCATTTGAAATTATGCAATATACTTCTTGGCATGAGATCGAGTACACCCAATTACATGGTGTACGGTGAATTGGGGATATATCCCCTTGATATTCTTATAAAATGTAGGGCCATTTCATTTTGGTGTCGCATCTTATTTGGCGACGGATCCAAGCTTATAAAACAGATATACAAATTCGTAGTAACGTGTAATGCAGAAGAAACGTTTCTTGGAAAATTCAGATGGATATGCTATATTGAAAGCATAATTTCAGAAGTAGACCTAGCAGATAAGTGGTCTTCACAATTGCCACTGACAAAATCAGGTATACGAAATATGAGGAAAACCCTAGTTGCCAAATTTGAAGAGCAATGGAAATTGGATATGCAAAAATCTTTGCGTGTGCAATTTTATAAAGAACTAAAGAATGGATTGGCAATTAGTAGATACCTTTTAGATTTACCAAGGAGCCTATCAGAATACGCTGTTAAAATTAGAACTTCAAATCACAGATTGGCCATCGAACGTGGGAGGTGGCAGGATAAAGCGCGTGATAAGCGCATTCGCTCTGCATGTGGTAATGGGGTGGGTGATGAATATCACCACGTCATTGAATGCACAAAATTTCAGGAGCTACGAGAGAAATATATTCCCGCTTATTACTTGGAATTTCCAAATCTGAGCAAATTTCATGGGCTCATCGCATTGGAAAATTTGAGCGTCTTAAAACGCGTGTGTGTACCTCAAGCTATCTTTAAGGGAATATTGGATATATATACACTCAGGGTTCGCAAATATACAAGTGTACACTTTTTCATACTACTTCAAGCAATATACCTGACATTATGTTATTCGCAGATAAACATGTCATATGGCTTGACATAATATAAATGTTATGTGCCTGTCGTGATAACACGCACATGTGCATTTACAGGTAGAGACATGTCTGAAGACGAAGACGAAACTTGCGTGTGATAGAACAAGATATTATACTGCAGTAGCCAAGTGCTCTGCCCAATCAAACACATTCAATCAAAGGCAACCATCCGCAGTCAGCGTGATTCTGATTGATGAACTGGCAGATAGATTGAATGAAGTCGTTCATTGGTATAAAGTAGTCTGCGCTATTTAGACACGAGCAATTATATTATGCATGTATAGATACCATAGATGCTAATTTAAAAGTAGTAAAATGTTATCCGATTTAGGTGCTGCAATAATTTGCGAACCAGCTGTTCATGAGTAAACACATGTGTGTTATAGAAGATAGATGACATAGCGGGGTTCCAACAATGTAAATTAGTGTATATACTACCATAACCACAAATATATCAACTTCATACCACTATCACAATCATCATCATCATCATCAACCATCATCATCATGTAACTAATACTATTTGTTTGTTAACTTACTAATGCGCTTATGTTACATATTGATTTATGGCTAAGGCATAATAAAACATTGAAACGTCTAAAAGGGTTCACATTGAACGTGTTATAGGCATCGGGAAGACATACCGGGTGATTGTAGACGCAATGTCTGGGACAGAGACGAAAATGTCGTCTGGGATAATATTCTCGTAAAATTAACGACATGCGGTGACCATAGCAAAATATTACTGAAATGGATATATGTTTATTTACAGTTTACAGTATTCCTTATGGAATGAACACATACACATAGAAAATGCCAGATATGCAAACATAATGAAGCATACAAAGGTATATGAAAGATATATAGTATATTATGTTAGAAGCTAAATCTTTCAAATTAACCACTGCCTGTCTATTAAGGTGTTGTGGTGGTATGTTTACTAGTACATTGGTTTGTAGAAATACTTCTTTAATAATAAATCTTTGAAATGAGAAATAAAAAATGTAGAAAGTTTCCCTAACATGTCATTGATGAAAATGTCATCGTGTTTGATGGTCAACCATTTACAATCAATCAATGGAAAAATCACAAAGTCACAGACAATACATTTGTCCTTGTACCTGGTAATAGTAATCGTGATGTGTTGACAAGGTCAAATTGCCATTTTCGTCATGACAGAGGTATGTAGAGTAACGCACCCCTTATTCCTTATCTTATTCAAGGGACATGATGGTACATACCAAATATATATATCTAAACTTATGGAGGGGAAGACAGGGAATATAATTAAAGTATAGCGAACCCAACCAAATTACAAAGGTCATGACTTGGAGAGGCCACGACATATGAGGAATGCGAATATTAACACAAAGAGAAAGTCTGACGCAACAGACATCAGGTCAGGCCTCGGTCAAACTTCGGTCACATATACAAGAGATATCGCTAATGACACACAAGGCCATTAGCGTATATATAAACCCTACATTAATCTACTCTTCAATTAGTTTTGGCTCTTCAGACATATTTGGCAGATGTCAACATCGGCTCGCTAATGAATAAGCGACTCCTTCTTTCCATGGCATCCAAGATTGATTCACCATTATGTATTGTTACTCACACCTTGCTGCTTACCACATGATGTTAGATGTGAATAAAATTTATACAGAGAACAGTCTTTTTCCTTCACAAGAGGTATTTTACTGTATCTTTGTAATTTCAAGTCGTCTGGAACTGAACGGGCACTTCACTTCAATCAGTCTATTCCCAGTGACTCCGTCAGGTGAAGCCCCCAGATAAGCAGTATTGTCTGATACAAATAGTCTGCAGTGTTCCACTTCACAACCCACCCCATGCTTGTATTTTCGAATAGCCACACTTTCATATTTCTTCCCATATAGCACCTCCTTGGTCATCAGTTTTGAAACCTTAACTAAGCGTTCAGCAAATTTATTCTTATCACACCTGTCCGTTGACTTGCATATTGTGCCAAAACTTGACGAACATAATCTTTTCAGTCTCTCTTCAGTCCAGAGAGGATTCTGGGATCGGCCTCTGGTGTTATGTTCTATGTCACGCACTCTGTTAGTTGATATCGACGTTACCTCTTGTAGATGGAGGAAGTTCTCCTCGGGAGTCAACTCCAAATAGTCATGATCGTGTGACATCGTTGTGGCTTTGTCGTCGAGTCGTTTGTCAAATTCGTTGAGGTATTTCGTCACATCTTCCCTCAGAACAACCGGGAATTTTGAACTGCTGTTTAAATATTTATATATCTTACCGTCATTTAAGTTCCTGACATACTCAGAATCTAACGCTTCAGTCAAACCGACGTTGTCGTTTCTCTTGTAAAACTTCAACCTGTTAAAAAAATAATCGCGTAAGTTTATTGAGTACATTATAAACCACAAGTAAATTGTGATTTACCGTAAGTCAAACAAATGAGTACATATTTTGTCACAACAGTTTATTAGTGTATAGAAAGACACCAGATGGGATCCCCAGTTAATCCTATAACGACACGCGCAACTAGGTGTTATAACTCTTTAATGACGTAAGCCAATAAAGTTACTTTCAGACACGACGTGTCCGGAAATCGATCACGGAATGGGTGGACGATTTGGTGACACCATTAAGCAAACATTCCACCAACCGGCACGTGTACTTCTGGCGCCTGCATTGTTATTTATGTAGCCCACGCTCATTGGGAATGTGCAAATCTTTACTCCCATATACAAGTGTAGAATATATATCTGTATTATAATATCTAATATAATTATATCATATTATTAGATAAAACAAAATTCTGTTCTCATCTTCTGATGTCTGATATTTGTATAGTCATGGATGTCTCGTAATTTATCAATAGTATATAACTCTTCAATATTTGTGGTAATAACGAATTGAATGTATACAGTAAGAAGTTATTGTGCCATTGATTAAATAATAAAGTAATTAGTTAGAAATTAAATAAAAACATGAGAAATGACCCGTTTTGGGAAATGGGCGAACAGGTACTACATGTAGGGACATTCCGTCGAAATATTATACATCTATTATATACTAGCAGGTGGACCCGACTTCGTCCGGGCTGTTTCCCCTCTGCTTTTCGGCCAATTGCGCGATTTGACCTTGAATTGTCCATTTTGAAGGTCAAGATGAGGCGGGGTCACGATTTGACCCGTCCAAAACACTGCCCGGACAAAAGTACCCAACAAAAGTACCCGTCGAAATCCATCAGGTTTTACCCGATTTGACCTCGAATTGATCATTTTGAAGGTCAAGGTCAGGTCGGGGTCACGACTCGACCCGTCCAAAACACTCAGTGGACAAAAGTAACCTCACGTATCAAATTTCGTCAAAATCCCATACAAATTCGCGATTTCACCTTGAATTGACCCGATGTCAAGGTCAAGGTCACGTCGCACGGGCAAACGACTAGGCTTACGACACTCCCCATACGAAAGTATCCATAAACACTAATGGGCCGTGTCCGAGTCCATCGCGAACAGACAGACACACACACACACAGATTTCCCAAAATATATAATAGACTAGCTGATGTGCCCGACGTTGTCCGGACTATTTCTCAAATATAAGAGATCAGATATGACCTAGGTCATACGTTGTCCGGACTATTCAAAAACCAAATTTCAAGTCGATAGCTCTACCCGTTTCCGAGATCTGGTCTGCGCATGCGCGAAGCTGGCGTCGCACGGGCTCGGCATTCACATAGGAAATTTCAAGTCGATAGCTCCACCCGTTTCCGAGATATCGTCTGCGCATGCGCTGCACGGGCGCCGCACGGGCTCGCCAATACGACAGCGACGACCACCTGGTCAAATTACACACACGTACCAAGTTTTGTCCCGATCGGTCGAGAATCGTAGATTTGTATAAATGACATACAGACATACAGACATACAGACAGACAGAGGTCTTCAAAATATATAGGAGACTAGCCAATGAGCCCGACTTTGTCCGGGCTATTTAAAAACCAAATTTCAAGTCGATAGCTCCACCCGTTTCCGATATCTGGTCTACGCATGCGCGAATCTGGCGTCGCGCGGGCTCGGCGACCCGATACAATTCGTATCCGGGGAAAGATACTTCACATACCAAATTTCAAGTCGATAGCTCCACCCGTTTCCGAGATCTCGTCTGCGCATGCGCGAAGCTGGCGTCGCACGGGCTCGTCGACCCGATAACATTCGTATACGGGGCAAGATATATTCAAGTAGCAAATTTCCAGTCGATAGCTCCGCCCGTTTCCGAGATCTCGTCTGCGCATGCGCTGCACGAGCGTCGCACGGGCTCGCCAATACGACAACGACGACCGCCTGGTCAAACTACATACACGTACCAAGTTTCGTCCCGATCGGTCGAGAATGGTAGATTTGTATCAATGACATACAGACATACATACAGACAGACATTCACATAGGAAATTTCACATAGATACATTCACATAGGAAATTTCAAGTCGATAGCTCCACCAGTTTCCGAGATCTCGTCTGCGCATGCGCTGCACGGGCGCTGCACGGGCTCGCCAATACGACAACGACGACCGCCTGGTCAAATTACACACACGTACCAAGTTTTGTCCCGATCGGTCGAGAATCGTAGATTTGTATAAATGACATACAGACATACAGACATACAGACAGACAGAGGTCTTCAAAATATATAGGAGACTAGCCAATGAGCCCGACGTTGTCCGGGCTATTCAAAAACCAAATTTCAAGTCGATAGCTCCACCCGTTTCGAGATCTAGTCTGCGCATGCGCGAAGCTTGCGTCGCACGGGCTCGGCGACCCGATAAAAATCGTATTCGGGGCAAGATACATTCACATAGCAAATTTCAAGTCGATAGCTCCACCCGTTTCCGAGATCTCGTCTGCACGGGCACCGCACGGGCTCGCCAATACGACAACGACGACCGCCTGGTCCCGATCGGTCGAGAATCGTAGATTTGTATAAATGACATACATACATACATACATACATACATACAGACATACAGACAGACAGAGGTCTTCAAAATATATAGGAGATTAAATGATTTATTTTATACACATACCTGTCTTCTAATTCTTTTTTCTCCCAGACACTTTAGCTCCCCTTTTTCGAAGTTCTTCTTTTAATTCGGACAAATTCATTTCTGCTTTTACTTTGATGTTTAATGAAACAACTGACATATACTACTGTTGTATACCCATGGCAATTAGCTCTCAAGCGCTAATACCGCGGCTTCGGCAAGCTGTAGTTAATTTGGACCGGATTACCTAGCACGCCCCCTGTTAACACCAAGGGCAATTAATTATCTCGCTTCCCTCATTACAATGACCATAATACGGTGAACAGAAAATTATGGTAAAATATTATATTATACGAAAACCCATTATTTTTCTTGGTTTCTCCCATAACAGTTTGGTTGCCAAGTAAACAGAAAATAAACGGTGACCATGTAAATGTTTTTTACGGTTATCAAGTATTTACTGTTTACACAGTCCTGAAATTATTATGATAGAAACAGGTGGTCCGCAAACAGCAAAATGTTTCTCACGTAATTTTGCGATGACTTTTTCAAGAGTGCTTGCTGGCATAGTACTGAATTCCACAAGATGTGGCAAATTACAAGTAAAATTTCATGAAATCACAAACACATGAGGACTTTTCTATCATTTAATTGATGTCAGTAATCTTAAGTTGAGGCATGTAATTTGCCTGCATATGTGAGGGCCACCACATTCATGAATCATATCATAAGCAACCTTATATTTACCACTATTACTATTACTCACGCCCAGCGCAAATACATCACTGCAGATTGCGACTTGGTTGTAGTTTTCTTAATAAAGACCTGTGTGAAAATTATCTCAGATCAAGTCCTCATTGTGTGTCTGGAAGTCATGAAACGGCGAATCATTTCTTATTCCACTGCCCAGTATACAGTAGACAAAGAAACGAATGTTTTGCTGGTAGTTTGGAAAGAACAACCATTGAGAGCGCACTGAACGGCACGATTTCAAATAGTCTGAGCGTAAATATTTTTACATTTAAAACAGTCCAGAAATTCATAATCATGACAGAACACTTTTCGAGCTAACATATATATAGATTATATGGCACTGCCCAATAATAATTACATTAAGTAAATATCTAATATATGGAACTATTGAAATAGCTGATGACCGACACGACAGGTGACACACAAATGTTGTATATAAGCTTGTGTCTGTATTGCTCTTACGAACCCATTCTATGAAACCCATACTATAATATATTAGACATGGTGTAAACATTTAGTACACGAATAGACCAATTCATTACCTGTCTCCGACAACTCCACGACGGGACGCGACTCGAGTAATGCAAGCATAATATTGCTTGCTTTGTCGCACCATTTAAATTATGTCCACCGATGATAAGGTCACTTGTGGAGACGGCATATATAAGCCATATAGGCTTACAGCCGAATCCACTCCCATACACAAGGAACATGGTAACATGAATTACCAATATATTATTATTGTAACAAATTATTATTGGGAATAAATATTATTAAACCAAGCAACCGAAATTAAGAGTCGAGATGAAGGAAATTGTCCAAATGATATAATTGGTTGCATCTATGTTGAAAGACGTTTCAAGATAAACATCAATGATTATGTCTTTATGATATGAAGACACAGTGAGATTTTGGAAATTAAACTTTAATTCAAACATATCCAGCAGGAATAATTGTCATCCTAGCCATTCTTCCACAGAAGTGTCTATTGCAATAAATTAACACTTAATATATAGTTTATCACACATCTGCTTATATTGAACATTCCCAAGAATAACAGCTCATTTGTTTCTACACCTGCCATGCAGTGGTCATTTAAAGGTCCGCAAGCTCCTCTACATTGGCATCTGATGAATATACCGGTACTTGACTGCATAGCATCAGTACACTACTAACTTTCCACAGACTGCATCACACTTGTATATTGTGGTACAATATTTATGTATGAAAAGTTGACGAATAACATATTGTAGCTGCACAGATAACGCACAAGCCTCCTGTGTATGATGTGCATGTTTTTGTACAAAAGATTTCAATGCCAGTGAGCATACTCTGAAAAGAAATTGGAATAAAATACTATTGTTAGGAAAAGTCAAATTTAAAGACATATATTGCAGACTTATTTCAATGAATATTAAGAGCATTTTTCGGGCATGGGAAAAACATGCCGATGGTAATTCCAACAAAAGGCCTTTAACTCTGGTGAAATCGACGGGCTGAACCAAAACTCGAACTTGATCTGTATTTTGTATAAGTAAACACACATTCCAAATTTCATTCCACTCAGTGGAGACTATCTAAAGTTATCATCTGGAATCCAAAAGTGAACTAATGGACTAACACACGACATAATACATAATAACATAATACATCCCATTTTAAAAACAAACATAAATGGGTGCATATAAACAATCAGTTAGTATCCAAACACTATCCCTATGGAATTATGTAGCTAAAACCTGAGATTAAGAATTAAATTCCAACCATATCCACTGTACGATTTCAGAGAACACAACGGTTGAACTACGCACAAATGTAAATATTTACTGTTTATTCAGGGCACCTTATTGAGTATTAACATTATGGAAATGATTGTCCCAATAATAATCACTGCGTTTAACTTGTTTATTACAATGATGGAGTTCTCCGACTATTTTGATTATTTATTATTCCGTCCGGGAACACCTCAGTGGAGTGCTTCACATCACTTTAAAAGCACATAATATTATTGGATATGTATACGGCCAATTATAAGGCCATCCTGGCTACGGTTGATTAAGTTTATATAACGTCATCAGTATTCTGTGAATTAAAATGCGAAATGCCGTGATTATTCACTATCCCCCTCGCCCCTGTTTTGTTTATATCCAGTTACCCTTCACAGGTATTATTTTATTGAGTCTTATTCCCTATCTTGAAACATAGAAACACCCACTCTGCTAGATATTATAAATTGGAATTGTTTATTATATGTTTTGACTGTTTTTCATAGGTAGGGAATGTACACATAAATTCAACAAACATACAACAGGCTGTGTGTTAAAGATGCACAATCCGCTTTGATTGTCCCCGGATCATCCAGTAACAACATGAACAACAATTGAAATTTACACAAAAAGCTGTTTCAGTCAACCAAATTAGTACTTTACCAACAAATACTCACATCAACAGGGGGCAGTCAGAAATGTTTTAGACACATTTGATACGTTTTTACCATTGGCCAATTTTGGAAATCACACACCCATCGATCAAAAAAAAATTTCATCTTTAACTTTTAACATATTTTTCTGACAACCTTTTACTTCCACCCCCTCCCCAAAACCACAAAATTATGTTTTGTCAGACGAACATTAGCATTTTCTTCATTTAAAATGTATGGCCTGTTTCCTATCAACTAGTACCTATCGCATGTTGGTGTAAGTGATTACCTCAGTTTGACATGGCAGTGATTGCTTATGCATTGTGTCCATGAATTTTATGTTCGGAGTGACATATAATTGAAATATATCGCAGTCTTTGAAATTGGCTACGGCAATAAGCAATACAATGGAAAGTGACCTGGCAACGTGTGGAATCTAACATGCACAGCATTAAATTTGTTGTGGGACATTTTTTCCTAATTTTAAGAGCTGCAAACCATGGGTATTTGGTAATTTTACAACAAGAAAGAAACAATCTATCCTGACTGTCCAAAGGCACAAGATTCCTTATTTGTTGCTGCTGGCATTACTTTTCATCATGTTATCTTCTGAAATATACTTGTGATGACCTTGCAAGACCTCTCAATATCTTGTATATCTGTATATTTCTGAAAGACGTCAGTGGAATGTTTGCTAGGCTGACAAATAATCGAGGTGGATAAAATTAACATAGTTGATAACTCAGTTCTTTGCGGGATAGGTTCCTCGACTCAAATAAAACCAAGAAGACGAAGAAACAGTAATTTAGGGGCGTCAAATGAGAGTATGCATCTTTAAAGTGATCAGTATTTATATAAACACTTACCGTTGTAAATTGAATACATCCAAGTTCCAACTTTGGTCCAGTGTACGTCTTACAATCAATTTACTTCCAAGGCAAGACTTCTAGCTGACCGTCCTCCATAAACTATAATATAGAGGTCTTATAAAATGACATGCACTATAGTATATAGTATATGAAATGACATGTACATAGATTTAGATTTACTTAAAATTTCACATATTGTACTGAATATCAATCTTTTCAATGTACGGGCTACCACATACAGGGATTTCAAACAAAGAGAACATTATTGTGGTCATGTTCATAGCATGGTTTGATGACAGGTAAAATACCCAGCGTGGGTCCGGGGGTGGGGTGGGGGGGGGGGGGGGTCAATAGTCACATTCTTCATGACGAATCGATTCAATTTGAGTTTATTGCATATTAATATTAATTTTCATTTCTACTTCATCGTAAATGATTTGCGCAAATGATTTATACCAGTACGGTACTTCAGCCTAAATAATTTCTATAGCTGGATGTGTGCGTAAAGGGACGGCCTTCATTTAGGTTATAATTTATAAATAACATTTATATAATTATGAAATTTGCTCAAGAAGATACTAATAGTATAGCATTATGATGATATGAATGTGATATTATTCACAAAACACGCTTGTAGGTCGAGCATTGTTTATTTTCTCGCAAAAAGCGCAGTTAATTCTTTATAAGCAGAGTCACGATATTGCATCATTTCCTTATATTTATATTCGCGTGCATTATATGTCGGTTGTAAAATATTCAACTCTTTGCAAGAACAATTATATTATTCCTGTCTGATGATTTCCCAACCATGAAGTAAAGTGGATTAGCTGGACTGTGAATTGACAGCGGGTATAATGGGTTGATTAAAATAAAATGTGGTGTGATTTGAATGCGATTGTTGATTGCGCCAATAAATTATCTTCGCCTTCGAC
The DNA here is from genome assembly GCA_032622095.1 of Siphonodentalium dalli. Lineage (NCBI taxonomy): Eukaryota > Metazoa > Mollusca > Scaphopoda > Gadilida > Siphonodentaliidae > Siphonodentalium > Siphonodentalium dalli. The sequence goes on from CP136067.1 coordinate 4,852,759, forward strand.
AGCGCAACGGAGCAGTTTAACTGAACGATCCGGTAGTTCCGAGTGTCCGTTCGGCAGTGATGCAGTTTTCCATTCAAATTGATGTTTGTAAATACATCACAGTTTAATTTGATATTCATCAAGACAACAAGACAGATAAAAAAATCGCTGTTATATCACTGATATATATCTGGCCATCATATCGGTTGATAGGCATGTCGTTGGCCAAAACAGGCAAGTCAGACCGGCACAAATATGCCCTGGCATTTCGCTGGTGGAACCTAAGGCATTTACAATCACCTCCACCGTGTTATGTTGCGGTGATGGTTATTTTTGCAATGTTGAGGAACATTGCAACCACATTGAAATAACATTGTGACCGTGTTGCATTAACAGTAGACACTGGTAGAACGGCGTTGATAGTGGTCATATCTCAATGCGGTTCCACGGCGAATCTAACATGGTCGAGGGAGACACTTATTTTGAGAATGTGTATCTGCCGACAGACCATGGGGGAAACTAAAATCTGCCTATGTTCGAAGTAATTCGAGGTTCAGTGAAATGTGTTAGATCCATTGGAACTTAGTAGCATGGCCTACACCATCTAAAATCCATCGCCCCTGTTCAACGCTTCAAGTGAGTATATTTTCAATAAAAGTAACAATTATGACCAACGCGCATGTTTTTATCAACTAAATACTAATACAAGTCTGAAACCATCCACTCACCTACGTGTCATTTATCCTGAAAATCCGACAAATAACAGAACGTAAACACTGAAATGTCTACCATAACACGTGACCTCAACATGTCATTGCACGCATACGTGAATCCCCGTGGAATATCTTAACTATCCACAATTAGGTCGAGTTTAGTTACACCCTGCGCATGCGTTACCTTTGCTATACTAACCTTACTATGGGAAACTCCCATGGTTTCGGTCACATGTGACGTGCACGTGTTGTCATGTGATATTTAGGACCGCCTACTTTCCTTGCTTCGGCCATTTGCAACATGTGTTTTCCCGATTGGATTTTTTATTAAATAATTACGGAATTATACACACTTTATGGTAGGTGTCAGAGTTTATATAGATTGGAATAGTGTTAACATTAATGACTGTGTTGGTTGATTCTTAAAATTTACTGTATTTAAAAAAAAATAGCTACTTACTCATGCTGAAGGCCATATTACCTAAGTCGGAGTCTGACTAGAAATGTGTATGCCTTAATTTTCTGCCTATATGACATTACCTGTGCGCGGCCGTGTGCATCACGAGTGAGGCTCAGTGAGCTTGTACCATGTGCTTATTTCATAATTTTCAATAATTCGAAAATACCAATACATCTAAATAAAAGATAGTTGAAATTTGTGGCAAGATAAAAAGAAGGTCGTGAATATCAGGGTCCATCATTGAACGGTGCACAGTTATGTTCATAATATAACATCATTCCAGCTGTGACCATTAAGTGTTTTTATTTAAAATTATTCATTTGGTGGGGTGGTATAAGTAACCCCTTAGCATTAGTAAGCCCATCAAATTTTGATATCTATGTTCAAGTTAATGAAATATTATCATATATTAATAGTATTCGTTCACCTGCAAGTATCTATAAACAGTAAGTTAACCATCCAGTAACATGCATTTATAACATTCTCCGATGAGTCCTGTTTTCGAACTTCCTTTCAGTGAAAATTACATGAAAATTTTAAAAATACTAAGACAGACCTAGAATTTTGAAATGAATTGAGAGACCAAAATACAAAACTGACCATCTACAGATATGGTATAATATAACATGGCATTAATGATAACTGACTCAAATTTAATGATAGAAGAAATTATAGTTGTTTCCGATGTATAAACAGGTTTGTGTGATCCACAGCTTGACCTTTATTAGCCCGATCGGTCTAAATTAGATCCATTATATTGATAGGTCTAAAATAGTCCATATTTGACCGATCAGTCTAAAATAGACTTAAGCATAAATAATTTTCACTAAAGCGAAAGTAATTTGTGCTTATGGTTAAGCGCAAATAACGGATAAATGTGAAAATGCATGGCCCCCATACACCTAGACAAGATAAATTGCCACGAATCATGATCATTTTCAAACAGCATGACAGCTTTTTATCGACTAAATGTCTTTTTAAAGACTTCTTGATGAAAATTTCATGTCCTATCCATTGACGAAGAAGGCATAATTGTATTGGTTAAGTTTGAAATGTTCTGTCACGTCTCAACCATGATGGCACCCACATGCAGGTGCCTGACATGCAGTGAAAGACTGAACTTCCAGTGGAGGCAGATTGAAGACGCCTGTGTGAAGATTTCATGCAAAGTTGAAAGCATTCTATAAATAGTTTTTAAATAAATACCTGTGAAAAATTTCAACCAAATTCACAACGTCCAGATAGTCCAGACACCGTGGACTGTATCTGTATTTTTTTCATCGTTATCAGAATGATAACCCGATTTACAGACGAGGAGGCTGAGACTATTGAACTGATAACGACCCCATTCGGCGACGGAATTATGAGATACATGATTATCCTGTTCGTGGGGAAAGATGAACTTGATTCGGCAGAAATGTCAACACAAATCTATATGAAGGCAGCTCCAGCCACTCTATTACAGTTTCTTAGAGATTGTAGTCACCGGTATATTGCCTTTAATAACCGAGCGAGCAATGAAGTGAAAGAGCAGCAGTCACGTGATCTCATTGACCTTGTACATAGTCTTGTAGGACGTTATGGCGGGAAATGTTATTCCGAAGAGGATTATGTTGAAGCTGAGAAGGAGATGCGCGCAGTGGAGAAGTTTCACGAAGATATAATAAGGAATTTGAAGCCTTGAAAGCGTCTATTCTTCGTCGATAGTTTTAAGTTGTAAATATCTTGTGTACATATTAATGTTTTTCGCACGTGATGTGCCAGTATTAATTTGTAAACCGTTTTAGAGCACACCTGTGGTTTTATGGTTATCTTAACTTGAGTAAATATATAAACAAAACATGTACATAAATCATACTGTGGCAAATTAAAGTGACACGTAATACTCACTCATCGAATCTGACCCCTGGTGTATTTCTTGTCTTTGTCGCGATAAATAATTTGTATGACTATACTATTTTCCTTGTATGATCTAATCAATAAGTATTTTATGGTCGCGTTTCTGTGCGCGAAAAGCTGGAAGCGTCAATAAGACATCTACATTAGTTTTGATGTAAGCAATTATGCTTCTAGCAGTCAAAGGTCACCTCTCAGTGTCTCTGACATGAAGGTCGTTTTGAAAACATGGCATATCAGTGTGTTGCGATTTGATCAGTCAACAAGAAGGCACATAATTTCAATTCAAATTGCAAAAATGTAGGCAAAGGAAATATATTGCTTTCAACATTCCAGTATTAATATCCTGCCAAATTTAGGCACAAGTTCACTTGTTTAGGTTCCGTGCCCTGTAAATCTAGAGCGATATTGTATGACGCCAAGCTTTAAATTATCACGAACGTGTCTATGTGGTATCCAAGTCCATTAGCTGCCCCGCCCCCTTAAACACTCCGAATGTTGGACCTTTCTAACCTGTCACCCCCTGCATGCTTAGGAATTTTACTGGAACTTATTCGACTTTTGATCTGAAAACATAAAATATCACACTAATTACTGGGCTATCGGTCAGTCAGATCAAATTCAACGTATTTTAAGATTGAAGGTCCCAACTAATATTGTGACAGTTATGAGTTATTCAATTGTTGAGACTGTTGGTCGAAGCAACCTGCTCCATCACTTCGAAGACCAGACCCCAAAACCATCATACCCCAACCCCGCCTCATGTCACCACGTCCATGGTTCCAACCAATAACAAATCGATGTTAGCCTGGTTGGCCTATTTCATGGAAACACGCAATATTCTATTTTGTTTATAACAATGTCTAAATTAAAATCACATCTAAATAAATCCAAAATTATCCACCTTAATTGTCACCAACATCAACCGTTTTCGAGATCGTTGTTAATATAATCAATATTTCGAATATCTTGGGTATGTTCAGAGCGGTTTTGGGGACCCTGCGTACTTCAATTATCCGAAGCATGCGAACTTGACAAAACCAGTAGGTCTATATCATCATCTAATCATACTATTTGTTTTTCTTTTTAAAGTACACCCACATATGCGGATTGTATTATTGGGTAAGCATGGAGTCGGGAAAAGTGCCACAGGAAATACCATCTTGGGCGCCAAGAAATTCGAGTACAATTCAGCGATGCGAGTTATAGACACCCCCGGATTCTTTGGCACCTGAATTTCGAAAGACTTAATAAGGAAGCAAGCAATCAAGTGCATAGCTATGTCATCTCCGGGTGCTCACGCTTTTATCGTGATATATTTCGATATATTGGGTATGGTACCAAAATCTAGTTTACAGCGGTGTTTGGGATCCTGAGTTCTTCAATTATCTGAAGAATGCGAACATGACCAAATCAGTAGGTCTATAATTGTCTAATTCATTCTATTTATTTTCTATTTAAAGCTCGACCACAGTTGCGGATCATACTATTGGGTAGGCAGAAAGTCGGAAAAAGTGCCACAGGTAACACCATCTTGGGTGCCAAAGCATTCATTTCGCATCTATGCGGAGTTTCTGTGACGGGTTGTCGGGTTGAATCCAATTCAGTGATAACAATTATAGACACCCCCGGATTCTTTGACAACTACCCCGGAAATTCCAATGACAAAACAAGAGAGGAGGTACCCAAGTGCATAGCCATGGCATATCCGGGTGCTCACGCTTTTCTCGTCGTTATCAGCACGATGACCCGATTCACAGAGGAAGAGTCTGCGGCCATTGAACTGCTAAAGAGCAGATTCGGCAAAGAAGTTATGAGATATATTATTATCCTGTTCGTGGGTAAAGATGAGCTTGAGTGTGCAGAGACAACCATAGTTTTGTATATCAAGGAAGCTCCAGCCACTCTAACTAAGGTTCTTAGAGAGTGTGATGGCCGGTACATGTTCTTTAATAACCGAGCGAGTAAGCAAGATAGAGAGCAGCAGTCACGGGATCTTATTGACTTTGTACATAGTCTTGTGGAACGTAATGGCGGGAAATGTTATTTAGAATAGATTTATCTTGAAGTTGAGAAGATGCGCACAGAAGAGGATGTACGCGTCCGTAGTATGGCACTTCACCAAACGATAGTCAGACAGTAGGTCTTGACAGATATTGAGAGGTCAAGGTATTAAGTCAACCCGCTGAAGCTGGATAGCAAATGTTCGACCATGTGATTGTATAAGGCGTGGTATGTCTGACTTAATTGTGAATGCACACGCGACTCGAAGACGAACCATCAACCGATAGTTCATATAGTGTCTGTACATTAGCTTCAATGTGTGGCATGCACATGTATAAAGAAAAACTATTATTTTGTCATCAAAACGTTAATAAATTCTAGCAAATTTTACTATCAGTCACAAATTCACACCTGCATTGCTAAAACGGCTTTCCTTATTTAAAAAAAAAAACACTCAAAGTAAGATACATTTTTTTGGGAGTATACTCAGAAAATGTGCTTGCATTAGACGTTCTCATAGTTCGAACAATTAATTCATTATAAACACCTAAAACAAAGTAAGTCCTCCTTAATATGTCCGGTATCTCCTATATTATTCTTCCAATCTCGTTGATATTTTGGATGAATCGGGAACATTGTAAATTCAGTACACTGCAGGAATTAATTACCCCAACGATTTTCTAACCTCTTTCTGCATGTTGCTTAATTGAAAAATTGGCCATTTTCAAAAATCACTTTCAACTTTGACGCTCAGCATAATCGTGTGTTGATGTGTTAATTGCGTCGATTTTGTTTTAAATTGAACAGTTGTCAATCTGAGGGAATTAAAGACATGATTTTGGACTACCCCAATATATGGTATAGTGCATTTACTAGAACGGACTCCTGCCCCATATTTCGCGGTGTACATAGCCATTTTGGTACCCAATTACGATATATTTTTTACAAATTTATGGACACTCCTTAATGGGTTGGTTAAATCATGCAGATGCTCCAGTAACAACGCTCTTTAAAAAGAGCTTAAACTAACTTAAGGAAATGGCCATAAAAAGAGCTTAAAAACAAATAAGAGCTTAAACTAACTCAAGGGAATGGCCGCAACTCGGTATCATAATTCACCCAAATTATTCTTGGAATAATTATATAATATCCACATCCCAACAGTACAGTTGATTATATAATAACGACCCCGCTCGGCGCGCTTGCGCGCCCGAGCTCGGGTCGTGTAATGGTAACAGGTGGGCGCGCGTACTTGTGACGTCACACATAAATTACAGGATACCGTAAAGTAGAATTTTTTTTCAGACAACATTTTTGTATAAAAATCACGTGACTTCCGGCAGTGGTTTCACAAAATCGCGGAATCAGCAATTAAACGAATTTAATACTTCACAACTTCCGATATGTGGCAATGGACAACTGAAGTATTTATTTATTTAAACAGTAAGTTTTATGAATATATCCTGCAAATGTTAATATTAGTTCAGTTTCGTCTGTTAGCCAATTGAAGGTAGTTATGGTGTCGTGACGTCAAAACGTCATTTGTCCCTGCGGGGTAGAATCCAGACATGACTGGACGCATTGTGTCGTCTTCACTTAAACACAGCGACATACATTGTAGTCTATAGCATTGACTGTTTACTTATAATATAGAGGCTTTTATTATTAAAGGCCGATAGGCTATAATATGACCATATGTGACACGTAACGGGACTACAACAGGCGATGCTTTGTCGGATCTAGTTTTGGAGGTGATTCACTCGGAATATTCTCGATGCCAAATTAAGCATCATCTCAGTTAGAACGGACATGGTGCAAGTTGCTTGTATATGTGGAATATGGTAGGTCCCGGAGGCACTCTGTGTGCTATATAGTTCACTGGGTCGGGTCTGCGTGACACGAGGCAGAGCACATTTTATTCAATAAACAGCTCCCGTTAACATGCGCATCTCCAAATCGCGATTCTACCCACAATTTTACCCGTCTTCTATGTTACTAGCTGGTGGGCCCATTTAGGCATTTCTTTGCCCGAAACATGACTCTATGTGAGCGTATACGAGCAAGGACACGGTCACATGCGAAAATGGACCAAATATGACATTGAATTGACCATTTAAAAGGTCATGGTCAGGTCGAGGTTACGATTTGACCCGTCCAAAACAGTACCCCTAGTTATCAAATTTCGTCTAAATCCGCCAGTTTTAACCGATTTGACCTTGAATTGACCATTTTGAAGATCAAGGTCAGGTCGGGGTCACGATTTGACCTGTCCAAAACACTTTCCGGACAAGAGTAGCCTTAGGTATCAAATTTCGTCGAAATCCGTCTTTCCCGGCCATAGTTAACAGACAAACAGACAGAAATCCCTAAATATACATGTATATTAGATTCTCTATGTAGGTCAAGTTCAAATCGATATCGTAGTCCCATGTTCTGTTCGTCAGATACAGACTCAAGTATGTAGGAGCCTCGGTACCGGTATATCTATCAAGGACAAGGCCTCTGCATATTGACATTAGCGCGTACAATCGCAACACATATCTAGCAGAATGGCCCTTTAAGTCAGATGTCTTTCAATGGAGGTCAAGGTCGTTTTAGTGTCAAAGTCAAGGTCATATGAGACCCCCACATCAACTTGACAACAAATTTGGTTGATGTCAAATTCAAACTTCTGCTATCAAGGCGACCCATGTTTTGATCGACATAAAATTTGACTTGATAGCTGCCACCAGCATCCACGAATCATTTAAAAAAAAAACACTCGCGTTTCGATGTTGAGTTAATTTACCTGGCAGTGGCCCAACTGCGTTGCCGCAGACAAATATGTGAGTGGCGCTCGGCGTGTTAGGCTAGATTGCTTCAATTAAATTATCTCGAGCGAAATCGCGTGCCGTTAAATATCTGCTCCGCTGAACCTATAGCGAGACCAGGCGAGACGGAAATCTATTGACAGCTAATTCGGCCTGTTAGACGGACGATTCATTGAAAAATTTGTTTGGCGCGAAATTCCTTCCCTGTTAAGTGGGCGCGCTATTCCAAAGCGCGATAACATGACAATGTCATAACTTATGTGGGCATGTCGTACATCATTTGAAAGGTCATTGCCTTGGCTATTGCACAGTGTTGATTAAAAGTGAAGTAGGCATGTTTTCGTTATGTTTAGTTTACATATAATCTTTGCGACATTATACTTATATGTATGACAATCCATCATGCATATACGCCATGAAGTCACACCATCGTCTTTTGTGATAAAGGCTCGGGTGAAAGGTAGTATTATATTGTATTTGAGAACCCTCGCGAAGGACAGCGGTCAATGAGCAATGGTTTGACCATGATTTCTAGATTCGGGTAATGCAGAATGTAGATTTATTCAGAATTATATTTACTATGCATCAAACCGTGGACCCCAAATTTTGTATTGTTTTTATTGGGTGGTCTTTTGTATGCTATTGCTTGGGGCATTAATACATTTAAATACATATCGTATTGCATATAGACTAGTATGTGATGATTAAATATGATGTTGACTTGAAAACACAATTGGTGTGCCCTCGTGACTTCTGGTAACAATTGAAACTCACCGTAGCACTGTCGGCAATATTTTTGTCAAAAAAGTGCAATTTGCATATTTAACCCTTCATGTGTGGTAAAAATCAATGAAATCACACACCATGGGTTCCCTATGCATGATCACAGAGCCTGAATGCAACCATGTTTGTCAATTTAGGCAATATTCTTGCTAAAGAGGTGATCATTTCATGTTGGAACTCATCAAATGGGATGAAAATGGCTAAAAAGACACTTAGTGAGCCCTCAAGTCTCTGATTCATGGCAATGAAAGCATCTTATAGTGCCTTTGTATGCCATAATTATGTCAGAAAAAGTGTAATTTGCATATTTAACCCTTCATGTGTGGTAAAAATCAATGAAATCACACACCATGGGTCCCCTAGGCATGAGCACAGAGCCTGAATGCAACCATGTTTGTCAATTTAGACAATATTCTTGCTAAAGAGGTGATCATTTCATGTTGGAACTCATCAAATGGGATGAAAATGGCTAAAGAGACACTTAGTGAGCCCTCATGTCTCTGAGTCATGGCAATGGACGCATCTTATAGTGCCTTTGTATGCCATAATTATGTCAGAAAAAGTGTAATTTGCATATTTAACCCTTCATGTGTGGTAAACATCAATGAAATCACACACCATGGGTCCCCTATGCATGAGCACAGAGCCTGAATGCAACCATGTTTGTCAATTTAGGCAATATTCTTGCTGAAGAGGTGTTCATTTCATGTTGGAACTCATCAAATGGGATGAAAATGGCTAAAGAGACACTTAGTGAGCCCTCATGTCTCTGATTCATGGCAATGGACGCATCTTATAGTGCCTTTGTATGCCATAATTATGTCAGAAAAAGTGTAATTTGCATATTTAACCCTTCATGTGTGTTAAAAATCAATGAAATCACACACTATGGGTCCCCTAGGCATGAGCACAGAGCCTGAATGCAACCATGTTTGTCAATTTAGGCAATATTCTTGCTAAAGAGGTGATCATTTCATGTTGGAACTCATCAAATGGGATGAAAATGAATGTGTAAATTGTACATTTGACCCTTTATTTGTGCTAACAGGGACTGAAATCACACCCCATGGGACCCCAAGATGACACGGTGTAACCATGATTGAGTTACATATATTTATATATTAGATTATGGAAACACATATTACAGTCTTCAATCTTCTGAATCGTGTAAATTTCTTGAATGTAACACATCTTGTCAGTGCACCTGAAAGAATAATAGAGATAGGTGGTTAGATAAATATTATGCCCCAATTCTCCAATGTATTTCTAGTTATGGCAGGCTCAATATTGTGATGCATATGATGACATGGAAGACTAATGCCCCGTTAACGTGTATGTGGTTCGGTAGACGGAGTGATGAGATCTAACTGACTCAAACAGCAGATGCGCCGATTCCTGTAGCGACCCGGTCGTCTGAGGTGATCGATTTCTATTGGATTTCGATTCTAGTATAGCGCAGTAAATCCTCTTCTCGAATTTCTATTTCCCTTACGCCATAAGATGCAGCGTAAAACTGCGAATAAAATGATACTTTACTCGACGAAATTCGTCCAGAAATAAAAAAAATTCAATCAAATGGAAAGTTTGTTTACATTTTGTAAAGTTCTCCGCCCCGAGGGTCGTTACTTTTCCCTGAACTTTTCTGTCGATATTTTAACAAAATTTCAAACAAATGGAAAGATTGTTGAAAGCTGATCACAGGCATGTAATCGGTTTGGCGGAACTCCTATTAGTTTGCGAACTAGCCCGACTTAAAGTCAGGGTCACGTGGTGTCATCAAGCTTCCACGCGAAGGGCAATAATCCAATTATCTCAACTTCTATTGGGCCGATTCGCATGATATTTCTTTCTAAGAACTCGTATTGTCAAGGTGCACACGTTGCTTGCGATGTCCGCATGGATGATATTCGGGCAGTCAATAAAACGTGTAACCCGATGGCGACAAGGTCATATACGCGCGTGTGAAGTCGGTTTTTCTGGCTCGTTCGTCAATGGATTCTAATCAAATTAGAAGCGAATGCTGGCATTGGTTAGCGAAAACATATACCTGATTATGTCCATTCTATAATTGACGTTTCAGCGGCTGGAATCCGTTCATAACTTCATCCAGCACATTCATTGCATCCTCATAAAAACACCCACACGGACACAGGCGCAATTACGTTACACGGCACCTATACTAAAGCGCAACTACACTGCATTGCGGTGACATTTCACTGTACCGAAGCGCAATTACAATGTGGTGCGTCGACAGTACGCTGCATTCAAGCGCAATTGTGCTGCGGCGCGGTGACATTGCGCTGCACTCAAGCGCAATTGTACTGCGGTGCGGTGACATCGTGCTGCACTCAAGCGCAATTGCACTGCGGCGCGGCGACATTGCGCTACACATAAGCGCAATTGTACTGCGGTGTGAGACATTGCGCTGCACTGAAGCGCAATTGCACTGCGATGCGGTGATATTTCGCTGCACTCAAGCGCAATTGCACTGCGATTTCGCAACATTGCCCTGCACTCAAGCGCAATTGATCTGCGATGCCCCGACACCGCGCTGCACTCAATGAACAAAGAAAACCAAACAAACAACACGTGTGTAGGGAGGGGGTCCCATATTTATTGTGTACATATTGAATATAAAATGTATATGTGTTATGCGTGTTACTGATTGATTTGTGTATTTGCAATAAAGCATCCATTTGCGTAGTGGCGACTAAAAAAGATCGATAAACGCAGGAAATAGAAAAGGCTTATTAAAGACAAATATACATTAAATAAGCTGTTTCCGAATTTCTAACAAAAGCGATTATACGCGGTGCTGATAGAGCCTCTATAGATGTGTGTATGTGTATATATCATGATGTCTAGTATAGTGATGTGAAATCAGTATTTCCAGCGGAGACCAATGTGTCTGGATTCTGGCCCACAAAACCAAATGACGCAAATGACGTCATGGACCATGTCATGACGTCTTCGCTGGTTTTCGTTGAGCTAAGCAACGAAATTGGACAAAATTAAACTAATTTATAGGCCTAAATCACATAGGAATTGTTCGGAAAAACTTTGCTATTTTCATAATCATCCCGCTGGTCCACTGCCGATTCCGTGATTTGACCATTTCATTGTGAAATCAATTGCACCCAGATGTGATACCAATTCGGCCCGGTGCGGTTGCTATTAGGGCATTATGTTCTTATCGAAGTCCACTGGCATCCAAATCGATCTACACTAACAATTAAGAATTCGCATCGCTGAAATGCGTAAAGGCCTATATAATATATATTGGCATATAGTTCCACGACTATTTGCACGATCCTTCGCATTTTCCATCGTGTTACTATTATGCCGGGGTCGTTCTATATATGCCTTGCATATTATCATATTACGAATTTATTTTGTTATGGGCGACACACGTTTAATATGTATCCCTTTAAATTGTCTTACACGCACCTGACGTGTGACGTCACGGGCGGATATACGTCACACCGGAGCTCGTGAATCATGACGTTTCTCGTAACGTCTGCGCTTCATACTGGCAGGAATTAGACCCGAGTAGGCTGTGCATATTGGGTTCCTTTGCAAATAGAGGATATGTGTTCTTAAATCATTCGCATGTACTGACGAACGGGAAAACTACATGGAGGTTAATACATGTGTTTAATTTCTTATTACAGGTAAATTAATGTTAATTCATACTACGTTTTGCTTATTGTTGGGTTTTTACCGTACAAAACACGGATTTTACATTGCGCAATTTTGTGGTTAGACCACCTATAAACTATCAAAACAGTTTATAACTATATTATGTGTTCGGACATGAATACTGTCGCGATTTTACAGTGCACTGTTACCATCGCGCGTGATAAAATACCTTTGGCAGTTCATACTAGTTCGATATTGGAGGAATCCGCAGGCAATGTTCTGGCTTTCAGCGTACAGGCCAAGGACTTGGTATGTACGGGAGAACTGGTCTGTCCGTAGGGTCGTGCACTTACTCCCGAAATCACATATAAAATAACAGAATGCTTTATATTTGTTATAGGCCAGAACTGTACCTGATGAGCTGCTGTGGCCAAACATTTTTTTATAGGACCAACTTTCGGTACATAAATCTGATTTCGGACTGGACTTAGTAAACATTTTCCAAACAATTGATTCCTTCTGTGTTATCAAGCTAGTACGATAAGTCAAAAAATAAACAGTCAAATACAGTAAATATGACATGTTTATATAGCTCCACATGTCAACACCACTTTAGAAACAGGACCCGTTAACCAACAAACCATTTAACTTATGGATGGTTGATTGTATACCTTGGTGGGATGTCCCACGTTTTTGTCTGCTATCACGATAACAAATTGTATGCATGGGAACTTTGAACACAATTTCAGCCGATGTACCATATATACATAACTGTTATATACTATACACAAAGAGCGTTCACCATGTCATATGTATAGGTTTGCAATTTAATTACTTACTAACAACAGCCCTATATATCAATTATCATGACAAGTGCAGGATGGACATGTTGTCGTGTGATGTGTGGATGCTTGCTGCGTGGTTGGCCTTTGACCCGGGGCTGATGTGTTGCATGAGGAGTTGTTTATCTATTATATTTTATACGGACTTATGGTTGCTGGTGATCAAACAACGGGACCTCCCTTGATCAAGTAAACGAAATAACCTGTCACGATAGTGTGTGGATAATTCGATAATTGAAAATTTCCAGTGTTGGTATCTTTTAATAAGTATAATATGATCGTACGTGACACGTAATGGAGCAACCACCCAGTTGATAATGAAATGTTGATATGATGGAATCAACGATGAATTTGCAATTTCCTTTAATGAAGAAAACAATGATGAAATTGGTTTACATGTATATGAAGCTGAAAAAGTGAATTGACTGAAATGTATTTATGACACTGTAGCTCAATTGGGAATGGGAATAATTTCACGGGTTACAATCAATGGAGCGATTAGGAATGTGGAAAGTTGAAAGGTCTAGTTATGCAAAGATTAAAATCCAAGATGGCCACGACAGCCATGTTTTATTTTTGCCAAGTGACCCAAAAAGACTCCTTCCCATTTACATGTCATTGTTAACATCCATCACAAATTTCATGATGATCCGACAAAAGATACGACCTGTAGCCTGTATCAAAGGATTTAGTCGTCTGAAGAGTAAAATACAAGATGGCTCGTTTCCCATATACATGTCAATTTTAACATCCATGACAAATTTAATGGAGATCCGACAAAAGATACGACATGTAGCCCGTGCTAATGGATTGAATTATGAAATCCAAGATGACCGCTGGCGGCCATGTTTTTGGTCAAACGACCCCAAAATGACTCTCCCATCTACATGTCAATGTCAATAGCCATGACAAATTTCATAATTATCTGACCAAAGGTACGATATGTAGCCTGTGCCAAAGGATTTAGTCATTGCAAAGAGTAAAACCCAAGATGGCTGTTGGCCGCCATGTTTTTTGGCCGAATGACCCCAAAAGGACTCGTTCCCATCTACATGTTCATTGTTAACATCCATGACAAATTTCATGAAGATCCGACAAAGCTACGACATGTAGCCCGTGCCAGGGAACGTAAACAAAGGGAAGGTTCACTTACGTCATGACGCTATGAAATCCGACTGGAGCCGGGCCGCCATGTTTCTGGTGGGATCGTGGAATATAACGTCATAGCGTTACTGCATTTCCCCCGTTGATAATAAGCGGTGTACTGCTTCCTTGCTATACGTTTTGGGTGATTATCCAATGTAGGCATGAACAATGCGACTTGTATTATTGTAATAAAGTATAAAAACCATCCATGTTATCTGGAAATGACAGGTGTGGCCTTTGCTGTGTTTAGGTATATACACATATTCCCACACTTACATATACATATGCATGCACGATTACGCGGTGGCCGGTATGGCTGCGATCGACTTGTGTGTGGTTATACATGTACGTGGGCTATATATACATGTTGAGTCAACTTGGGCGTGTGGTTTTATTGAAACATATATACATGTAGTACATATAAATAACGAACGTATTCACAGTATGCTAGCTTCACAGCTTGTATCATTAGTATCTACACGGATGAAATCGTCTTATAAGATGATACCGTACATGTACACGATTTATTTGGTCTAAGGCACTGATGCTAAATACTGTAAGATAACAAACTGTTCAGCATATATAAATGCAGGCATATATAGGTCAAATATAAGACACAAGCAGGTGATACAATATAAGTATAGGCCCTAAAGTTGTTCCCACTGTGCATATGGTCGAGGTGCCTGGAACTTCATGTTTGTTGTAGTTTATAGCCTAAAATATAGGGCATATCAGTACTCATACCGGTATGTAATCCATTTAGGCAGAAATGAAGTTCCATTATATATTAACTTCTGACAAAGTGGTGTCCATAATTCCAACATAAACCACACTTGTCTGGGAATGATATTATGATATATTACATATATTACATGTCATTACATCACACACATATATATAATACAAACACCAGATAATAGTATGGTACCAAATACTACCACGTGGTGGAATAATTCCCCAAATTGAATAAAAGTACAGATCTAAATAATAGTGTGGGCCGGATGGATTCTGTTCATGCTTTCCACAATCCACATGCAGAGCCATAATCAGACAAGTGATTTGACAGAAACTTGTACACTTCCATTATGAGTCCCATACATTTGGTCCTGAGATGATCTGAGGGCACATCGTGCAGGCGAGCCTGGTGAGTAAAATTAAATAAACATAGTACACACACAAATAAGGATCATAGTTAATACAGGGTGGATGTTTTGCTGAAAATTAATGGACATATGTACAGCCAATTTATGATATTCCTTTTATCTCGAGAGCAGGTAATTTGACATTTGACCAAGAAATTCTAGTTCCAAAATATTTTGCATGGAAATAAATCACATTGGAATCAGTTGTTGAATTTGATTTGTGAACAGAACCTGGTGTGAAATGTTACAATGAGGGTTACGAACACTTTCAATATACAAACAGTTAATAGCACCATGCATACATGATAACATGGCATCAGTAGCTCGAGACGAGTATGACTCGCCACAAAATAGCACTTCAACCAGGCTCTGCCCATAATTAAATTTGTGATTCCAAAACAATTTACTGTGACTATGCATACAGGTATGACCCTACTCTTATTAATAATATGCTGCGGGTCTATTCACACACATTGGTACCGGTAATGCTATACGTGCGTATCAGGGGGGGGGGGGCAGTACAAAATTTGCAGGAATGTATGCCGAGGTAGTGGGTGGCCCGAGGGGGGGGGGCCGGGGGACAGGTTTTTTACACCCTCATGCAATTTTTTTACTAAAGACCTTTTGTGCCCTTATATGACATTTGTAATAGTTTAAAACATATTATAAGAATTTATAACGGCAAAAACACCATATTTATGTTACTGTGACCTCATATGGGCCTTAGTCGGGATGACATTGAGCTGCATGGCATGTTGCATATGGGGCGGTGTGTTGAAAACAATTCCTTCCCGACACCCTTCGGAAAGTCGATTCGAGAAATGAAAACTGAAATAAATAAACTCGTCTTGATGTAACTTAAGTCTAGATCACTGTGTGCATGGAAAAAGGGCGAGCAACTGTCTAAAACATTAATGTGACTATCAATGGGTAGAACATATCTGTCATCAGTGCATCAAGCCAGTCAGTGAATTATTGGCATGTCATCAGGTGATGTCTCACATGACCGAACGCATCCAAGTCTGGTATACCGTATACCGGTAGTGCTGTGACTGCTTGTCGTCTATCTATCGCTATATTTGCGAATGTCTGACTGTCTGTCTGTGTTCTATAGAAATTCACAGGGGACCATCTAGGTCATGCCAAAGGGGTCTACTAGGAGTAACATTTTACGAGAAAGATAATGGTCGGTGTTAGAATTTTCTAAAGTGACGCCGTTGTTGTCAGGGGCAGAAAAGGGGTGCCCGGAATGGGGGGGTGGCAGATTTTTGTTCTGTTGCCGATTGCCACGAAGCTTACATATTATAATCCCCATGATATGAAGAATCTAACGGTGTGGTTTAAATATGTCAAAAGTGGCGTCGTTTGAGTAAGGGATGAACGGAAGGGAAGAGGGGCACCAAAATTGATAAACTAAATTTAGCGCCGATTTCCACCAAATTGATATATATTCATGATACAAGGAATCTAATTGTGCGATTTAACAACGCCAAATTGATGTTTTTGGATGAGAGATTGGGAGGGGTGGGCACTAAATTTGATAATAAGTCGCCGATTGCCACCGCACTTATACAAAATCATCCCCATGGTATGAGGAGTCTAATGGTGTGGCTTTTAGCTGTCAAATGTGGCCTCATTCGAGTCAGGGTTGCATTGAAAGGGACAGAGCCACCAAAATTGATGCACAATTTGTTTAGCGCCAATTTCCACCAAATTGATACACGTTCTTATCCATGATACGAGGAATCTAATCGTGATTTAAAGACGCCATATTGGTGCTGTTTGGGTGAGAGATGGAGAGGAGAGGGATTGGCACCAAATTTGATTTAAAAAAATGAGTGTAATCGTGTGGTTTAAGGATGTCACAAGTGGGCCATTCGAGTCAGTAGTGTATAGAGATGAGAAGAACACATAAAATTATATCTATATGTTTAGTGCCGATTTTCACCAGATTGATACATATTATTCTCCGTGATACGAGGAATCTTATCGTGTGGTTTAGATACACCAAATTGGTGCCGTATGGGTGAGAGATATGGGGACCTTAAATTTGATACGAATTTGTATACTCGCCAATTTTCACCAATTTCATATATATGCATCTCTAATCTCTAATGAGTCTTAGTGTGTGCAGTCCGAAATAGGGAGGGAGGGTCACCAAAACTGATACAAAATATTTTTAGTACCGATTACCATCAAATTCAGACACGTTCTTCTCAAATGATACAAGAAATAAAATCGTGCTGTCGATCTTTGTGTCTGTCTGTGTGCGTTCTATATATAACTTCACGAGGTACAATCGAGATGGCACCAAGGCGTTTTAAGAGGGGTAACTTTTTACAAGGAAGATAATGGTGCGGGTTAAAATTTTCTAAAATCACGCTGTCGGTGGGAGGGGAAATTAAAAAAATATGGCGAAATAGTTTTGTCGCTGATTTCCACCAAACGAATACATAATCACCTTCGCAATATGGCGTTGTTCGAGTCAGCGTTGCATCAACAATTGATTTAATAAACCAAATTCCACCAAATTCATACACGTTTTTCTCTAATGATATACCATGAATTAAATCACATTTGGTGTCGTTTGCGTCACGGATGGCGAGCGGATATGCACTATCATTGATAAGATTACTATTCGCCGATATCCACATATAAGTTATATACAGTCACCAGGCCATCTCCATATCATTTTAAGTAGTTGTGCGTTCACATTTCACAATCCCGACATATGTTGACCCACATAAGTCACTTGAACAATTATATCTTCTTAACAGTCATATTTATATGGGAATGGCAATCAAGGCATTCACACAATGAGCTAGAAAAAAGAGATAACTAGAAGAAGCATTAAACGTATATTTATCATTCTATTGAAGAGATACATATACATTCGTGCAAACTGAGAGACCTCGAACCGTCAGAGGATTGCATATATATAATAAAAAAATTTAGTCTGTTCCATTCTATACAGTTTCCACAAAACGTTACAATTTGTCAAGAGATATGGAAGGCCTATTCAAAACTAGTGGTCACAGTGAGCGGTCAAATATAGTTTCTTCTGATATACAAGAAAATGCAGTTAGTAGCACAAGACTTTTCAGGATCCTACCAATACTGACATCTGACAAGGGTTTTAGAACAGACTCGTCGACTGACATACACAACTCAAAATCTCACTCTGTGCCTGGCACATGTAGCTGATATATGTGCGCAGCAACATTTCGTTTAAACTAAGAATATTTAGCCAATATATAGCACCATGAGCAGAGGGGCACCTTTGAAACATCTGTATCTTCATGGAGATATGATAGCCAGGTGTCCTCGAGATCTTAGTCCAACCCACTAGATTGATTGATACATCTCAATATGTAAAACCCAATTATCATCTTTTATCGAACTAATGTGTTTATGATGTTCGTGTATCATAGTATAACGTCTAATGTATACGCAGTTGTAAATACATAAATACTTCATTATTGGTGGAACGGATTAATCGTGATAAACAGAATGACTATTGACAAGGTGAGCCACTACTTATATTCCATGACTGTAATAATCATGTTTTGTGATGCTATTTGAATATACAATATATGAGAAAATGTATAACACTTTAAGCAAGAGCATTCTCTATTCCCAACAAATATCCACAGCATACATTAACATGGGCAACGCCGGGTAACCCTGCTAGTCTATATATATGAACAAGTAAGATCTGTCCGGGTTTTTCTATCAGACCCCTGGACCGAGTTCAACCAAACTCGGTGTGGTGACTCTGGGTACCCTGGCGGATGTTCGAATTGTGTTAGTTTTTCAAAAATTTTAATTAAAAAACAAACAAAAAACAATTGGTTTTGTTAAATTGAGCAAGGAATTAAATCTTTAAAGAAGTTTATTAAAACAATATATATATATATATATCAAAATGTTTCATTGACCAAAGGTGCTAAATGAAGGCTTTGTCTCAGATCAAAATGTTTGCGAAGTCCCACAAATGGGGCCACAGGTATCTCCGATGCTGAATATAGGCTCCCAAAGGGAGCCTGTTTCAGCTAGTTTAGTATATTAGAAGTAAGTTGCTCCAGTAGACTAATATAAGTGGTGTGGAATATGTTAGATAATGGGCTGGTTGACAGACTATTCAGGAAATAGTTAGAAATTATGAACTTTTGTGTATTCTGCACAATGACCTTAGTTTACAGATGATCAGCAATTTATAAAACATTTTTGTTTTCATTTAAAACAGCTTCTGAAACAGGTTAAACTGTTATTTGAACTAACTGAGATCACCCCCAGTCACAAGAATGATATCAGTAGAGTTTTATGCGAGTTTAGTCCAATTTTAGTGAAATTTGGGGTGTGGGTGTAACAAAATATTATAGTTTTGCAGGTTTGGGGGTGGTGGGTCCCCAAAAATGCCAGATGCAAAAAACGGCATACG
The DNA here is from genome assembly GCA_032622095.1 of Siphonodentalium dalli. Lineage (NCBI taxonomy): Eukaryota > Metazoa > Mollusca > Scaphopoda > Gadilida > Siphonodentaliidae > Siphonodentalium > Siphonodentalium dalli. The sequence goes on from CP136067.1 coordinate 4,872,614, forward strand.
TTCCTGCTAATTTTGTACCCCCCCGTGTGTATTATAGTATTTTCGGTTATCTACTGTTATTCACAATTGAGAAGAAATTCCAGAATAGGAAATCATCAAAATTCTAAGGACATATCCACCATTCCAAGAAAAAACATTCACTGTGCACGTAAGGTGTCGCATCGATCTGAGAGTATTTTTCCCAGAAAACACACTCCCAGTCCCACTCCCAGTCTAAAATTTAAACTAATATTAACCTACCGTATAGTGTACATGTACATGTATACACATGCACCATCAAGTTGGTTTGAGACCCATCTACATGTCATTGTTAACATCCAGGATAAATTTCTTGAAGATCCGACCAAAGCTACGACCTGTAACCCGCGCCAAAGGATTTAATCATGCAAAGAGTAAAATCCAAGATGGCTGCTGGCGGCCATGTTTTTGGCCGAATAACCCCAAAATGACTCATTCCCAACTACATGTCAATGTCAACATTCGTGATAAATTTCATAAAGATCAGACGAAAGGTACCGGTACGACCTGTAGCCCACGCCAAATGATTTAGTCATGCAATGAGTAAAATACAAGTTGGCTGCTGGCGACCATGTTTTTTGGCCGAATGACCCCAAAAGGACTCGATCCCTTATACATGTCATTGTTAACATCTATGACAAATTTCATGAAGATCCGATCAAAGCTAGGACCTGTAGCCCGCGCCAAATGATTTAGTCATGCAAAGAATAAAATCCAAGATGGCTACTGGTGGCCATGTTTTTTGGCCTAACGACCGCATCTACATGTCAATATTAACATCTGTGACAAATTTCATAATGATCAGACGAACAGTACGACCTGTAGACCGTGTCAATGTATTAATTTAGAAATCCAAGATGGCCTCCAGCGGCCATGTTTTTTGGCCGATGATTCCAAAAGAACTTGTTCCCAACTACTTGTCATTGTTAACATCCATGACAAATTTCATGAAGATCCGACCAAAGCTACGACCTGTAGCCCGCGCCAAAGGATTTTGTCATGCAAAGAGTAAAATCCAAGATGGCTCCGAATGACCCCAAAATGACTCGTTCCCATCCGCATGTCATTGTCAACATTCGTGACAAATATCATATAGATCAGACCAAAGGTACGACCTGTAGCCCGCACCAAAGAATTTAGTCATGCAAAGAGTAAAATCCAAGATAGCTGCTGGCGGCCATGTTTTTGGCCGAACAACCCCAAAATGACTCGTTCCCATCTACATGTCAATATTAACATCCATGACAAATGTTATGATGATCAGACAAACAGTACGACATGTAGACCGCGCCAATATATTTAATTTTGAAATCCAAGATGGCTGCCAGCGGCATGTTTTTTTTGCTGAATGACCCCAAAATGACTCGTTTCCCATCAACATGTCAATGTCAACATTTATGACGAATTTCATAAAGATCAGACCAAAGGTACGACCTGTAGCCCGCGCCAAAGGATTTAGTCATGCAAAGAGTAAATTCCAAGATGGCTGCTGGCGGCCATGTTTTTTGGCCGAATGACACCAAAAGGACTCGTTCCCATCTAAATGTCATTGTTAACATCCTTGACAAATTTCATGAAGATTTAAAGTCAAGCAAGTATTTGAAACTCATACTTTTAGTTTTTAATGCTCTCAAAATGCCACTCGCAACTTTCATATTTCAAATATTGCAAATTAGTTTATAGCAGATATCAATAAATGCAAATTTTGCAAAGTGGTTTATGACAAGAAGTAGTCCAAGTCTTCTCATACTGAAACCGACTGAGATATTGAGATGGCGAGATACTGTCCCAATGTCTCGGCTGGTTATGGTATGGGAATACTTGGACTAGAAAAGAAGATGCTAGATCAATAAATACAAGGACATGTAGACTCTTTATTCATAATATAAACTTCTAAAGTCATGTGCTGCGTCAAGTCTTTGAAACTAAAATTCTCAGTGTTAATACTTTCATTAGTCTATACATAAATTTACGCAACTAAACTGAGAAATTTTAACTTTGAAACATACCAAAATGAAATCAACTGAAGAGAGACAACTCTATAATGTACATTGTATGAAAATGTAGAATTTTGTTTTTCAGATTATTTAAATTGCTTTAGAGCAAGTTTACATGCACGTCAGATCAATAAATGAGAAAAACTCTTCATTTATAACTTTAAGTCATGTATTGTATCAAGTTTGTGAAACTTATACTTACAGTTATAATACATTCAAAATATAAAAGAGTTTAGAAGCCCAAACATTCATATATGTGACTCTGAGTATTTTCAATCTTATTTTACTCATTTGGAAATATACCAAAAGGAAACCAGCAGAAGAGAGATAACTCTACAATTTATATTGTATGAAAATGTGGAATGTGACTTGAGTATTTTAAATTTTAGTTTACTCATCTGGAAATATACCAAAATGAATTCAGCATAATTATACTGTATGAAAATGTGGAATTTTGATTTTCAGATTATTTACTGAACTGGACTAGAGCAAGTTTTATGTCATACATGTATCAATAAACGAGAAAAACTCTTTATCTATAACTTTAAGTCATGTATTGTATCGAGTTTGTAAAACTTATACTTACATGTGTACAGTTATAATACATTCAAAATACTAGTATAAAAGCGGTTAGATGTTCAAACATTATATATTTGACTTTGAGTATTTTCAATTCGTTTTTACTCATTTCGAAATATACCAAAATGAAATCAGCAGAAGAGAGATAACTCTATAATGTATATTGTACGAAAATGTGGAATGTAACTTCGAGTATTTTCCATTCGTTTTTACTCATTTGGAAATATACCAAAATGAAATCAGGAGAGATAGCTCTATAATGTTTGATGAATGAACATGTAGAATCTTGATCTTCAGATTATTTGCTGTGTCAAGTCTGTGAAACTTATACTTACAGTTTATAATACACTCAAAATATAAAAGAGTTTGGATTTTCAAACATTTATATATGCGACTTTCAGTATTTTATATATGTGACTTTGAGTAAATGTTATTTTACTCATTGGAAATATACCAAATACAAATGGATCAGAACATTGTACTTGCAAATATTCTTCGTTATCAATATACATATATATCTTTCCGTCGGAGCTCAACATGCAATACATGCATGCTCTATGGAGTGAGATAGGGTAACTAGTCGTTATCTCCCTCTTGTGTAGCATGTGGGCCTTGCCATGAGCATTATACCGGTATGTCAAAGTTAGAAGTTCAAACATTTACATATTTGATTTTGAGTAATTTCAATTCTATTTTACTCATTTGGAAATATACCAATGTGAAACCAGCAGAAGAGAGTTAACTCTATAATGCATACTGTATGCAAATGTAGAATTTTGATCTTCAGATTATTTAAATTGGTTTAGAGCAAGTTTATGTCAGATCATTAAATGAGAAAAACTCTTTATTTACAATTTTAAGTCATGTACTGTGTCAAGTCTGTGAAACTCATACTTACAGTTCATAATACACTCACAATAAAAGAGTTTAGATTTTCAAACATTTATATATGCGACTTTCAGATTTTTATATATGCGACTTTGAGTAAATTTTATTTTACTCATTGGAAATATACCAAATACAAATGTATCAGAAAATGATACTTGCAAATATTCTTCGTTATCAATATACATATATATTTTTCTGTCGGAGCTCAACATGCAATACATGCATGCTCTATGGAGTGAGATAGGGCAACTAGTCGTTATCTCCCTCTTGTATAGCATGTGGGCCTTGCCAGGGGCGTTATAACGGTATGTCAAAGTTAGAAGTTCAGACATTTACATATTTGATTTTGAGTAATTTCAATTTTATTTTACTCATTTGGAAATATACCAAAATGAAATCAGCAGATAACTCTATAATGTATAATGTATGAAAATGTAGAATTTTGATCTTCAGATTATTTAAATTGGTTTAGAGCAAGTTTATGTCAGATCATTAAATGAGAAAAACTCTGTATTTACAATTTTAAGTCATGTACTGTGTCAAGTCTGTGAAACTCATACGTACAGTTCATAATACACTCAAAATATAAAAGAGTTTAGATTTTCAAACATTTATATATGCGACTTTCAGTATTTTATATATGCGACTTTGAGTAAATTCTATTTTACTCATTGGAAATATACCAAATACAAATGTATCAGAAAATGATACTTGCAAATATTCATTTTTATCAATATACATATATATCTTTCCGTCGGAGCTCAACATGCAATACATGCATGCTCTATGGAGTGAGATAGGGCAACTAGTCGTTATCTCCCTCTGGTGTAGCATGTGGCCTTGCCAGGAGCGTTATATGTCAAAGTTAGAAGTTCAAACATTTACATATTTGATTTTGAGTAATTTCAATTCTATTTTACTCATTTGGAAATATACCAAAATGAAACCAGCAGAAGAGAGATAACTCTATAATGTGTATTGTTTGAAAATGTGGAATGTGACTTCGAGTATTTTCAATTTTATTTTACTCATCTGGAAATATACCAAAATAAAATCAGCAGAAGAGAGATAACTCTATAATGTATGCTGCATGAAAATGTGGAATTTTGATCTTCAGATTATATAAATTGGTTTAGAGCAAGTTTACGTCAGATCATTAAATGAGAAAAAATCCCTATTTAGAATTTTAAGTCGTGTACTGTGTCAAGTCTGTGAAACTCATACTTACAGTTGATAATACATTCAAAATATAAAAGAGTTTGGATTTTCAAACATTTATGTATGCGACTTTCAGTAATTTATATATACGACTGAGTAAACTCTATTTTACTCATTGGAAATATACCAAATACAAATGTATCAGAAAATGATACTTGCAAATATTCTTTGTTATCAATATACATATATATTTTTCCGTCGGAGCTCAACAGGCAATACATGCGCTACTCATGTGTAGCATGTGGGCCTTGCCAGGAGCGTTATTTGCCAAAGCAATTGTTATTAAAAAAATAGGGTCGACTTTTAAGTATTTACGGTCATGTGTTTGGGGCGAGGTCACTGTAGATCACTGGTTTGTTTCAAATTGTGCATACAAGGATAATGGCTAAGTTAAATATTTGCTCATTGAATTGCCGTGGGCTGTCATCTGATCAAGTTAAAAGAAGAGATCTCTTTCAAAAATGTAGAGAAAAATATGATATATCAATACTGGTTGATACCCATTCAACAAAAACTATAGAACAGAAATGGAAAGCAGAATGGGGCTATCAAGCTTATTTTAATTCATTTTCAAGTTCAAGTAGAGGTGTTGCCATATTATTCAGAAACACAATAGACTTTACAATTCACAATACTCTTTCTGACAATGATGGAAATTACATAATCATGGATATTTCAATAAATAACCGTCGACTAACTTTGTGTGCTATTTATGGACCGAATGATGATAAACCAGATTTCTATAGGGGCATCTTCTCAATAATTGAGAAATTAGAAAATGTGACGACCCTGCTTGGTGGTGATTGGAATGTGCCTCAAGACTATAACATTGATACAACAAACTATAAACAGAAAAATAATGTTAAATCAAACGAAGTTATTTTGGAGTCAATGCAAAAGCTAGACTTGCATGATGTGTGGAGGTTGACAAATCCTGACAAAAAAAGATATACTTGGAAGGGGCCTGGAAACAAAATGGCTCGTCTTGATTATTTTTTAGTATCCTCAGATATGCAGCCTTTCATCAAATGCTGTGACATACATACAAGATATAAGTCGGATCACAATCCAATTAGTGTGAACTTTGAATTTATTGATCATCCTAGGGGAAGGGGATTCTGGAAATTCAATGACAGTCTATTAAAAGACCCATAGTATACAAATATTGTCAAAACTGCAATTAGTAACACAATACAACAATATTCAATAGAAAATTTAGCAGATTCTGATGAAATTTCATTTTCTATAAACGACCAACTACTTTGGGAAACTTTTAAAATTATTATAATGGGGGAAACAATTGCTTATTCCTCTAGATTAAAAAAATCAAGAGTCAAAAGAGAAAACGATATAGAAAAAAAACTTGAAGAATTAAACTTAAAATTGGACAACGGTGACTTATCCGTTGTAGGTGAAATGGAAAAACTCACAACAGAAATGGAATTGATTAGAGACAAAAACATAAAAGGCATTATTCTGCGGACAAAATCTAAATGGAAAATTGAAGGTGAAAAGGCCACCAAATATTTTTGTAACTTGGAGAAACGTCATTACACCGAAAAATTTATTCCAAAAATTGTTAAGTCAGATGGATCAGAAACTACTGACTTTTCAGAAATTCTTTTAGAACAAGAAATATTTTATAAAGATCTCTACAAATCAAAATTGGGTAAAAACAATGAAAATGAGGCATTTAATTTTTGGGATGTAAATAACCCCTTTCTTAATTTCTTGGATGAGGAAGAATAAGAATCCCTTGAAGGACCATTATCTAATCTAGAATGTGCATCAGCACTGAAAGGCATGAAAAATTACCGCTCCCCTGGGAGTGATGGTTATACTGCTAGCTTCTACAAGTATTTTTGGAAAGACCTTGGTCAGTTCCTGATCAATTCTATTAATTATGGATATAACAAAGAACAGCTGTCGGTTACACAGAGGTGTGGAATAATCACTTGTATTCCTAAGTCCAATAAAAATAAACAATTTCTAAAAAATTGGAGACCAATCTCTCTTCTCAATGTGGACCTCAAAATAGCATCTTCAGCTAATAGAATAAAACAACATTTGCCAAAACTGATATCTAACTCCCAATTAGGTTTTATGTCCGGTCGTTATATCGGTGAATCTACTCGATTAGTTTTTGATTTGATAGACAATGTGAGAAAAACAACATTTCCGCTATATTGGCAATATTAGACTTTGAAAAGGCTTTTGATTCGCTCGAATGGGTATTTATCCAAAAATGCCTAGACTTTTTTAAATTTGGCCCATCGATAAAAAGTTGGGTAAAAACATTTTACTCTAATATTTTCAGCTATGTTACAAATAATGGTAACTTAACAAATAAAATAGACATCTTTCAAGGGGTACGACAGGGTGACCCCCTGTCACTGTACATCTTTATTCTTTGTGTTGAAATCCTTAGTGCCAGCCTTAAATTCAATCCCAATATAAAGGGCATAGAAATAAACAATTCCGAATAAATTTGGACTCAGTACGCTGATGACCTTACTCTCTTCCTAAAGGATGATCAATATACTCTTAACGCTGCACTCAATTTATTTGATTCCTTTGCTAACATTTCAGGTTTAAAGATTAATTTTGACAAAACACAAGCTTTATGGATTGGAGCAAAAAGGGGTTGTGGTGACGAAATCTCAACGGATAGAAAAATATTGTGGAACCATAATCAGTCAGTTACTATCCTGGGAATTGAATTTGATCTATTTAATGATAGTTATATAGAAAATAATTATAGGACAAAATTGAAGATGGAAAATCTGCTAAATGATTGGTCATTTAGAAACCTCAGTCTGTATGGCAAGACAACAGTCGTTAAGACTCTGACATTACCAATCCTAACCCAATGTCTCACTGTATTACCTTCTCCATCTCGAGAATTAACAGATAAAATACAATCAATGTTATTCAAATTTCTTTGGTCTGGAAAACCAGACAAAATAAAAAGGAGCGTAATGATTAATACTTTAGAAGACGGAGGTTTGAAATTCCCGCATTTAAACTCATTTTGTAAATCATTGAAAATGACTTGGATTAAAAAGCTTCTAGATGTCCACACAGAAGCAAATTGGAAAACTCTGTTAATTGATGATTTAGAACCCTTTGGGGGTTACAAAGTATGGCATCTACACAAATAAGGTATTAATATAGTTTGTAAAAAACTCAATCCCTTTTGGACAGATGTCTTTAATGATTGGGCAAGCTTAGATGAGAAAGTCACCACAACCCCTGAAGAAATCTTATCAGAACCAATATTCTACAACCCATAAATTATAATAAATGGTAAAATGTTCATCAACAAAAGCTTGATTAGAAAAGATGTTTATTTTGTGAATGATCTTGTTGATGCCACCTCCACCTTTCTGGATTATACACATTTTGTCAAAACTATGTCATCAAAATTCCTTTCACCACCTACCAGGGTCTTTTATCAGCTTTACCTAAAACATGGAAAACATGTATAAAGGAAAATCAATTAAGACTCTGCACCGTGACATCAAAAAATGTTGAGAAATTGAAAATTTGCGAGAAAGCATGCAGAACCTTTTACCACAGTTTTTTGAGTCATGTCACCACAGTTCCTGAAATGTCCCCACAAAAATGGCAGGAAAGACTTGGGCAAACTTTCATGCCCACTGAATGGAAATCAATTTATACAATGGCAAGTAGGATTACAAATGACACTCGTCTATTTTCTTTTCAATTCAAAATAAATCATGATATTTTATATACTAACTCCAAACTTATGAAATGTAAAATATCAGAAACAGAAATGTGCTCTTTTTGTCACACAGGAAAAGAAACATGCCTACATCTATTTTATGAATGTCATGTAACAAAATCTGTATTACTAGAATTTCAGCAGACTATTAAAGATAAATGTAACCTGCAATTTTAAGTGTCACAAAATAACATTATATTTGGTGTACCTGATGGAAATCCAAATGAAGGAATAATAGAAATTGCCATACTTCTATTTAAGAGATATATCTATTCTTGTAAGATAAAAGCTACTAACCCTAATTCACATGGTTTTATAGAATGGTTAAAAACTTATAAGACAATTGAAACTGTGCCATTAAAGGGCTATTCTACAAAAAAAGATTTCTTTTTTCAAGAGAGATGAAATATAATTAATGAATTATTTTTAACATAAACATAAGAGACGAAAAACCCACAAAAGTATCAACGGTGCACAGTCTAAATTGATCAATATCCTATACCATTTAATATATACTCAATCATATAAATTTAATTGAACATGTTTATTTCAGCCTAGGACAAAACATTTTATATTTTATCCCACTCATATCAATATCTTTAAAATATTTTATTTTTTTATGTTTTAACCAAGTGCATGTATTGTGTCCTTGATTCCTCACATGTCTGTCTGTATTTATTTGTTTAGACCCGAATAAAAAATATTTAAAAAAAAAAAAAAAAAAAAAAAATTCATGAAGATCTGACCAAAGCTACGATCTGTAGCTCGCGCCAAAGGATTTAGCCATGCAAAGAGTAACATCCAAGATGGCTGCTGGCGGCAATGTTTTTTTGGCCGAACGACCCCAAAATGACTCGTTTCCCATCTACATGTCAATATTAACATCCATGACAAATTTCATGATGATCAGACTAAAGGCACAATCTTGAAATCCAAGTTGGCACCAGCGGCCATGTTTTTCGGTCGAATGACCCCAAAATGATTCGTTCCCATCTAACATGCTGGGCAAAACAAGTGTCCACTTAACCACGATCCGGTTAGCATTGCCACCGCGGCCAAAATGCAACTACACCGCGGCTCCACCGGCTAACTACAGTTGGGCATTGGTGTATTTGCCATTCGGCCACTGTGTACTGGTAGTTGCCGCGGTGTACATTCATCAAACTGAAAAAAGACAATACAAACCAGAAATTTAACCATGGTGTACATGCCATTCGGCCCCGTTGTAGTTGCTTTTTGGCCATGGTGTACATGTGTACTTGTCGTTCGGCCGCTGTGTACTTGCCGCTGGGCCACGGCGCTCAACTGCAGTTACAAACTCTGACACTGCGGCCGAATGGCAAATACACCGTGGTGCCAATGGACACTTGTTTTGTCCAGCAGGGTACATGTCAATGTCAAAATTCATGACAAATTTAATAAAAATCAGACTAAAGGCACAACATGTAGCCCGCGCCAAAGGACATTGTTAACGGACACACAGACACACGGATGACAGACGCCAACCCATGGCAATAGCTCAAACTTACAAAGTAAGTTGAGCTAATAAAACGGGTTGCGTGGGAATTTTGCAAAGTGACTAAAATGAAAACCGTCGGGAGCCTCGAAATAGGACCGGGCGGGTTACTGGAAACACAGGTATATATTTTTTTGGCTTTACTACTTCGGGGTTGATGCAGTTTGCTGAATTTTTCTCGCGGTCAAAATCCCATGACCACATTGATCCTGCCGTTCATTTCTTATATAATACAGCAGTATTACATGTACATGGGGTGATACCATGTTAGAGGGGGTCAATTACTTAAATCTAGGGAAGTCGATAGCCGAGAGGTACTGTAGTTGACTGGTCTCTCGTGCTAGCAGACCGGGGATCGCAACCTGGTCAGGGTATTCTGACAAAAATCAGAACTCGGTCAGATACCAAGTTTGTAAAGCTGAAAAGTCTCATTTGAGATCACTGAATAAAGATCCGAATGCAAAAATGCCGACTTCCCCCATTACAACATCTATCCAGGTATGTTGTTGTTGTGCAGTACGCTGTCCGATTGGGGTGCGGACATTAATGGCTGACCCGTGTACACGCCTCGGGGTATCTGGAGAAGTCGGCACAAAACAAAGTCGGCCACAAGAGAAGTCGGCCCCAAGATAAGTCGGCCCCATTATTATTTTACTGCTTGTTAATGCCTGTGGCATAATAAGATGAGACCGACATTTTGCCACACAGTGTCATAAGGGATTATATCACCTCGTAGCATTCCATTTTATGTGACCATGTTTTGGTCACATTGTGTCAAGGAGGATTATATCACCTCCTGGCAATCCATTTGCTTATCGCGCACTGTCATGGCTTTACGCGGATATGTCGATAGGGTTCGTTAAAGGGACATTTAGATCTGTACCGGAAAAGTAGCCATATATACGAAACATGGTATTAGACCAGATACGAATCTTCACACTTAGTCAGCCAATTAATCTATAGACCTAAACAATGTCCTGTCATAATTATAATGGGCGTCGCGCCAGAGGGATTTCCACATGGAAGCAGTCAACGATAAAGATCAACACTAAGTCATACACATATAGTGTTAAACAAGGTTTCCGAGACACCTGATATACATGTACCGGTATGTTACTCAATTGAGTAAACATGTCACTAACTGTCTCACAATTGAGTTCCCTGTGTTATTATGTGGAAAGAGGGGGTGAAATAACTCCGGTTTGCAAAGCCCCAACTTAAAATTCACCATGTACACAGTATACAGCGATATAACTAATGTTTACTACTAGTCTGGTCGATAAAAGGTTTGACCTAGAACAAATTTGGACTAAGTTAGTTTGTATTCCATTTTGAAGGGGAATATATCCTCTACAACATATCCAAAATCCGCTAAAATCCGCTTTGAGCAAATTTTTTTACAGAGATTTTCAAAAATGCTCATTTTTCGACGTTGTGAAGTACGTTTTTCTACAATATCCCTCATCGGCGACACCAGAACGCATTAATCCTCCATCCGATATATACCAGTTTGTGTAAAAGAGTATAGGGGGCGAATAGACAAGGACAGAAAACAATGCAATCGCGGCGATGAAATAGCTGTCAAAATGGCCGCAACTACAATCCATGCTACGACGAAAGCGACATATTGGATAACCTCCTATAAGCGAAAATACACATTTGTAATTTACAAGAATGTTGTTATATATCTTTAAAGGTACACATATAATTAAAACAGATCTATCTGAATGATTTATCGATCACTTCTACGCACGTTAACCCAGTGATTTACGTTCGGGATTTCTTATTAGAATACATCCAACAGTCGGACCAAAAACAGTTATTTCGGGCATGCAACACACGCAGTAATATTTCGTCACACAGTGCGTGGTAGTTTCGCTTTGGAATGATGATTAATTATTGAATGTAACGCAGAAACTGAAGTGCCCACCCTAACTGTGTAAATACTAGTTATATTTCCGGAATTTCCAACACTCTCCGTGACAATAAACCATACACGTATGTCGTAATGCTGAGTATACTGTAAAGAAACACTTATCTCTTCAACAGAATAGTACCCTATCTCACTAGATCGAAGAGACTGTACATGGTACATTTTATTTAGTACTAATTTTCATGGTGCTCTCAAACCGGGTTCTTAGTTGACAATTCTGTTCAAATTACTTCAATCGGCACTTTACAACAGGAATATGTACCACGCAATGCACACTATTAGTTGTCAGTATCTTGTTGTTTGAAATTTTGTTACCATTGCCACCCACATATTTGCGCTAAATATCAGGTCATCAGCATTTAAAGTTATTAGTTCTGCGTTTACCAGTCACTCAATGTTGCTATTTATGGTTTTGTATGCAGCAGATATGTGTAACATTAGGAAGAATGGGTAAACGCGGCGATGCGGTTGCAGAAAAGGTCGTACGTTTCGCGTCTATGTGGCCTTAGTGCATTTATGTGCACATAATTTCCAGGTATAAAGACAGTCTCTACCACAGAGTATGTAGGCAAATTTGGTTATGTTGAGAATTTACTGAAGATAGTCTATTGTAATCCTTTGTAGTTTGATAAATTGCATTCATGGTATACCACCATGTATTTGTGTGATAAAAGTGAAATATTCGTGTTTAATCACTTGGCTGGAGGCAACTATGACTACTATTTTAAGACACGTCAATAGGATCTACACGTTTTACCTAGTACCACATGCATAGCTCTCATACTGTTCTATAGTTGTGAATTTTGACAGATTGTGTGTTGGAGATTGAAAAATAAATGATTATCGGTCACATTCGTGAGAATGTTTTCATTACATATATTTCTGCTTCTAAAAAGGTCACACAATTAATACATCCCTATTAGATCACATTTAACTGTTTTAATACACATATATTACACGATTTAATATAAACAGTACAGATAAAACTGTGTTATTCTTCTATTTCTTGGCGCCCAAAAAGTCCACATTTAATCGTTGTATGAGACCTGGCTTTTGGTTGCTCTCTCGCGAGATACATTAGAGAGAAATCTTACTTACTAGTATTAATAGCTCCCCTTATATTCTGAAATCATTCTTCCTCGTATAATTCGAGGGCATGTTCGTTCTTGTATGACCAGCTATTCAATTTTCCGCAAATTGTAAATTTTATTCGATTTTGTTAATTTTGGTGGCCATATTGGACAGACATTCTACCGATATGGTTTACGACTAAGCATTGTTTGTGTAAATTTAATTTTATTACTAATTTGGTATTTGTTGGCGCACCTACCACCGAAATTCAGGATTTTTCTATACTAACTGCCATCATGGACGCCATCTTGTATTACAGAAAATGCTCAAAGCGGATTTTGGATATGTTATAGAGGATATATTCCTCTTCAAAATGGTATAGAAACCAACTTAGTCCAAATTTTTTCTAGGTTGACCCTAAAATTTTAGTTTATCGACCAGACTATACGACTACGACCGATTAATACTGAGATAAACACAAGAAAAATAAACCAATCCGAAGCCGATGTGATGTTTCGTGTGATTACGGAAACATCCGAGCACTTCCGATAGACTCGGCTTTCATTCAGAAAAAATGGCTACCCGGGAGAAAGGCCGATACATTGTAACAGCTTCTCAGAAAAAGCGAAAACGTTGGCAGACCGCCTCAGAAACCTCTCGCGAATTTCAATCGGGAATCAATTCGAGCGTTGGCGAAGATTGGAAAATGAATTGTTGCAGGGCAGTCGACTATGGAAGAATGTCGACCGTGATATGGCCAAGATTTTGATCGACAGGTGAGAATTCCAAAATGTTACTATTTATAGAAATAAACTCTCTATGCGTTTGATTCGCATTTTACCTAATCTACGATGTTTTCAATTTGACTCATCGGCATTTATATACAATCTCGATTCCACTTTGTTCTAATTAGTAGTTTAACTGTCGACAGCACTGTAATTTTACAGATAGGAAGTACATGTAGTGTCAACATTTGTCTGTTGACTCCATTTCAAACCAGGCATGAATTGCACTATTGATTTGACAACTACAGTTTGGTACAGAAAGAGTTGTTTCGCCTGTCAAATAATCATCTCTATTATATCAGGAATCTAATGGTGTGGTTTAAAGCTGTCAAAGGTGCCGTCATTCGAGTCAGGGGTGCATCAAAGTGAGAGGGGCACACAGATGGATAACAATATTATACAATTTATACTTTTAGTGCAGATTTCCACCAAATTGCCTTAATTGGTACACATGCATTTACTTTTCCATGTTACCAGAAATCTAATCGTGTGATATAAAGAAGCGCTAAATTTGTGTCGTTTTGTGAGAGATGTGGAGGGGGGGCTAACTTTTGTAGGATATTTGTAGTCACCGATTGGGTCCGATTCCCACCGAACTTAAAAATAATAATATCTGTGATATCAGGAGTCTAATTGCACATGTGGCTTTATAATAGGCATAAAGATGTCAAAACTGTGCCAATCGAGTCAAAGGGTGCATGGAGGGGGGCACCAAAATTGATACACAAATATTTTGACCGCCGATTTCCAACAAATTCATAAATATTCTTCACCCAGATACATGTATGAGGAATCTAATTGTGTGGTTTAGATATACCAAATTCACAAACAATGAAGTTGGTGCCATTTGTGTGATATTAAAATTTGTTTAGTCACGGATTTTCACCAATCTTATATTTAGTCATCTTGATAATTATACTTCCATATTTTAATATGGAAGCATATTGTTATTAAATTTTTTATTTTTCACTATTATTATACTTCCATATTTTAAAATGGAAGTATATTGTTATTCAATTTTTTATTTTTCACTATTATTATTTATTATTCTTAATATATTTTGAAACCCTTATATCTCAGAAAGTTTAAAAGATAAAGCATTGAAATTTGGTAGGTATATGTATCATGCCCAGTTGCATGGAATCGAAGCATTTATGTTTGTGTTCTAACTTGCTTACCAGAGTTATGGCCCTTAAACAAAAAAAATGGAAAAAGATTGTGCGCAGATCTTCTCCTAAAAGAAGTCAAGCAGCTGAATTCGGTTCTCGTAATCGTGTTAACTAACGAAAGGGCACGAATCTGGGAAATTTTTACCAAGGTCCGAAAACAATTTGTTGACCCGGGGAGGGGTGCAAAATTTGTCAATTTTTTTCTTGTCACCGATTCCAACCATTATTACTGTCGGGTATCTATACGACGTACTAATGCTACTCGTGAAAGAATTTTGTAAATCGGTTGAGAAATAACCAAGTTATAACACATCGAATAATGTACTAATAAAGTCCATGTGTAGAAAGTGCTTGTACGCAGATCTTCTCTTAGACGAAGCGCAACAGCTGGATTTGCTCTATGTGAGCGTCTTAAACATAGACAGAAGACAAAACCAGGAAATTTTGACAAAGGTCCGCTCAATTGTTTTCTGGGCTAGGGGAGAGGGATTATTTGTCAATTTTTTTTTGTCGCAGATTTTAACCAAAATGGTTGTGAAGTATCTATAAGATGTACTAAGTGTCCTCGTGATTGAATTTTATGAATCGGTTGACAAATGTAAAAATTGTGGCTCCTTCCTTTTTTTCAAGTTTACAGGGAATGCACTATGAATTTATATTCCTTCAACCAATCGTGACGTGTTTGGTATCTTTCGATGGGGAATTGTTATTTCTTTTAAACGATTACCTACTTGATGCATTATGTCGAAGGAGTCCGGAGATATTAGAAAAAGTATGAACTGAATACATACATATTGGCCTACATAGTAACATATCGCCACAATACCTTACTACCTTTTGGCGGCAAATCTTTTTTTCCGGTCGTTCCGGGGCCCGAAAGTCCGGAACGAGGGTGGAAGTTCCTAGTCGTTTCGAAACGAACAATGGCAGACTGAAAAAAAAAACCGTTGATGGAGAGCATCAAACTCGACCTAACTAACGTTTCGAAAAAAATACTTCCTGAATTTTTTTTCTCCCGAGTACAATTTGCATTGTCACTCGAAATTCGCCGTTTTTTCCACCCGTTATGGGCCGTTCCGGCCCGTTCCGGGTTCGATATCCAGGCAACGAGACACTTTATTCGGAAAAATGCAACGTTATCTACGAAAGGGGTTCATTATAAGTATCAAAACTGAATTCCAACACAAAATCGACAGGAATGCGGCCGTGAGAGGGGTTGAAGAAAACGGAGAATAAGTAGGCGACGATATGTCGTCGCCGATTCCAAGCTGTGTGGCAAGAAATTTATTTTCCGGCAAACCAAAAACATCCAAAATGATTTTTTTTTCTTTAAAACAGTCGAGTTAATTGACACGCATGGTAGCTCAGACACGATATTTGTCATGGGAACCCAAGAGAGCTCGCAACGGGATTTAATATGTTTAGCACCATATACTTCATTTCCGTCGGTTCCATTTGTCAAAGAAGTATTTTCTGTAGGTATGACGAACGGGGGGAATCATCTGACATGCGTAGGGGAGGGGTTGAAAGATAGGGATAAAAGTAGACGAAATTCCATTCTAGGTCGTTCCACATCGTTCCAGGCTCCGTATCCATAAAAATTGAGGCTCGTTAACCTGACTGGTGCTATGCTATGAATAGAAGGGGCGCATTAGAAATATTCGAGCTGAAATCAAACACAAATTGACAGGGATGCTGCGGTGAGAGGGGGTTGAAGAAAAAAGGAGAATAAGTAGACGACGATATGTCGTCGCCGATTCCAAGCTGTGTGGCAAGAAATTGATTTTCCGGCAAACCAAAAACATCCAAAATGAATTTCTTTTCTTTAAATCAGTTAAGCTAATTGACACGCTTGGTAGCACAGACACGATAGTTGTCATGGGATCCCAAGAGAGCTCGCAACGGGATTTATGTCGTGTAAAAAGACAATTTACATGTTATAATTCAATAATAAAAAACACCCCTAGTCGCCATTTTAATATGTTTAGCACAATATACTTCATTTCCGTCGGTTCCATTTGTCAAAGAAGTATTTTCTGTAGGTATGACGAACGGGGGGAATCATCTGACATGCGTATGGGAGGGGTTGAAAGATAGGGAGAAAATTAGACGAAATTCCATTCTAGGTCGTTCCACATCGTTCCAGGCTCCGTATCCATAAAAATTGAGGCTCGTTAACCTGACTGGTGCTATGCTATGAATAGAAGGGGTGCATTAGAAATATTCGAGCTGAAATCAAACACAAATTGACAGGGATGCTGCCGTGAGAGGGGGTTGAAGAAAAAAGGAGAATAAGTAGACGACGATATGTCGTCGCCGATTCAAAGCTGTGTGGCAAGAAATTGATTTTCCGGCTAACCAAAAACATCCAAAATGAATTTCTTTTCTTTAAATCAGTTAAGCTAATTGACACGCTTGGTAGCACAGACACGATATTTGTCATGGGATCACAAGAGAGCTCGCAACGGGATTTATGTCGTGTAAAAAGGCAATTTACATGTTATAATTCAATAATAAAAAACACCCCTAGTCGCCATTTTAATATGTTTAGCACCATATACTTCATTTCCGTCGGTTCCATTTGTCAAAGAAGTATTTTCTGTAGGTACGATGAACGGGGGGAATCATCTGACATGCGTAGGGGAGGGGTTGAAAGATAGGGAGAAAAGTAGACGAAATTCGATTCTATGTCGTTCCACATCGTTCCAGGC
This sequence comes from Siphonodentalium dalli, assembly GCA_032622095.1. NCBI lineage: Eukaryota > Metazoa > Mollusca > Scaphopoda > Gadilida > Siphonodentaliidae > Siphonodentalium > Siphonodentalium dalli. Next base: position 4,890,244 of record CP136067.1, read on the forward strand.
TCCGTATCCATAAAAATTGAGGCTCGTTAACCTGACTGGTGCTATGCTATGAATAGAAGGGGTGCATTAGAAATATTCGAGCTTGGTAGCACAGACACGATATTTGTCATGGGATCCCATGAGAGCTCGCAACGGGATTTATGTCGTGTAAAAAGGCAATTTACATGTTATAATTTCAATAATAAAAATTGAGGCCTAACAATATTTAACATGAATTTCATTCTCTTATATATAAAGAGAATGTATTTGTACAATGTTTCCACAATATTTCAGGAAGCTCCAGTCATAGAAGGGTTAAGTATATCTAAGCATATTTTATAATCATTAGAATGACATGCATGTAAGTCAATAAGAGTATATCATGTATTTATCGATTCTCGGAACATGACAAATTATTAATTACATGTATCTTTATCTGGGATCATATATTAATGTGCCACATTAAATAATGCCGCACATGTAATTACATAGAACAGAAATTTCCTTCCAGTTTCTACACATACCAGAAAACAGCATTAGCCAGCCAAATATACCATGGCTACCTTTTATAACTAGCATATGTATGTACACATATACATGTATGAACCTGATTGAGTGTTTGAAATATTGTAGCTATTAACTCTGACTATGTAATCAATTGAATGCGGTTTGGACCCAAATAAAATGTTCAATATGTGTACATGTATGCCTGTTCTCGGTATGCATCAATTTCAAAATAAAATTGAGCGCAGTTCAGAGTAATTCTATTATCGATATTTCTTCAACTCACTGAGCAGACGAGATATTCGATCATGCTGTTATCAATACAAAAACATCCGTGTTATGAGAAAAGTGTCACAAAACCACACCTCTACGAAATTTATATTGAAACCTTGGAAGAAATTTTTCGCTTCGGTTATTGTTACACGGGGTTAACCCTACCCACACGATTCAACTCCACAACAATTAGATTGAAGTGGCATTTGAAATAAGAATTGGGCATATCTGGACTGCTTGATGACATGAAAATATAATAGAATTACATACACTCAATTTTGTATTTGAAATGGGTAAGAATAATATACACACCACGAGAATGCGTACAACTACGAAGAACCAAATTTGTGACCGAACAACATTCTAGTGAATAGAATGTTAGGGCCATGAAAACATAACTTATCAGAAACATATGTCAGGTATGGTTTTGGTGAGAATGAATTGCGTATACACTGTAGTTGCGAGAGAAGATATTCCGAGCAACCAAAGATGGAGGTATTACTATTCAAATATGTGTGTAATAAAATATGTGTGTCAAGTTAAAAAATAATTCATTTACCTGAAAATGAACAAATATAATAACTGCGCAAATTTATAAAAAAAAACAAATGACCATGAAAATGAATATATATATACAAAATGTTTACATGTATATAGAGGATCTACAATTTGTCCCAAGTTAATAGCAGAATTTACAAAACGAGTCCAGTAAATTAGGTCTGGACCAAGACTTTGCTAAGGTTCAGACCTAATTAACTGGACAACTTTTGTAAATTCCACTATAAACTGCTGACAAGTTGTAGATTCTATTATTACAGTATACTTAAATCAACAAATGGGAATTGGAACTAACATCGGTTTCTATAAAGCATGCGACATAACTATGCATTGTTTGTCTGCGTAAGGAAATAGACCCAGACTGTTTAAGATCTTCAATGGCATATCATGAAATAACTCTTCCAACTCTTCATTCATTACAGTTTGTTGGCAAAGTATTTTAAGCCATAGTATTTTGAAAAGTAGCGTACGGAATGTAAACAGACAACAAACTGGAAGTCAAAGTTCAACCGGGACTATTTCCTCTTATTAAAAATGAACATTTAATATCAAAATTTATTGAATGGGTTTCTTGAATATAATAAGGGTAGTATCATGTAATAAAATAAATTATGTATGTTCCCAAAAAAATTCTTCAAAGTCGAAAACAGTGATAATTCAACTGAACTAAATTAAGCTGTTAAGTGAGAATGAGGCGATAGGAGGATTCAAACGCGATATACAAAATAAAAAATGTAGATAAAGGAAGGCGATAAAAGGAGATGCAAAGGTGAGACAGATTGGATAAAGAGGGTAGCAAAGATAGAATACGTGCCGAATTGAAACAAGAGATGCAGTCCGATGCATACCCCCTCGTGTGGACATACCTACCGGTATAACCTATGACTGATGTACTCAAACAAAACAAAACGATTGAATATGCCATTTAAATGACCTCATAGCGGTGAACAGACATTGGACGGACCAAAAACCAACATTTGCAGATAAACAAAGATGAATAACTCTAGAAATGGGAAACCTGAACAAAATTATTGAACCCTCTGATGAATGTCATCATAGCAGTTAACATCCATACAAAATGTCATTACGCTCTGAGCACTACTGTTCAAGTTATGACCTCGACATCAGACAAACCACAAAGCCAACATTTCCAGATAAACAAAGATAAATAGCTCTAGAATGGAAAAACCTAAATTGAAAGTCGTCATAGTAGTGAACATCCACACCAAATTTCATTGAGATCTAAGCACTATGATTCAAGTTATGACCTGAAGATTTACATCTGATGGAGCAAAAGGTCAACATTTCCATATAAACAAAGATCAATAACCCTGGAACAGAAAACCCGAACAAAACAATTGAACACTCCTTTAAACTTTGAATGTCCTCATAATTGTGAACATCCACACCAAATTAATTGAAATCTGAGCGTTACTGTTCAATGTTGTGACACGAACAGACATCGGACGGATATACAGCAGATGCCTCAACAGATGAACAGGTGCAAAACATTACCCCCCTTATTTTTTTAAACAGAGGCAGCACATGAAAAAAATGTCAATATGAATGAAGGTAGAGAATGGATAGGGGGAAATATATAGCAAAAACACAAGATTCCTATGGGTGTGAACATCTGTGCAAAGTAAACAAATAAACAAGCCTTGAAATAGTGAGCCTGTCATTTGCAGAATGATGTTCCCAGAGGGTGAATTTTGTGATACTAGCCCACTATGCGGGGTAGCATCACTAAATTCACCCTCTGGGGACCTCATTCTGCAAATGACCGGCTCACTATTTAAAGGTTTGCAAATAAAACAGAAAATAATGAATGGATGTAAGGACGGACAGATAAGCTAGTTTCTGTGATGCAACTTCATTGTGGAGGGGCAAGGATTTATCAGTTGTATTTAGAATATCCCAGTCATGACTATTGAAGGAAAAGTTCAAATAGTCACTATGCATGCATGTGTACATGTATTTGATGCACAGGAGCTTGTAACGCGCTTCGTTGCTCCACCCTTTGCACTGCCCCTATGTACTGCTGTATGTATATACACGCCTGCTTTATGTACATGTATCATGTAGTATGTTTATTATAGTGCTAAATGAAAGCGAAGGGGAACGATAAAAAATTCCTCGATTTACTATCGCTTGGAAATCCGGACAATTTTGGACGTTTATCCAAGCATTGGCATCGATATTACCACGGGTATGTCAGAGAAGAATTCTTCCTTCGATGAATACCAGAAATGCCCCTCAATTCCATGTCTATCCATAGCATTTAATAACTTTTGACCACCGAATGAAAAGCATGACCTACACGTATATCAAGCAATGACAATATATTCTTATCCTGGGACTGGGCTACCCAAATACAAATTCCAGCAGTGGTCGGCCAAGTTAGCCATATCCAGAACATGCATGGCTGCCATTGGCGACCATAGAGTACTTCTGCAGTGGTGACCAGATTACCTATATCCGATATCCTGGAATTATGGTGCAGATCGAGTGCACCAATATCACATCCTGAAACTAGGCAACCAATGTGCCAGTTTCCAGTAATGAACAGATTGCCTTATTCTGGAATCATGTGATCATTGTGCACATCTTCACTTATGATCAAATTCCCCATACACCGCTTGACCAGTGTATCCATCTATGAAGGTGGTCCGATCTCTCACTCACGGAGACTAAACAATTCTTCAATTTTGTAAGTTCAGGACTTTGTCTGGTAGTACCAACTCTTAAGTATGAAACTTAAATTAAATTTTGATAATAAAACCACCAAATTCACTTCAGTATATTATGAAGAATATTAGCAAGGTATAGCCAATGTGACTTGTATTGCCATTGCCAAAGAAAGTAACCTGATTCATGTCAACATTCAGCGCCTACACTTACATGGTCAAGCCATTTGGCAGTTTTGTGTCAAATGTGTAGCAGTAAAGTGGAATAATCCAATCTTCTGATAAGATTTTCTATAGTGAAAAACAAACGCTATTCATGCAGTAGGAGAATATATGAGATTCAAATGTTTCTGTGTGGCTTGATTGAAGTCAATTAAGCATATCGGCGGTTGCATTGTGGACATGTCGCTTACCACGAGATTATGTTTATACATTATGCTACACATTGGGCCGATATCTCAAAACATGTAGCTTTGGCGCAGTAAATCACACGACTTATCCTGCCAAGTGTGTATCCATAGCAAGTATACCACAGTAGCAAATGTTACAAGTTAAACGAATGTTTGGCTGAACCTGGCCAGTATCACCTCCTTCAATGAAATCAGTAGAAATGGTAATTTATTTATCACAGAGAGTGGTACCATTCTAATGCCTTCTTTCTTCAAATTTGGTATTTTGCCCCCAATGCTTACTGGCTGTGTTGTTGGCAATCATGACTGAAAACATCTTCTTCTTTTTTTCTCAAAACACATTGATGACAGATCTTGAAACATGCTGTTAGGAGTTGAATATGATTTCGATAAATCGCCGACTTGACATTATTCAGTTTAATTTTCGAAACATGTATACATTCATTGAAAGTGGATTCGAGGAAGCCTTGGCCGACACACCCATGGAAAAAATGATGCCATTGCTTGGGTTAACGGGACCTAAATTTGTCCGTTTTCTGAGCGATGGATAATCGTTTCTCTTGTATATTGTATATATCCGGTAATGTAAAGTTGACGACACACAGGGCAGTACAAAGGGTCCAGCTGAACATGTTACAAGCCCATGTGGTTTGAGGGCAGAAATGTAAAGTCCTCGAAATTGGCCACAGCAATAACCAATGCCATGGTAAACACAGGAAATGCTCAAATATTGCATCTTTGTGGTATAAAAATTAAAACTTCATAATTTTTCATGAAACACAACACACATACATACATACATACATGTAAATACAGCAAACTGAAGAAACATAATGGCGATAATGCATGATAGAGAGAGTCTATCGGGCAATAGAAAAGGGTATGGTCAGGGTATGAGAAAAATTAAATTCAAGAAACAGTCTACAAACAAATTTGAGAAAGGAAGGAGATAACAGGAGATGAAAAGGCGAGGCAAGTTGGATAAAGAGTTTAGCAAGGACAGAAAAGAAACAAAAATTATGGGATTAATAAAAAGATGGTAAAAGTATGTCAAACTACAGTAATGCTCTAATTAATCGACTCCTTAACCACAGCAGAATTAATGGTAACTTTTCAGGATTTAGTCGGAAAAATGGCTTGTTGCCATTTATCGGAAAGCTCTCGCCGAGAGCTTTCCGATGAAGGGCAACAAGCCATGTTGAAAAGTTACCCATAATTCTGCTGTGGTTAAGGAGTCGATTAATTAGAGCATTACTGTATGTGGAACTATGAACAGAGAAAACAGAAGTATTGTACACTCCCAGATGCATTCACTGCTGTGGCACATAAATGCAGGACGTTGGTTGATAAAAATTATGCCACATGCCGTCGCATGCTTACCCCTACTTGCTTCCACTTGTGTGTAGATGAAACTTGCAATGAGCTATACGTTTAATGTTCAAAATTGGCGCTTAAAGGGAGACTTTACCCCAATTGCAACATATTCCTTTAACAGCGATCCAATATCAACTAGAATGCACACAGAGAGATGCCAACGAGCGCAAAAATGTAATAAAAAATAATTTAAAAAATAATTTCCTTGTATTTTACTTAATTTATTTAATTTAATTTAATTTAATGTTAGCAAAAAAAGACAATTACAATCTTCAATAATTTTATTTAGGGGATAACAGTGTGATGTTTTATGATTTCGGAAATGTACATGGCGAAAATACTGTGGCAAATGTAGTTAATGGGCGACAACGGAGCCGGAGCCCATTAACGGGTATTTGCCACAGTATATTCGCCATGTACCTTTCCGAAATCACAAAACACCACACTGTTATCCCCATTCTAATGCTCTTCGAACTTAAAAATGTTATTTGGACAAACAAATGCCTCGTAATTATCAACGAAATGTGCGGCCATAGAAAACACTCCGCCAATTCACGACTTTCTATTTTAAATTTAATACGCCAGATAAAATTTAGTCCCCCAATTACCATCGCTCTTATCGTTAAAAATACTGATAAACATGAAAAATTGCCATCTCAAATAGAAATAAATATGCACAACAATTAGTTTCTGCATGTACCTGATGTCTTTTTCAGATGTTTACCACATACAAATTGCGGTTTTGATTTTACCGCGATCTTGAAGTTGAATTGAAACAATGGGAAATTGTTTACTTAATATGATGTATTTCACGCCGTGTCTGTCGCGGTTTCATGTCAAGAAATTTGGTCAAATGATATCGAGACACTGACATTGGTGTGGTATAACGTTGTGGTGTTTTGTATTTTCTGAAAGTACATGTATACAGGGCGAATGTACTGACTCAATTTTCGACAAAAGCCACATCGCTGGTTTGTTTATATAGCAACGAGCTAGTAACGGAAGTCAGTGCCAAGGGCGTCAACTCTATAATCTACTCGTAACGTCACCGGCATGTACTGCGTAAGGGTGACGTCAAGGAGTGAAATCGGTTGGGTGACACAAACGTACGTACCTACGAATCTGACTGATCGCCATACTGTTGCGCGAGCGCACGTAATAATATACATGTATTCAATGTTAATGACATTGTAGCTCAACTAGGAAAGGGAATAATTTCTTGTGTTACGGTTAATTGAGCGATTAATAAATCCAAGATGGCTGCCAGTGGACATGTTTTAGGTCTGAATGACCCCAAAATGACTCATTCCCAACTAAATGTCAATATTAACATCTATACATATTTCATGATGATAATGCAAACAGTTCAGCTATGACAAATTTTATAATGATCCGACCAAAGGTACAACCTGTAGCCCGTGCTAAAGAGAATTGTTGACAAATCATATACACACGGACTACAGATACCAAGCCATGGCAATAGCTCAAATTTTACAAAGTAAAGTTGAGCTAAAATTAACTAACGTTCCAGTTGACAAGTTATCAAAAAAATCAAATTGAATTAATTAATTTATGGTGGTTGTCATAAATGTGAGCACTCGAGTGCTAGCATACCCCCACCATGGCAAATTCAACCCGCATTATCCGTAAACCCAACAAAAATGATTTTTAACTTTAAAGAAAAACTCGGATTACTAATATCGATATGGTGTCACAAGAAACTTGTACAGAACAAATTATTCAAATTGGTTGATATTTGTTAAAGTTATTAAGTCGGACAGAATTTTCTAAGTCAAAATAAATCGATTTTGTAGGTCAAAATAATTCGAAAATGAGGCGTAACTTTAAAAAAAAGTCCGACCGAACAGCGATTATCATCATGCGGAGAGGCAGTCCTGATGATATTGCATACAACAAAATTATTGAAATTGGTCCATAATTGTTCGAGTTATGAGGTCGGACGGACGAATGGACGGACATACGGAGGGAGAAAGCGTGACGGATGGACGGACGGTACGACAGACGCAGTCAATCCAGTATACTCCCCATTTTCTTCGAAAGTGGGGGTATAATTAAGTTACGAATTACGGTATATGTGATGTAACCTCCATTAATTAACAGATGTGGATTGGGTGACATTTAACACACATCACATGAAAATCTGTCGAGATGGGGCATCAACTCAAGACACCACTTGGCTTTTGAATAAAAATAATTAATTTCTAAGCATATAATGTAACTTTTTATTTGATACATTTGCCAGAAAATTGTACAAGAATATATTGACAGTGTTCTATTCCGTTTCTTTCTGTCATCGTAATATATTTGTATTCCCAACGATTCGTACTCCAGTCGTACGTTACTTAATGTTGTGAAACTTGACATATTTCAGTCAACTAGCGTGTGTTATTCCAGAGTGCGATGTCCATATCCATTGGCACTCACTCACTTTGCATATCAGTAAAGTTCTTGTTATTACTACAGGCAAAACAAATCGCTCAAACACAGGAAATTTTAGTAGTCTTCCTTTAACGCTCTTTCAATCTGCCAGTTGACTCGGTTGAGTGTAAATATAAGTAATAAATGTTTGATTTGTTACGTGCAAAAGAGTATGGATGCCAGTTAGTCTCATATGTTACATGTATGTGTGGAACGCTTTCCTATTCCACACAAAATGTCAGGCCAACTTGCACCCATACTCTATGGAATTCAAGCAAATCAAACATCCATTTCTTAACAAAACCTGTGTGAATACAGCTATCCTTAAAATAATCGACCACGTATGATGTGGGGGTCACCCCAGTAATACCGCGAAAACCACCAACACTGCATTAAGGTTCCAGTTTCAAAACTGAGAACACCACAATGTAGCCCGCAATGAACTTCACAAAACTTTGAAGATGCCGACATTGTTTCAGCTGTCAAATTATAAATTTCACCCTAGGCATGAACACCTAGGGAATTGATTTTCCTTGTAAACACCTAAAAAACTAGAGGAAGTGAACCCCCCCCCCCCCCGTTTTTAAAATACACATTTCAAATTTCAGTAAACATTCAGTTAAAATAATAAAATAACAGTTCCCATTGCAGGTGCAGAACCATAACCCTAATCTTAAACCTATTGACCGAAAAGGTTAGGAATAAAAGCTCGGACAAAATTATGCATGTATGCATGTTGCGAAAATGTTCTAAGTCGAAAAAGGGTAATAACTTCACACAACAAAAAATAAACAGACATCATAATCGTAGGTACACAGGTTCCAATGGTACTAAATATCAGTGCCAAAATTTAAAAAAATTGACCTAAATTGTAGGAATAAAAGCTCGGAAAGAATTATGCTTGTTGCAAAAAAAAATTTAAGTCGAAAAGGGGGGATAACGCCACCAACAAATGCCGGACATGCACAAGTTCCTATGGTACTAAATATAACTAAAAAGTTACTTCCCCGTTCATATAATACCCTACATCTCCAATGTTTTTTCCATCAAATCTTTTTGAAATTTCTAAGAATTGAGAACATGGTAAATACAGAACATTGTGGCACTTAATTATCCCGATGGTTTTCTAACCTTTTTCTGAATGACGCTTGATTGAAAGTTTGCAATTTTCAAGAATCACATTTTCAACTTTGACACAAATTTTTTTTGTTTTGATGGGTTAACTGGATGAGCAGTTTTTGTGACGTATCAGCGGCCATATTACTGGGTGAAACAATCTTCACATAGCCAGTTTCTTGAAAATGATGTTTATTATGGCATTCCGTGATTCCGTGAAAAAAAAACCAGTCTTCGACCGACCTGCATTACCGGGTTGTTTGTCTTCAACAAATCGTTGGCGATAACACATGCTTGGTCCATCATATTGGGCAGGGATCCTTTCAAATTCATGCAGTGAACCAATTACGGGGGTGGTTTGAAATTAACCCCATTTTTAAGTCAATTACATTGAGGATAGCGGTAGTCATCTGGAATTACATTGTGAAGTGATTTGAACAACATCTGTATGGATCCATACCAATTGCCATAAAAATATTTTCACTTATCTTTCAATTTCAATAACTTAAATGAATCAGTCAAGAAGTGTGAATGATATCAGCTTCAAATGACAGTAAAATATATATGTACTGCATGTATAGTTGCGTGTATATTTGTAGTTAAATTATACAAAACACGTCTGATCACCCATCTGAGTTTGAATGACAAGCCTTAGTATGATGCAATGAATTGAAATTAATTAACTGTAAAATATACTACCAAATATTTTATTCCTACTAAATTAAGAAGTAAATGTTTCCACAGATGACTCAGCAACGTAGTTATGTATTGATGCCAAATATTGCATAAGTTACTCAAAATTTAATTCAGTCATAAAGACTGGACACTTATTTTCCAAACAAGAAAAATACATCTCAACCATATCAATTTAGATCCAATAATTAAAGAACTATTATGCATTTTATAGACAAGTCAAGGCATGATAAACAGGTCAGGCACATCCTGAATTCAAGTATTAAACTTACATTTAACTATTGTAGTTGAATTTGATGGAGCTACATCGTAGAACCACAATTGCCCTATTGTTGTGGAAACTATATGATGACACATACCAGTGAACAGCCAAATTGCACTCGTAGCAACATTATAGCAAACTTTTGCGCTGGCTTATTTTAGTTTAATTTAATAGTAATGACACTAGGATACATTTCTAAATGACATTAACACAATCACTCCTTCATAATAAAATTTAGACCAATTGAAAATTATTTAATGTTCCATATTGAGTCTTGACTAATCTTTCTCATTGATCAAGACATGTTATTTTGTCACATAAACAAACACGGTAGCGATTTCGTATGACACTGTTTTTAATTATTTGTTTTAAATATGGAAATATGCCACTTCTATCAAATTCACAAACTGACTACATGTATATTCATATTTACCTATTATAGTTGAATATAACTACATGTATAATACTTCAATTCAGGATGTGCCTACAGGACCTGATAAAGCTGATATTGATTCAACGCCTTGACCGATTCATTTTGCGAACTAGATATGAACATGATATGAGCATGTAACATGAGTTTGCCAATTGTAATATCACTAATGAAATGTAACTTCCATCAAATCTCTTGGGTACATCTAAGAGATGAAAGTTTATCCTTAAATATTGAGGGAGTTTATTACAAATATATAGCAGAACTTTCCAATTTGTCAGCCATGCTATGGAACTGATAGTCATGCTTGATCCTGTAATCCCTTCAAGATCATTTACCTCACAGAATTTCTTCATAGTATATATATCAGGTTTAATGGTGTATAACTTCTCCTTTAATTCATCCCTCAGAGATGAAAGAAGACTCTTAATATCTTCTGAATTAAAAACTTTGCATAAAAACCACAGTATCCCGTTCATTAGATAAACCCATTTCTCATCCTGGAACTTCTCCTGCTTCTCACATTCTGTGTGTTTTTTTGTCAGAAAGCAGATAGAACATTCCTGCTTGTGGCAATGCCAACACGCTGTGTCAGAAGACACAAACCAAGGCAAGTGATAGTGAATTGCATGTCTCTGTAAGTGAGTGGTACATTTGTAAGCACAAATCAGACAATATTTTTTTAACACACCATTGATCTTTTATAACATGGCTTTCCCCGTCTTTGGAACCGCTATCCGTCTACAAAGAATAACACCATTGAATAAGTGTGTATTCATTCATAGGCCCAATATGTACACACTATTGCCCCCATTTACAATTACATGTCACCTTATGAGATACATGTATTGTTCATATCTTATTCTTTAAACAAAGTAAGACATGGATGTTAATTTTGTTGTGTTCCATAGACTAGAGGTTGAATGTATGTTGGTCTCGATTTTTTTTATTAATGCCCACATTAAAGGTAGACCAACTTCTATCTATACTCAAACTTCAAAGGAACACAAACAAATCAACAACCATTTTGTTATATTTACACTCAGCTGATGATGTCTCTGCTTATATGGCTCACCGACCAGCAGATGTCTAATGTTATGCACATGGCTTATATGGCTAACAATTTGTTACCTCAAATGGTCTCGTTTATGGGTAACAATATGGCTAAAACTTTGTTGTCTCCCAAAAGGGTCTTGTTTTATATGGGTGACAAAAATGAGAATGGATGTACTGTATGCCAAATGAATTGACCCAGTACTGTAAATATGATCCTGAACATGCAGAGCTATTCGCATTTCATTCCACTGCGAACAACGATAACTGATCAATTTCCAACATGTGATTGCTTACAGGAATTATTTTGTCAATTTTTTTTTATTTCCTCTTAATAATATTATTTATATACCGGTATGTCTAAAACACAAATTTTACCAAGAAAATTCCCAATCGAGCAGATAATATTTTGATTATTTTGATATAAAATTAAAAAAACGCGGACGTATCCAATTTTTTTACTAAGGTGTGTCACATGGCTGATTAGTATGATCACATGACTACAATGCAATCACATGACCGATAGGCTGATCGGCGCGGTCTGGTCAATTCACCTGATTTGCTTTCCGGATGCATGTATATACAATGCAGTCATGCTATATTCATAATACATGCACAGGGATTCCTGTCCATTCCATTCGTTTTGTAAAATACTCCCATTGAATCTCCAAAAAGTAAGAATGTTTGACCATATATGCAGTATTACAAACCATGAGACATCTGTGTTCCACACTTAAAAATGTCAGACCAACTTGCATCCTTACTCTATGGAACGCAACACAATCAACATAAATTACTTATACATGTATTTACACTTAAATCGAGTCAACTGGCAAATTAAAAGAGTTTTAAGTGCCCATTTATAACGTTACTATCGTAGCACGGTGCAAGTTGTGTCTACACAAAAATGGATGCAAGTTGGGGTCAGCGCGCGACGTCATGTGACGTAATTTCGACCAACCAACGTCCTGCATTCATGTTCGACAATATAAATGCATGTGTGGTGTAAATATATGTAAGAAAGTAAATATAACACAAAAAGATGAATGAATAGACACAATCACACATACACAAACTTAAATGTATACAGTAATGCTCGAAGTAATCGACTCCTTAATGACAGCAGAAATATGGGTAACTTTTCAGGATTTAGTGGAAAATATGACTTGTTGCCATTCATCGGAAAGCTCTCAGTGAGAATGGCAACAAGTCATATTTCCAACTAAATCCTGAAAAGTTACCCATAATTCTGCTTTGGTTAAGAGGTCGATTACTTAGGGCATAACTGTATACATCCAGAAGCTCAGACATACAGAAAACTAAAGTAATTAAAAGAAAAACACATTGAAGTAACACACCCAGAAGACAGAACTGTTCATGTTTTGGGTCCACCACTTTCTTACATATCTCGCTCAGACTAACATAAAATTTAGTCTCTTGGTCACAAAATAAGAATCTCTAAATTTCAAGATAGACATATACTCTTTTGTGCAGCATTTAAGATCATGTGTCAGTGCATTCTGTTATATATGCAAGTCTGACATAAGGAGCCTCACATATATAAGAGAATACACTGGCTTACAAGGTCAAGGTGAATATTAGGCCAATATATTCTCTTAGAGAGAGAGAGAGATAATTTATTGACAAAGAGCAACTCCAACAAAATATGCACAAATAATAATGAAGATGATAAAGTTAATACAGATTAGAAGAAAATACAACAAAATATATGCTAACCCATCTGGGATAACTATCCACCACATGGGCTGAGTGCTCCTTGCCTGGGGAGGGCATATCCAATAATTGGCTGTCTTACTGCCCACCCCAACTATTCATTAAAATAACACTCTGCTCTGTCTGGAAGCTGCGTGGACCATGGTATATTATATAGAATAACTGTGGTCAATTATAAAATATACAATTTGTGTATAGAATCATTTAGAAATGAATTAGAAATCAGAAATCAAGGGAGCATACGGATGAGTAACCACGCGAGTTTAACCTATATATTTATATCGATTGGTCATATCACGCAAAAACTCTTTACGTATTACTTGTATTTACAATCATTAATTAGAAAAGCCGCGGTCATAAAATTAGGTGAATAACTCGCGAGGTTCCATTGGATGAGATCCAGTCGGAAAGTCATACATTAGCTAGAGCAATGTACGACGGGAAATGTTATTGGTGTAGATGAATAATATGGCACGAGAGCCATGAACATTTATATAATACATGTATATATGCATAATTGATGGGGATATTATTATGGACATTCCGGGCAATATGGATTTGTACAAGTCACTTCAGTGGGATAGGAACTAATACAAAAACTAATGAACCTTCTCCTGAATATCTTCCGAAAGGGCTCTTCTCGAAGATCTTTGTTTAAGTCATTCCATATGGCAGGAAATTTAAAAGTTGGAAAGGAGTCAAGCGATTTGATTCGTGATTTGGCGATTTTGAACAAACCCTTTTGACGAGTGTTCCCTTGATTAATTGCAAAGTAGAATTTAAACGATGCAGGCAGTCTATCATTTCTCCAGTCTAACATTAAAAGGGATATTCCAAGTTTGTAAATGTCATTTAATTTTAATATGTTATTTCTACTGAAGAGGGAGTCAGTGTGAGAATTATATTTTTTATTGTTGAGAATTCTTATTGACTTTTTTTGAAGTAGGAATAGTTTGTGGGCTTGCCTACTATGACCCAAAATTTCTATGCCGTATAAGAGATAGCTATGTACAAGCGAGTGGTAAAGTGTCTTCAGAGCATTAAATGGGAGAATTTTTTTACTTTGTTCAATGCGAAATTTGCATTCGCTACTTTAGAGCAAAGTTTGGAGATGTGCGCATTATAGTTAATGTTTTCATCCATTTCAATGCCTAGGAATTTTACACTTTTCTCCATAAAATCTTCGCCTACTCGCTCAACAGGAATATTATTAATTACAATATTAATTTGTGCTCTTTTCGGTACCAATTTCGAAGGATCAAATAGAATGTAGCGTGTTTTGTTAGCATTTAAGGAAAGGCGGTTCGCACAACACCATTGGAAGAGCTTTTGTAGTTCAAGGTTTATTTCACGTTCTAGTTTCAAGATATTGGTATCGGATTTGTACACTGTTGTGTCATCAGCAAATGATAAGGGATTTAAATTTGTTGAGTTTCGAATATCATTCGCATACAATAAAAAAAGGAGAGGACCCAATATGGACCCCTGGGGGACCCCAAGACTAATATCCATAGTAGGAGACCGACAGTCGGGCATGGCAATGTAATGCTTCCGGTCAGTCAAGTAGTTCCGGAACCAATCGTTCGATATACCTCTTATACCATAATGATGAAGTTTTTTCAAGAGAATGCTATGGTCAATTGTATCAAATGCTTTTGATAGGTCTAGGAAAACTGCCTGCTCCCCAGGGACTCACATACATAAGAGCATGCTTCGGCAAAGGGTTTTTGAAGAATTTCAGGAAGCTCCATTCATGGAAGGTTAACCATTCCATGGCTGGAGCTTTCTAGAATGTTGCAAGAACCCTGCGCCACTCCATTCTCTTATATATGTGAGTCTCCCAAAGAGAGCCTCACACACACACAAAATATAATGGCCTAACAATATTTACCTTGACTTTTTAAGCCAGCGCATTCTCTTATATATGCAAGGCTCCCTATGGGAGACTCGCATTATAAGATAATGTATTGGCACAAGATCTTTAATGCTGCACCAGCGCAGCTCCCATCATAAAAGGGTTAGTAGGGCTGTGAAATAAAAAATATATCACATATAAAAATAAGACTCGATCTGCTTGCAACTCAGTGTGCAAGTTGGCAAGATATGCCAGAAAAATTAGATGGAGCCTCGTAATACCTTATATAAAAATGAGATATTCATAAATGATAGAAAACAAGAATTGCATCTATAAAAATCCAATGTAACTTGTGTTACATCTACTGGTAACTTTCCACTGCTATTTGCAGTTACAATTACCAGGCATGACAGCTTCCCACATCATGGTAACAGGTGTACAAGTACTTGACTGATATTCTACTAGTAGTATGATCTGCAGCCAGAGAAGAAATGCTCTTCTTGGCTATAACAAGTGATGGATTGATATATCTTTCCAGTCCCAATACTGCTTAACCATGGAAGCTATAACCTCCTTAGCTGGCAGTACTAGTCAGGGGTAGATAATACTATTCAACACTAGAATGATCACACACGCTCTCAGTAGTTACACGTCCCCTTCAAGGTGTGCATTTATTCTACGCTGCCGAATTTTGAAACAAAATGGAGTGTTTTTCAAATTATTGATAATATTTCCTGTGTTTGAATAGATTGTGTGACACTTTTCTCATATTAAACACTATAACTGAATATCTGGTCTTCTGGATGACAAATAATACTTTGGAGAATACTACATTTTATTTTGAAATCGGCAGTGTCGAAAAGTTGCACTCCAAGAACTGGAGGCATAACCAAAGAATGAGTTGTGGCAACGAAGCTCTTTCAGGTGATAGAGTGTAAAAATCGGTATCTCCATCCAGAGAAGAAATGCTCTCCTTGTCTATAACATATGCTGTATAATTTATATATTCTGATATAACTAAAGCTAGTTGAAAAGTCCACCTTCATAGCAATACTTACCAATTTAAGGTTTGTTAAACAACAGTAGATACTACATGTAACTATTCTTCACTTGAGTTTTTTTTTTTTTTCAAATGATGTAATCAAAAGTCCATGACAAAAATTAGTTGCAGCACTAAAAGTACAAAAATATATCAGAATTACCCATGGCTTTGGTGCTCACAACGGACAAACCAAAATAATAAGAAGTTGTTGCACCTTGGGTACCAGCAAAATAACCACACCACCCTCCCTCCCTCCCTCCTCCAGTGCTGAATTGAAACAAGGCCAGGAAAGAAGCCAAATTTAAAATAAAGATGGACTTGTCGTCCAGTGCAAGTGGCATATCGTCAGGTGTGGGTATACATATCGGTACAACTGAGACACCTGAAAATGTGAATTTTCAGATAAGCAAAGATTTATAACTATTCAACGAAAAACCAAAACAAAACGAGTGAACACCCCTCTGAATGTCCTCAGAGTGTGAACATCCACACCAAATTTCATTGAGATCCGAGCACTAGTTCAGTGCATTTATGTTTTCACCTCAAATAAATTGCAATACAAAGTTTCTCAGTGGGAATAAATACATTAATGCATACACAAAATAATAGTTTTTTTTAAATTAGTCTAAATCATGAATGTTCATAAAAAACTTTTCACAAGACTTTCAATGTGTATGTCCATTTTGTAGAGTCCACAAACCTGATTACAGAAAAGAAAACCTTCCCCAGATACATTGAGTATTTTTAGAGTTATGCGACTCCAAAATTGGGATTTTATCTAAATTCTGAGCCTTAATTTCTCAACATTAGTTACAATCTATATGTTAAGGTCTTGTATTTTAAAAACTAAAGAAAAATGAAGGGGGTTCTTGTTGTTTTAGTAATTTCCTTTTCCGGTTGTGTACAAAAAATTATTTTTTTAGGCATCTATGATTGAGAGGACAAAAATGTTTATAAACAAAATGTGTGCTCCATTGTATGGACTTGTCCAAATTTGCCAGTGATCCAGAACTGCTGTAATGAAATACCATATTTGAGGTCATAAAACTCAATAAATATATATCCCTATTCCCTGTATTTCTCATGATCACTTAATTATACATGGTTAAACACACTCTAATGAATTTCCAAAATCATGGTGTAGAAAATCAAATTATGGCCCTATGAATCCTTAGTATTGACTGTTTTATTTTACTATCACCAGCTCCTACAAATGATATTCTTTCATACAGAGTTTATTACTTCGTGTTTGATGTTCATATGTAGAGCTACAATACAGGGCATATAGATATCAATTTGTTGTTGTATGACCTCAAATATGGTATTTCAACACACCAGTTAGATCTGTGTCTCAAGGCAAATTTGGCTAATTCCATACAATGGAACACACATTATTGTTTAAGAATATTTTTGTCTTCTCGATCATAGATGTATAGAGTAATAATTGTTGTGACAATATAGGAAGGAAACTAATACATCAGCAAGATATCCCTTCAATTATCTCTAGTTTTTAAAATACTAGACCATATAATATGGATTTTAGCTAATTCTTAAAAATTGAGGCTCCGAAATTAGACAAACATATTTGGAGGCACATAACTCAAAAAATCCTCAACATATATCTCGAAAATGTTTCCTGTTTTGTAATTAGAAATGGGTACTCAACAAAATGGATATATAAATTGATGGACTTCTGATTTCAACAAATTTATTTCACATAATTTATGAATTTCGCATTTCTTGATCCTTTTTAATGTTCAGTATGTTATATTGCTCCTAAGAACATTGTGTTGCAATTAGCTTCAGGTTTGGCAATCTTTTCTCATAAATGAACTGGACTCTTATGACCTGAACAGATATCGGATGGACCAAAAATTCCAACATTTCCAGATAAACAAAGATGAGCAACTGTAGAACGGAAAAGCACTTCCGGTGGTGAACTCAATAACAAATTTTATTCAGATCTGACAACCCATAAGTCGACTGAGATATTTAGTTGAGCAGGAAAAAAAAAGATCATTGCTAGGGCATGGTAATAAGCCTGTGGTTATTCAAACTAAGGGTCATAACTGATGAAAATTGGCGAGCAGAACTGCAGACATTTTTGTTTAATTGACCTGAATTTTGAAGTACCACATACATGTACCAGATAGACTTACTAAATTTTCATCCGAAACTAAAATTGAGTGCAAATTCCAACAAAAATGGCCATAACTCTAGTGAAAATTGGCAGACGGAACCTGAATTTGACCTGTATTTTGTGCTATTAAAACCAAATACCAAATTTAATTCCATTCAATGGACCGAGTTGAGACTATCTAAAGTTATCATCGAGAAACCGAAAGTGAATATTTATTAGTACATCTAAAAAGTGAACACCTGAAGAAAAATTAAGTACTCCCCTCAACATGTAACAACCTGTAACTCCCATGTTGTTCACTAATCGCATTGAAATTTTGAACGAATTGAGAACTTGCTAACTACAGCACATTTTGTGAGTTAATTTTCCCAATGGTTTTCTTACCCGCTTCTGAACATAGCTTGCTTGTAAAAATTAAAATTTTCAGAAATGAGTTTCAACTTTGACACTCAACAGCATCGGGCGTTAAAGTGTTTACTATGTAATCGGTGTTGGTTGAGTGTCACTGACCTTAGAATGGCACGGGAGTTGCACTCTTGGCATTTAGTGGCATGGTATTGAAAACCCCCAACCCAATATCTGATCCACTGTATTCTATCGAAAGGAACCATACCCAGTACGACGGGCCATCAGTAAATGCTGGGTATGTGAATACTGCACTATGAAGCGGAAGACCAAAAAAGATATCGCGAAGAACTGACCATCAGGGGACCTATCTGGTAATGTAGATACTGAGATTTGTTGAATGAGAAGTCCATGTTTGTTCAAATTATAGTTTAACCTGTTTATATAATTGCCGCTAAAGATTTTTAATTTCTAGTGGATCATATATGGGGTGGTTCAAAATAATGCCACGAGCTGCCCTCGGCTTGGCACGACATTTAATTTAAGAAGTTCAAGACCCATGTACTAAACAGGTTTGTGACACTTAAAAGATGCACAATCCAATATGATCTCATATCATCCCGTTAGAACTGAACAAGTCATATAATTAGGCCTTTTTCTGACAGCTTGGACCATGAGGGAGTGTGGTTTACAACTTTCATATATGGTGTGATGCCTACATATACATGTACATTTAGTTCAAAGTGGAATTCCCAACACATGTCATTACAAACATGAACAAATAGCTATATTCCAGTATGCTGTTATATAACATGTTTATTTGGATGAATAAAACAGGGTTACCGAATCGTAAATAAGAATAGGTATGTATCCGCACGTCAACACAAGATAAATGTACTTTAATTGTGTTGCTGGTATTACTTTATTCCAAAAATAAAAATTTGCGATCGCCATGCAAAGTAACAGCGAACAGGTGACATTGCATGACCTCTCGAACTATGTTGATGGTATCTGCAGAGTTTTTGCTAGACTGACAAATATACGAGGTGGATCAAATTAGATCACACAAATCAAAATATCAGCTTCGAGATGTGGGTTCAAACCAAATAATTTTAACCCTGAAGCCAAGGAATAATTAGTTTCGGGACGTCAAATGGGATAATGCATCTTTAACAACACAGTTTACCCACTGAACCCATCAACACTCAATGCTATTGAACGTCAAATTTTAAAATGTGATTTTGAAAATAGCACATTTTCCAATCAAGGCAGTCAGAAGGTTTAGAAAAACATTGGCCTAATGAACTACATGTACCACTATTTGCTACATTTACCATGTTCTTAATTTGTTCAGAATTTCAATGCGATCCGGTGAATTATATTGGAGATACAGTGTGCAATATGAGGGGAGGAACTTACTTTTTTGAGGTGTTTATGTCAAAATTATCAATAAAATTAGTTAAGGTACTCAATCCGATCAGATGCTCCTCAACTACTATTTCTTTGGCTTCGGTGGTAACAAATATTTGATTTGAGTCGAGGAACCCACCCATCGAAAGAGCAGAGTGATTACATGTATATATCGATGTTTGAAATTTGCTGTTTCTATTGTTTGTGGACCAATTTTTTCGAGGACCACCTGCTAACAAGAAATTCAATGAATTGAGGAAAAACACCCACTGTCCCGAGTGGTAATGATAAGCTATTGGAGGGTCTACTAGTTCGCATACAAATTAGCAAAATAACATTGAATGTCTCAATGACATCAAGAGCTTGAAGATGGGAATAACCCACCATATATGGTAGATATTCAACCAGGCTCTGCTTAAGTTTGTTAATTGATGACCGATGTACATGTACAATACACACAAATATTAATAACAATTAATGTTATCATTTTGAAACTAACCATGATAGAATATTGACAGTAAGGTGGTATTAACTACTACGAGTATTATTAGTAACAATAGTACTACTTTTCTAGCATAACTTATGTGTAAATGATGTATGGGAAATATTAAAGGACAAAACAATAGTTACAATACAATTATAACAATTTATTTTAATTAACCGCAAGAAGAGCTAATTGTGCTTAAGCGCAATATGGGAATCTCTATTGTGCTTAAGCGCAATATGGAAGTATTTAACAGTGTTTAAGTGCAATGATGGAATTTTCATATTGCACTTAGATAATAAAACTCAATAAGGTATCTCTTAATAAGGAATATATTATATATAGTACATAAACTCCCTATAATTCAGCTGGTGTAGTCCATCTCCATGGTACAATGGGTGGAACAAATATAGGATTATTCTACTATTTGCACAAGGGCGATCTAATGAGAGAGATATTAATTGCGCTTAAGTGCAATATGGATGTAATTTCGCTTATGTGCAATAATGAATGTCTTATTAAACTTAAGCGCAATAATAATATTCCTTATTGCACAGGAATATCATATTGTGCTTAAGAGCAATAAGGTATCTCTAACTTCGCTTAAGCACAATAATTTAAGGAATATTCTTATTGGACTTGAGCGCAATCAGTTATTCGGTTAGATTAAATAATAAGTTATTCGATATGTTTTTTTTCATTACCATGCAGCCCTAATTAGATATTCCTTAAGTTGTTGCAGTTAATCGAAATTTTCTATTAAATGTCAATTTGATTTCCTATAGAGATCATCAACGATGTCTATGCGCAAGGGACCCCCGCCAATCTTCTCTGTTGGGATTCCAATTGTTGGCTTATTAAATATGCACATATGCTTAAGATACAGTCGCGCGCGAAGCACGCTCCCATGGGTCGGGTTTTGGATCCCAGTTAATGAAAATATTATCGATATAATCGGTTTCCCCCAATAAACATCCATATATCAATATACATGTTTTTGGAGCAGAATTAGGCTGTCCATATTGGACGCCAACATGGAATTTATTTGTTTTGGTTTAATTTTCACACATATTTATTAGTTATGTGGATGGAGTTCTCATTAAACCTCACATCCTTATATTGGTTACAGTAATGCCCAAAGTAATTGACCACTTAACCACATCAGAATTATTGGTAATTTACAGCATTTAACATCCTGACAAATTACCCATTATTCTGCTGTGGTTAACTTGTCAATTACTTATGGCATTACTGTATGTGGATTGAGTTATCATTAAACCTCAAATCCTTATATTGGTTACAGTAATGCCCAAAGTAATTGACCACTTAACCACAGCATAATTATGGGTAATTGTTCAGGATTTAAAATCCTGAAAAAATACCCATAATTCTGCTGTGGTTAAGTGATCAATTACTTTGGACATTACTGTAGTATGTAGATGGAGTTAAACTCACATCAGTGTGTTGGGGATTTGGACCTTGACTTCAGACCTTTGGTTTTTAACGCAACAAATGCGCGTACACCTTATACACAAATTTCTTATGTAGCCAGAGTTTTTCTTGGATAAGATTAGTTTGAAGCCTGCTTACATTTCAAAATGTTGTCAGTTTTGTATTGTCTGCAGCGGATCTCGGCGTGTTGAAGCAAAAGTCACAAGAGATAAAATGTGTATGTAACGAGACTATAATACAAATGAAAAACAAAATTTAGGGAGGGTGGGCGATACAGGGAACTAAGGGTTGAACCGATATAAATTTGTAGAGACCAATGTTGACATATTATGCATCTCAACTATACTGTTGAAACAAGGCTATAAAATAGGGTGGGGTGTCAAAATCTTAGTTATCTCCATATACTAGTAGTGCCAGAATAGTCATTTATGGACTTCTATCGTGGTACGGGATAAGATGTTGGGTTGGTTATATGGACTCGTAGAAAAACGGGTTCGTACCGATGAACTGACAAAAATTAGTGGAGCGATGTTGCCATGTAATGCATCGCGACTGTACTAAAGCAGCATTGATATAAAAGTGTGGGGGGGGGGGTCTGATATTATCTCTATCTCTATAGATGGCACCAGGATTATATAGAAAGGAATAGCAATTGATATACGTATACGGTATACTATAGTAATACCATAGACATATAAGTACAAGTATCACGCGATAAAATATTACGTAACGTGACTATAGCGATGAAAAAAATAAATAAATTGGACCGGGATTAGAGGTTGGGTTGGTTATATATTGATAATTGGATATGGAATTTATACCGATGAAACGATACAAATTAGTGGAGCGATAAAGACCAATGTTGACACTTAGTCAGGCTACGCAGGGGGAAAATAGCGGTTGATACGATGGACCGAAATAATTTTGTCGGGTGATAATGACCAATGTTGATGTATAAAGTAACGCGACTGTACTGTCGCTCAATTATCATGTAGAACCGGTCAAATATGGACTCTGGTGGATAATTTGGAACAGCTCAGAAAACATTTGCAGGGCCCTAAAATTTATTTAACATGGAATCTGCCATACAAATCGATTTATGTCGATAAAACTGTCATTTTTCAAAATTTTGAGCTGAGACTTGGTGTGTCTGCGTGGGATACGTATATATTCCTAAAATGACAGAGTCCAGCGCGTAATTTTGTTTTAGATAGAAGAAATTGAATTTTGTTTCGATAATATATTTACAGCGTAGCCTGGTCATTGACTTGATCGAGCTGGTTTTGTAAACAAACTTTGTCAATAGCCGTTTTGGTCAAACTAAACCTTTTTCGACCGGGACAGCACATCCGAATAGTAGCTAAGATGTATTTAGATATAATTATCAAAAGAAATTGACCGATTAGGGTGCATTTTAAGAGAATCGAGTGGAGAAATCTTGGTGACATTTTCACAAAAACACGCCGATTCGACAATGACTGTACTTGCAGACGAGCGCTCGTTAATATTCATGCCAAGAAATGCAGGCGTCAAACTCACCTTTTTGGAAGGTTAATCCGATATATACATATCAAAACAATCCTTCCAATATATCCAAGAAAGTTTTAATAGCTCAGAAGACTGAACAGCCGAAATATGAATGAATTAATAACTCTATCCTGATTTAGAAAAATGTTTGGATGCCAAATGAAATCCGATGGAGTGACCTCTGTTCCAGCCGTTTTAGCCCTGGAAAGTGCTACAAATAGAGCACCCGGATCAAGGGATTCAAATTTTTTTTCGCCGGGATCAATGATAATAAACCGATATGGCTGGTTAACACCAACTGTCATCCCTTGGCATCGGTGTATAGTTGTGCCCCACCCAAGCCTCAATTGAGTTACTGTGTGGGATATCATACCTTATGATACCATATGCTGTTAGTGGACGCTGAGTTGTGCCACGATGTCCACGTCTTCTGTGTCTGGTTCACCGAATTCACCAAATGCAGGCCCGATATGTTTGAGTCTAGTCATGATAATTCACACACGCACGGTTGAGCCGCGGCCACGCAGAAGTGCCGATATAAACCATTAAATTGCCAGACTTTCAAAATATATATTAAATTTATAACATTTTCCATATATACATTATTATAGGTACTCAATCCAACCAGACGATCCCCATATCATCAAGATACAACAACAACATTTCTTCAAAATACGCTTTAGTTATCAGAAACGATTAATTGCAACAACAAAAATGCTAACCACTGTCAACTATGGTATAAAATTTCCCAAAACGTGTTATTTATCAACATTTTGTTCAACGAAGTATCACGAAATTTTGCCGTATTACCACTTGATTCATCCGCAATTTTGTCCGAGACCTTCAGTTTGACGACATTTTTCTGGGCCGCCACAAATATTTGCATCTCGAGAAATAACAAACTTCAAAAATCGATATCTCATCACCCTGAGCTTTGATGGATGGGTTCATCGAATCGAATCAAATATGTTTTACCCCGAAGCCGTAGTAATAGTTATTTAGGAGCGTTAATTCGGATAATGCATCTTTAATTATTACACAATAGTTCATGTACGATCTGAGGCATGCATCTTTATTATTATACAATAGTTCATGTACGATCTGAGGCATGCATCTTTATTATTATACAATAGTTCATGTACGATCTGAGGCATGCATCTTTATTATTATACAATAGTTCATGTACGATCTGAGTCATGCATCTTTATTATTATACAATAGTTCATGTACGATCTGAGGCATGCATCTTTATTATTATACAATAGTTCATGTACGATCTGAGGCATGCATCTTTATTATTATACAATAGTTCATGTACGATCTGAGGCATGCATCTTTATTATTATACAATAGTTCATGTACGATCTGAGGCATGCATCTTTATTATTATACAATAGTTCATGTACGATCTGAGGAATGCATCTTTATTATTATACAATAGTTCATGTACGATCTGAGGCATGCATCTTTATTATTATACAATAGTTCATGTACGATCTGAGTCGTGCATCTTTATTATTATACAATAGTTCATGTACGATCTGAAGCATGCATCTTTATTATTATACAATAGTTCATGTACGATCTGATGCATGCATCTTTATTATTATACAATAGTTCATGTACGATCTGAGGCATGCATCTTTATTATTATACAATAGTTCATGTACGATCTGAGGCATGCATCTTTATTATTATACAATAGTTCATGTACGATCTGAGGCATGCATCTTTATTATTATACAATAGTTCATGTACGATCTGAGGCATGCGTCTTTATTATTATACAATAGTTCATGTACGATCTGAGGCATGCATCTTTATTATTATACAATAGTTCATGTACTATCTGAGGCATGCATCTTTATTATTATACAATAGTTCATGTACGATCTGAGGCATGCATCTTTATTATTATACAATAGTTCATGTACGATCTGAGGCATGCATCTTTATTATTATACAATAGTTCATGTACGATCTGAGTCATGCATCTTTATTATTATACAATAGTTCATGTACGATCTGAGGCATGCATCTTTATTATTATACAATAGTTCATGTACGATCTGAGGCATGCATCTTTATTATTATACAATAGTTCATGTACGATCTGAGGCATGCATCTTTATTATTATACAATAGTTCATGTACGATCTGAGGCATGCATCTTTATTATTATACAATAGTTCATGTACGATCTGAGGCATGCGTCTTTATTATTATACAATAGTTCATGTACGATCTGAGGCATGCATCTTTATTATTATACAATAGTTCATGTACGATCTGAGGCATGCATCTTTATTATTATACAATAGTTCATGTACGATCTGAGGCATGCATCTTTATTATTATACAATAGTTCATGTACGATCTGAGGCATGCATCTTTATTATTATACAATAGTTCATGTACGATCTGAGGCATGCATCTTTATTATTATACAATAGTTCATGTACGATCTGAGGCATGCATCTTTATTATTATACAATAGTTCATGTACGATCTGAGGCATGCATCTTTATTATTATACAATAGTTCATGTACGATCTGAGGCATGCATCTTTATTATTATACAATAGTTCATGTACGATCTGAGGCATGCATCTTTATTATTATACAATAGTTCATGTACGATCTGAGGCATGCATCTTTATTATTATACAATAGTTCATGTACGATCTGAGGCATGCATCTTTATTATTATACAATAGTTCATGTACGATCTGAGGCATGCATCTTTATTATTATACAATAGTTCATGTACGATATGAGGCATGCATCTTTATTATTATACAATAGTTCATGTACGATCTGAGGCATGCATCTTTATTATTATACAATAGTTCATGTGCGATCTGAGGCATGCATCTTTATTATTATACAATAGTTCATGTACGATCAACTATGGTATATAATTTCCCAAAACGTGTTATTTTTTTGTTCAACGAAGTATCACGAAATTTGGCCGTATTACCACTTGATTTTAGAGTTATCCATCTTCATCCGCAAATTTTTCCGAGACCTTCAGTTTGACGACGTTTTTCTGGGCGGGCCACAAATAATTGCACATCTCGAGAAATAACAAACTTTAAAAATCGATATCTAATCACTCTGAGCTTTGATGGTGGGTTCCACGCATCGAATCAAATATTTGTTACCCCCGAAGAAATAGTAATTTAAGATAAGGCATCTTTAATTATTGTAAAATAGTTCATTTGCGATCTGAGGCATGCATCATTTTTGTTCTTGTTACTTATACGGATGATTGTGTGAATTTTATCGACGGCATTGTCATATGAATGATTAGTCTGGTCGATAAAAGGTTTGACATAGAACAGATTTGGCCTACATGTGTAAGTTGTTTTGTACACCAGTTTGAAGAGGAATTTATATTCTTTACAATATATCCAAAATCCGATAAAAACCGTTTTGAGCATTTTTTTTTAAAATTCAAGATGGCGTCCAAGATGGCTGCCATTTTCCATTAAGTCCGGTTGATGCAATTATAGTGACAAAATCTTGTCATATGTATATACATGTATTTTTCGTCTTCTAGCATAACTTATGTGTAAATGATGTATGGGAAATATTAAAGGACAAAACAATAGTTACAATACAATTATAACAATTTCTTTTAATTAACCGCAAGAAGAGCTAATTGTGCTTAAGCGCAATATGGGAATCTCTATTGTGCTTAAGCGCATTATGGAAGTATTTAACTGTGTTTAAGTGCAATGATGGAATTTTCATATTGCACTTAGATAATAAAACTCAATAAGGTATCTCTTAATAAGGAATATATTATATATAGTACATAAACTCCCTATAATTCAGCTGGTGTAGTCCATCTCCATGGTACAATGGGTGGAACAAATATAGGATAATTCTACTATTTGCACAAGGGCGATCTAATGAGAGAGATATTAATTGCGCTTAAGTGCAATATGGATGTAATTTCGCTTATGTGTAATAATGAATGTCTTACTAAACTTAAGCGCAATAATAATATTCCTTATTGCACAGGAATATCATATTGTGCTTAAGAGCAATAAGGTATCTCTAACTTCGCTTAAGCACAATAATTTAAGGAATATTCTTATTGGGCTTGAGCGCAATCAGTTATTCGGTTAGTTAAATAATAAGTTATTCGATATGTTTTTTTTCATTACCATGCAGCCCTAATTAGATATTCCTTAAGTTGTTGCAGTTAATCGAAATTTTCTATTAAATGTCAATTTGATTTCCTATAGAGATCATCAACGATGTCTATGCGCAAGGGACCCCCGCCAATCTTCTCTGTTGGGATTCCAATTGTTGGCTTATTAAATATGCACATATGCTTAAGATACAGTCGCGCGCGAAGCACGCTCCCATGGGTCGGGTTTTGGATCCCAGTTAATGAAAATATTATCGATATAATCGGTTTCCCCCAATAAACATCCATATATCAATATACATGTTTTTGGAGCAGAATTAGGTAGTCCATATTGGACGCCATCATGTAATTTAATTTTTTTGTTTAATTTTCACACATATTTATCAGTTATGAGGATGGAGATCTCATTAAACCTCACATCCGTATATTGGTTACAGTAATGCCCAAAGTAATTGACCACTTAACCACATCAGAATTATTGGTAATTTGTCAGGATTTAAAATCCTGAACAATTACCAATAATTCTGTTGTGGTTAAGTGGTCAATTACTTATGGCATTACTGTATGTGGATTGAGTTATCATTAAACCTCAAATCCTTATATTGGTTACAGTAATGCCCAAAGTAATTGACCACTTAACCACAGCATAATTATGGGTAATTGTTCAGGATTTAAAATCCTGAAAAAATACCCATAATTCTGCTGTGGTTAAGTGATCAATTACTTTGGACATTACTGTAGTATGTAGATGGAGTTAAACTCACATCAGTGTGTTGGGGATTTGGACCTTGACTTCAGACCTTTGGTTTTTAACGCAACAAATGCGCGTACACCTTATACACAAATTTCTTATGTAGCCAGAGTTTTTCTTGGATAAGATTAGTTTGAAGCCTGCTTACATTTCAAAATGTTGTCAGTTTTGTATTGTCTGCAGCGGATCTCGGCGTGTTGAAGCAAAAGTCACAAGAGATAAAATGTGTATGTAACGAGACTATAATACAAATGAAAAACAAAATTTAGGGAGGGTGGGCGATACAGGGAACTAAGGGTTGAACCGATATAAATTTGTAGAGACCAATGTTGACATATTATGCATCTCAACTATACTGTTGAAACAAGGCTATAAAATAGGGTGGGGTGTCAAAATCTTAGTTATCTCCATATACTAGTAGTGCCAGAATAGTCATTTATGGACTTCTATCGTGGTACGGGATAAGATGTTGGGTTGGTTATATGGACTCGTAGAAAAACGGGTTCGTACCGATGAACTGACAAAAATTAGTGGAGCGATGTTGCCATGTAATGCATCGCGACTGTACTAAAGCAGCATTGATATAAAAGTGTGGGGGGGGGGGGGGTATGATATTATCTCTATCTCTATAGATGGCACCAGGATTATATAGAAAGGAATAGCAATTGATATACGTATACGGTATACTATAGTAATACCATAGACATAAGTACAAGTATCACGCGATAAAATATTACGTAACGTGACTATAGCGATGAAAAAAATAAATAAATTGGACCGGGATTAGAGGTTGGGTTGGTTATATATTGATAATTGGATATGGAATTTATACCGATGAAACGATACAAATTAGTGGAGCGATAAAGACCAATGTTGACACTTAGTCAGGCTACGCAGGGGAAAAATAGCGGTTGATACGATAGACCGAAATAATTTTGTCGGGTGATAATGACCAATGTTGATGTTTAAAGTAACGCGACTGTACTGTCGCTCAATTATCATGTAGAACCGGTCAAATATGGACTCTGGTGGCCAATTTGGAACAGCTCAGAAAACATTTGCAGGGCCCTAAAATTTATTTAACATGGAATCTGCCATACAAATCGATTTATGTCGATAAAACTGTCAATTTTCAAAATTTTGAGCTGAGACTTGGTGTGTCTGCGTGGGATACGTATATATTCCTAAAATGACAGAGTCCAGCGCGTAATTTTGTTTTAGATGGAAGAAATTGAATTTTGTTTCGATAATAAATTTACAGCGTAGCTGGTTTTGTAAACAAACATTGTCAATAGCCGTTTTGGTCAAACTAAACCTTTTTCGACCGGGACAGCACATCCGAATAGTAGCTAAGATGTATTTAGATAGAATTATCAAAAGAAATTGACCGATTAGGGTGCATTTTAAGAGAATCGAGTGGAGAAATC
This sequence comes from Siphonodentalium dalli, assembly GCA_032622095.1. Classification (NCBI taxonomy): domain Eukaryota; kingdom Metazoa; phylum Mollusca; class Scaphopoda; order Gadilida; family Siphonodentaliidae; genus Siphonodentalium; species Siphonodentalium dalli. Next base: position 4,920,351 of record CP136067.1, read on the forward strand.
TTGGTGACATTTTCACAAAAACACGCCGATTCGACAATGACTGTACTTGCAGACGAGCGCTCGTTAATATTCATGCCAAGAAATGCAGGCGTCAAACTCACCTTTTTGGAAGGTTAATCCGATATATACATATCAAAACAATCCTTCCAATATATCCAAGAAAGTTTTAATAGCTCAGAAGACTGAACAGCCGAAATATGAATGAATTAATAACTCTATCCTGATTTAGAAAAATGTTTGGATGCCAAATGAAATCCGATGGAGTGACCTCTGTTCCAGCGGTTTTAGCCCTGGAAAGTGCTACAAATAGAGCACCCGGATCAAGGGATTCAAATTTCTTTTCGCCGGGATCAATGATAATAAACCGATATGGCTGGTTAACACCAACTGTCATCCCTTGGCATCGGTGTATAGTTGTGCCCCACCCAAGCCTCAATTGAGTTACTGTGTGGGATATCATACCTTATGATACCATATGCTGTTAGTGGACGCTGAGTTGTGCCACGATGTCCACGTCTTCTGTGTCTGGTTCACCGAATTCACCAAATGCAGGCCCGATATGTTTGAGTCTAGTCATGATAATTCACACACGCACGGTTGAGCCGCGGCCACGCAGAAGTGCCGATATAAACCATTAAATTGCCAGACTTTCAAAATATATATTAAATTTATAACATTTTCCAAATATACATTATTATAGGTACTCAATCCATCCATTTCTTCAAAATACGCTTTAGTTATCAGAAACAATTAATTGCAACAACAAAAATGCTAACCACTGTCAACTATGGTATAAAATTTCCCAAAACGTGTTATTTATCAACATTTTGTTCAACGAAGTATCACGAAATTTTGCCGTATTACCACTTGATTCATCCGCAATTTTGTCCGAGACCTTCAGTTTGACGACATTTTTCTGGGCCGCCACAAATATTTGCATCTCGAGAAATAACAAACTTCAAAAATCGATATCTGATCACTCTGAGCTTTGATGGATGGGTTCATCGAATCGAATCAAATATGTTTTACCCCGAAGCCGTAGTAATAGTTATTTAGGAGCGTTAATTCGGATAATGCATCTTTAATTATTACACAATAGTTCATGTACGATCTGAGACATGCATCTTTATTATTATACAATAGTTCATGTACGATCTGAGGCATGCATCTTTATTATTATACAATAGTTCATGTGCGATCTGAGGCATGCATCTTTATTATTATACAATAGTTCATGTGCGATCTGAGGCATGCATCTTTATTATTACACAATAGTTCATGTACGATCTGAGGCATGCATCTTTATTATTATACAATAGTTCATGTACGATCTGAGGCATGCATCTTTATTATTATACAATAGTTCATGTGCGATCTGAGGCATGCATCTTTATTATTATACAATAGTTCATGTACGATCTGAGGCATGCGTCTTTATTATTATACAATAGTTCATGTACGATCTGAGGCATGCGTCTTTATTATTATACAATAGTTCATGTACGATCTGAGGCATGCATCTTTATTATTATACAATAGTTCATGTACGATCTGAGGCATGCATCTTTATTATTATACAATAGTTCATGTACGATCTGAGGCATGCATCTTTATTATACAATAGTTCATGTACGATCTGATGCATGCATCTTTATTATTATACAATAGTTCATGTACGATCTGAGGCATGCATCTTTATTATTATACAATAGTACATGTGCGATCTGAGGCATGCATCTTTATTATTATACAATAGTTCATGTACGATCTGAGGCATGCATCTTTATTATTATACAATAGTTCATGTACGATCTGAGGCATGCATCTTTATTATTATACAATAGTTCATGTACGATCTGAGGCATGCATCTTTATTATTATACAATAGTTCATGTGCGATCTGAGGCATGCATCTTTATTAATATACAATAGTTCATGAACGATCTGAGGCATGCATCTTTATTATTATACAATAGTTCATGTACGATCTGAGGCATGCATCTTTATTATTATACAATAGTTCATGTGCGATCTGAGGCATGCATCTTTATTATTATACAATAGTTCATGTACGATCTGAGGCATGCATCTTTATTATTATACAATAGTTCATGTGCGATCTGAGGCATGCATCTTTATTATTATACAATAGTTCATGTACGATCTGAGGCATGCATCTTTATTATTATACAATAGTTCATGTACGATCTGAGGCATGCGTCTTTATTATTATACAATAGTTCATGTACGATCTGAGGCATGCGTCTTTATTATTATACAATAGTTCATGTGCGATCTGAGGCATGCATCTTTATTATTATACAATATTTCATGTACGATCTGAGGCATGCATCTTTATTATTATACAATAGTTCATGTACGATCTGAGGCATGCATCTTTATTATTATACAATAGTTCATGTACGATCTGAGGCATGCATCTTTATTATTATACAATAGTTCATGTACGATCTGAGGCATGCATCTTTATTATTATACAATAGTTCATGTGCGATCTGAGGCATGCATCTTTATTATTATACAATAGTTCATGTGCGATCTGAGGCATGCATCTTTATTACTATACAATAGTTCATGTACGATCTGAGGCATGCATCTTTATTACTATACAATAGTTCATGTACGATCTGAGGCATGCATCTTTATTATTATACAATAGTTCATGTACGATCTGAGGCATGCATCTTTATTATTATACAATAGTTCATGTACGATCTGAGGCATGCATCTTTATTATTATACAATAATTTATGTACGATCTGAGGCATGCATCTTTATTATTATACAATAGTTCATGTACGATCTGAGGCATGCATCTTTATTATTATACAATAGTTCATGTACGATCTGAGGCATTCATCTTTATTATTATACAATAGTTCATGTCCGATCTGAGGCATGCATCTTTATGTTTATACAATAGTTCATGTACGATCTGAGGCATGCATCTTTATTATTATACAATAGTTCATGTGCGATCTGAGGCATGCATTTTTATTATTATACAATAGTTCATGTGCGATCTGAGGCATGCATTTTTATTATTATACAATAGTTCATGTGCGATCTGAGGCATGCATCTTTATTATTATACACTAGTTCATGTACGATCTGAGGCATGCATATTTATTATTATACAATAGTTCATGTGCGATCTGAGGCATGCATCTTTATTATTATACACTAGTTCATGTACGATCTGAGGCATGCATCTTTATTATTATACAATAGTTCATGTACGATCTGAGGCATGCATCTTTATTATTATACAATAGTTCATGTACGATATGAGGCATGCATCTTTATTATTATACAATAGTTCATGTACGATCTGAGGCATGCATCTTTATTATTATACAATAGTTCATGTGCGATCTGAGACATGCATCTTTATGTTTATACAATAGTTCATGTACGATCTGAGGCATGCATCTTTATTATTATACAATAGTTCATGTGCGATCTGAGGCATGCATTTTTATTATTATACAATAGTTCATGGGCGATCTGAGACATGCATCTTTATGTTTATACAATAGTTCATGTACGATCTGAGGCATGCATCTTTATTATTATACAATAGTTCATGTGCGATCTGAGGCATGCATTTTTATTATTATACAATAGTTCATGTGCGATCTGAGGCATGCATCTTTATTATTATACACTAGTTCATGTACGATCTGAGGCATGCATATTTATTATTATACAATAGTTCATGTGCGATCTGAGGCATGCATCTTTATTATTATACACTAGTTCATGTACGATCTGAGGCATGCATCTTTATTACTATACAATAGTTCATGTCCGATCTGAGGCATGCATCTTTATTATTATACAATAGTTCATGTACGATATGAGGCATGCATCTTTATTATTATACAATAGTTCATGTACGATCTGAGGCATGCATCTTTATTATTATACAATAGTTCATGTACGATATGAGGCATGCATCTTTATTATTATACAATAGTTCATGTACGATCTGAGGCATGCATCTTTATTATTATACAATAGTTCATGTACGATCTGAGGCATGCATCTTTATTATTATACAATAGTTCATGTACGATCTGAGGCATGCATCTTTATTATTATACAATAGTTCATGTACGATCTGAGGCATGCATCTTTATTATTATACAATAGTTCTTGTACGATCTGAGGCATGCATCTTTATTATTATACAATAGTTCATGTACGATCTGAGGCATGCATCTTTATTATTATACAATAGTTCATGTACGATCTGAGGCATGCATCTTTATTATTATACAATAGTTCATGTACGATCTGAGGCATGCATCTTTATTATTATACAATAGTTCATGTACGATCTGAGGCATGCATCTTTATTATTATACAATAGTTCATGTACGATCTGAGGCATGCATCTTTATTATTATACAATAGTTCATGTACGATCTGAGGCATGCATCTTTATTATTATACAATAGTTCATGTACGATCTGAGGCATGCATCTTTATTATTATACAATAGTTCATGTACGATCTGAGGCATGCATCTTTATTATTATACAATAGTTCATGTACGATCTGAGGCATGCGTCTTTATTGTTATACAATAGTTCATGTACGATCTGAGGCATGCGTCTTTATTATTATAAAATAGTTCATGTACGATCTGAGGCATGCATCTTTATTATTATACAATAGTTCATGTGCGATCTGAGGCATGCATCTTTATTATTATACAATAGTTCATGTACGATCTGAGACATGCATCTTTATTATTATACAATAGTTCATGTACGATCTGAGGCATGCATCTTTATTATTATACAATAGTTCATGTACGATCTGAGGTATGCATCTTTATTATTATACAATAGTTCATGTACGATATGAGGCATGCATCTTTATTATTATACAATAGTTCATGTACGATCTGAGGCATGCATCTTTATTATTATACAATAGTTCATGTACGATCTGAGGCATGCATCTTTATTATTATACAATAGTTCATGTACGATCTGAGGCATGCATCTTTATTATTATACAATAGTTCATGTACGATCTGAGACATGCATCTTTATTATTATACAATAGTTCATGTACGATCTGAGGCATGCATCTTTATTATTATACAATAGTTCATGTACGATCTGAGGCATGCATCTTTATTATTATACAATTGTTCATGTACGATATGAGGCATGCATCTTTATTATTATACAATAGTTCATGTACGATCTGAGGCATGCATCTTTATTATTATACAATAGTTCATGTGCGATCTGAGGCATGCATCTTTATTATTATACAATAGTTCATGTACGATCTGAAGCATGCGTCTTTATTATTATACAATAGTTCATGTGCGATCTGAGGCATGCGTCTTTATTATTATACAATAGTTCATGTGCGATCTGAGGCATGCATCTTTATTATTATACAATAGTTCATGTCCGATCTGAGGCATGCATCTTTATTATTATACAATAGTTTATGTGCGATCTGAGGCATGCATCTTTATTATTATACAATAGTTCATGTACGATCTGAGGCATGCATCTTTATTATTATACAATAGTTCATGTACGATCTGAGGCATGCATCTTTATTATTATACACTAGTTTATGTGCGATCTGAGGCATGCATCTTTATTATTATACAATAGTTCATGTACGATCTGAGGCATGCATCTTTATTATTATACAATAGTTCATGTACGATCTGAGGCATGCATCTTTATTATTATACAATAGTTCATGTACGATCTGAGGCATGCATCTTTATTATTATACAATAGTTCATGTACGATCTGAGGCATGCATCTTTATTATTATACAATAGTTCATGTGCGATCTGAGGCATGCATCTTTATTATTATACAATAGTTCATGTACGATCTGAGGCATGCATCTTTATTATTATACAATAGTTCATGTACGATCTGAGGCATGCATCTTTATTATTATACAATAGTTCATGTACGATCTGAGGCATGCATCTTTATTATTATACAATAGTTCATGTACGATCTGAGGCATGCATCTTTATTATTATACAATAGTTCATGTACGATATGAGGCATGCATCTTTATTATTATACAATAGTTCATGTACGATCTGAGGCATGCATCTTTATTATTATACAATAGTTCATGTGCGATCTGAGGCATGCATCTTTATTATTATACAATAGTTCATGTACGATCTGAGACATGCATCTTTATTATTATACAATAGTTCATGTGCGATCTGAGGCATGCATCTTTATTATTATACAATAGTTCATGTACGATCTGAGGCATGCATCTTTATTATTATACAATAGTTCATGTACGATCTGAGGCATGCATCTTTATTATTATACAATAGTTCATGTACGATCTGAGGCATGCGATCTTTATTATTATACACTAGTTCATGTACGATCTGAGGCATGCGTCTTTATTATTATACAATAGTTCATGTACGATCTGAGGCATGCATCTTTATTATTATACAATAGTTCATGTACGATCTGAGGCATGCATCTTTATTATTATACAATAGTTCATGTACGATCTGAGGCATGCATCTTTATTATTATACAATAGTTCATGTACGATCTGAGACATGCATCTTTATTATTATACAATAGTTCATGTACGATCTGAGGCATGCATCTTTATTATTATACAATAGTTCATGTACGATCTGAGGCATGCATCTTTATTATTATACAATAGTTCATGTACGATATGAGGCATGCATCTTTATTATTATACAATAGTTCATGTACGATCTGAGGCATGCATCTTTATTATTATACAATAGTTCATGTGCGATCCTGAGGCATGCATCTTTATTATTATACAATTGTTCATGTACGATCTGAGGCATGCGTCTTTATTATTATACAATAGTTCATGTGCGATCTGAGGCATGCGTCTTTATTATTATACAATAGTTCATGTGCGATCTGAGGCATGCATCTTTATTATTATACAATAGTTCATGTACGATCTGAGGCATGCATCTTTATTATTATACAATAGTTTATGTGCGATCTGAGGCATGCATCTTTATTATTATACAATAGTTCATGTACGATATGAGGCATGCATCTTTATTATTATACAATAGTTCATGTACGATCTGAGGCATGCATCTTTATTATTATACACTAGTTTATGTGCGATCTGAGGCATGCATCTTTATTATTATACAATAGTTCATGTACGATCTGAGGCATGCATCTTTATTATTATACAATAGTTCATGTACGATCTGAGGCATGCATCTTTATTATTATACAATAGTTCATGTACGATCTGAGGCATGCATCTTTATTATTATACAATAGTTCATGTACGATCTGAGGCATGCATCTTTATTATTATACAATAGTTCATGTGCGATCTGAGGCATGCATCTTTATTATTATACAATAGTTCATGTACGATCTGAGGCATGCATCTTTATTATTATACAATAGTTCATGTACGATCTGAGGCATGCATCTTTATTATTATACAATAGTTCATGTACGATCTGAGGCATGCATCTTTATTATTATACAATAGTTCATGTACGATCTGAGCATGCATCTTTATTATTATACAATAGTTCATGTACGATATGAGGCATGCATCTTTATTATTATACCAATAGTTCATGTACGATCTGAGGCATGCATCTTTATTATTATACAATAGTTCATGTGCGATCTGAGGCATGCATCTTTATTATTATACAATAGTTCATGTACGATCTGAAACATGCATCTTTATTATTATACAATAGTTCATGTGCGATCTGAGGCATGCATCTTTATTATTATACAATAGTTCATGTACGATCTGAGGCATGCATCTTTATTATTATACAATAGTTCATGTACGATCTGAGGCATGCATCTTTATTATTATACAATAGTTCATGTACGATCTGAGGCATGCGTCTTTATTATTATACACTAGTTCAAGTACGATCTGAGGCATGCATCTTTATTATTATACAATAGTTCATGTGCGATCTGAGGCATGCATCTTTATTATTATACAATAGTTCATGTACGATCTGAGGCATGCATCTTTATTATTATACAATAGTTCATGTACGATCTGAGGCATGCATCTTTATTATTATACAATAGTTCATGTACGATCTGAGGCATGCATCTTTATTATTATACAATAGTTCATGTACGATCTGAGGCATGCATCTTTATTATTATACAATAGTTCATTGTACGATCTGAGGCATGCATCTTTATTATTATACAATAGTTTATGTGCGATCTGAGGCATGCATCTTTATTATTATACAATAGTTCATGTACGATCTGAGGCATGCATCTTTATTATTATACAATAGTTCATGTACGACATGAGGCATGCATCTTTATTACTATACAATAGTTCATGTACGATCTGAGGCATGCATCTTTATTATTATACAATAGTTCATGTACGATCTGAGGCATGCATCTTTATTATTATACAATAGTTCATGTACGATCTGAGACATGCATCTTTATTATTATACAATAGTTCATGTACGATCTGAGGAATGCATCTTTATTATTATACAATAGTTCATGTACGATATGAGGCATGCATCTTTATTATTATACAATAGTTCATGTACGATCTGAGGCATGCATCTTTATTATTATACAATAGTTCATGTACGATCTGAGGCATGCATCTTTATTATTATACAATAGTTCATGTACGATCTGAGGCATGCATCTTTATTATTATACAATAGTTCATGTACGATCTGAGGCATGCATCTTTATTATTATACAATAGTTCATGTACGATCTGAGGCATGCATCTTTATTATTATACAATAGTTCATGTACGATCTGAGGCATGCATCTTTATTATTATACAATAGTTCATGTACGATCTGAGGCATGCATCTTTATTATTATACAATAGTTCATGTGCGATCTGAGGCATGCATCTTTATTATTATACAATAGTTCATGTGCGATCTGAGGCATTCATCTTTATTAATATACAATAGTTCATGTACGATCTGAGGCATGCATCTTTATTATTATACAATAGTTCATGTGCGATCTGAGGCATGCATCTTTATTATTATACAATAGTTCATGTACGATCTGAGGCATGCATCTTTATTATTATACAATAGTTCATGTACGATCTGAGGCATGCATCTTTATTATTATACAATAGTTCATGTACGATATGAGGCATGCATCTTTATTATTATACAATAGTTCATGTACGATCTGAGGCATGCATATTATTTTTATCTTGTTTCTTATACGGATGATTGTGTGAATTTTAGCGACGACACTGTCATATGAATAATTATTCTAGTCGATAAAGGGTTTTATCTAGAACAAATTTGGATTAAGTTGGTTTGTATACCATTTTGGAAAGGGCTATATCCTCTCTAAGTCTAATATATCCAAAATCCGCTTTGAGCATATTTTGTAATTCAAGATGGCGTCCAAGATGGCTGCCATTTTCCAATAAGTCAACTATAGTGACAAAATCTTGTCATGTATACAGTATACACATGTATTTTTCTCTTCAAAGTGGTATAAAACCAACTTAGTCCAAATTTGTTCTAGACTGACCATAACATTTTGAGTTTATCGACCAGAATAGATGTTAATTTCAAGTATTTCATGGTAAGCCCACAATTGGCTTTGGAAATTTTGTCAAATTTGGTGTCAAATCTGACTGGGTATATATGCTTCTTCAGGTAATCGATTGAGTAACTATAAAGTGTGGATATCTCAGACGATGAATTCCGCTGACGACCGAAGCAACGATACACCATTACCCTGGCGCGGCTGCGAATGGACAGACATGGGCTTTAACGTGTGGACAACAACTCACGGGTCGCTACGTGAGGGTGCAGGTCTATCATGGAGTGAAAACGGCTCTCACGGTGTGCGAATTAGAAGTTTACGGCACGGCAGTTCCAAATCCAGCACCCGCTATAGGTTTGTACATTATACTGGGATAATTAGACGGTTACGGCACGGCAGTTCCAAGTCCAGCACCCGCTATAGGTTTGTACATTATACTGGGAGAATTAGAAGTTTACGGCACGGCAGTTCCAAGTACAGCACCCGCTATAGGTTTGTACATTATATAGGGCGAATTAGAAGGTTACGGCACGACAATTCCAAGTACAGCACCCGCTATAGGTTTGTACATTATATAGGGCGAATTAGAAGGTTACGGCACGGCAGTTCCAAGTCCAGCACACGCTATAGGTTTGTACATTATACTGGGAGAATTAGAAGGTTACGGCACGGCAGTTCCAAGTACAGCACCCGCTATAGGTTTGTACATTATATAGGGCGAATTAGAAGGTTACGGCACGGCAGTTCCAAGTCCAGCACACGCTATAGGTTTGTACATTATATAGGGCGAATTAGAAGGTTACGGCACGGCAGTTCCAAGTCCAGCACCCGCTATAGGTTTGTACATTATACTGGGAGAATTAGAAGGTTATGGCACGGCAGTTCCAAGTACAGCACCCGCTATAGGTTTGTACATTATATAGGGCGAATTAGAAGGTTACGGCACGGCAGTTCCAAGTCCAGCATACGCTATAGGTTTGTACATTATACTGGGAGAATTAAAAGGTTACGGCACGGCAGTTCCAAGAACAGACACCCGCTATAGGTTTGGTACATTATATAGGGTGAATTAGAAGGTTACGGCACGGCAGTTCCTAGTCCAGCACCCGCTATAGGTTTGTACATTATACTGGGCGAATTAGAAGGTTACGGCGGCAGTTCCAAGTCCAGCACACGCTATAGGTTTTGTACATTATACTGGGATAATTAGAAGGTTACGGCACGGCAGTTCCTAGTCCAGCACCCGCTATAGGTTTGTACATTATATAGGGCGAATTAGAAGGTTACGGCACCACAGTTCCAAGTCCAGCACCCGCTATAGGTTTGTACATTATACTGGAGAATTAGAAGTTTACGGCACGGCAGTTCCAAGTACAGCACCCGCTATAGGTTTGTACATTATATAGGGCGAATTAGAAGGTTACGGCACGGCAGTTCCAAGTACAGTACACGCTATAGGTTTGTACATTATATAGGGCGAATTAGATGTTTACGGCACGGCAGTTCCAAGTCCAGCACCCGCTATAGGTTTGTACATTATATAGGGTGAATTAGAAGTTTACGGCACGGCAGTTCCTAGTCCAGCACCCGCTATAGGTTTGTACATTATATTGGGCGAATTAGAGTTTACGGCACGGCAGTTCCAAGTCCAGCACCCGCGATTGGTTTGTACATTATACTGGGCGAATTAGAAGGTTACGGCACGGCAGTTCCAAGTCCAGCACCCGCGATTGGTTTGTACATTATACTGGGCGAATTAGAAGGTTACGGCACGACAGTTCCTAGTACAGCACCCGCTATAGGTTTGTACATTATACTGGGCGAATTAGAAGTTTACGGCACGACAGTTCCTAGTCCAGCACCCGCTATAGGTTTGTACATTATACTGGGAGAATTAGATGTTTACGGCACGACAGTTCCTAGTCCAGCACCCGCTATAGGTTTGTATATTATACTGGGCGAATTAGAAGTTTACGCCACGACAGTTCCATGTCCAGCACCCGCTATAGGTTTGTACATTATACTGTGCGAATTAGAAGTTTAAGCCACGACAGTTCCAAGTCCAGCACCCGCTATAGGTTTGTACATTATATTGGGAGAATTAGAAGTTTACGGCAGGACAGTTCCAAGTCCAGCACCCGCTATAGGTTTGTACATTATACTGGGAGAATTAGAAGGTTACGGCACGGCAGTTCCAAGTACAGCACCCGCTATAGGTTTGTACATTATACTGGGAGAATTAGAAGTTTACGGCACGGCAGTTCCTAGTACAGCACCCGCTATAGGTTTGTACATTATACTGGGAGAATTAGAAGGTTACGACACGGCAGTTCCAAGTCCATCACCCGCTATAGGTTTGTACATTATACAGGGCGAATTAGAAGGTTACGGCACGGCAGTTCCTAGTACAGCACCCGCTATAGGTTTGTCCATTATATTGGGCGAATTCGAAGTTTACGGCACGACAGTTCCTAGTACAGCACCCGCTATAGGTTTGTATAGTACATAGGGCGAATTAGAAGTTTACGGCACGACAGTTCCTAGTACAGCACCCGCTATAGGTTTGTACATTATATAGGGCGAATTAGAAGGTTACGGCACGGCAGTTCCAATTCCAGCACCCGCAATAGGTTTGTACATTATACTGGGCGAATTAGAAGGTTACGGCACGACAGTTCCAAGTCCAGCACCCGCTATAGGTTTGTACATTATACTGGGAGAATTAGAAGTTTACGGCTCGACAGTTCCAAGTCCAGCACCCGCTATAGGTTTGTACATTATACTGGGAGAATTAGAAGGTTACGGCACGACAGTTCCTAGTACAGCACCCGCTATAGGTTTGTATATTATATAGGGTGAATTAGAAGTTTACGGCACGACAGTTCCTAGTACAGCACCCGCTATAGGTTTGTACATTATACTGGGAGAATTAGAAGTTTACGGCACGGCAGTTCCTAGTCCAGCACCCGCTATAGGTGTGTACATTATACTGGACGAATTAGAAGGTTACGGCACGGTAGTTCCAATTCCAGCACCCGCTATAGGTTTGTACATTATACTGGGCGAATTAGAAGGTTACGGCACGACAGTTCCAAGTCCAGCACCCGCTATAGGTTTGTACATTATACTGGGAGAATTATAAGTTTACGCACGGCAGTTCCTAGTCCAGCACCCGCTATAGGTTTGTACATTATACTGGGCGAATTAGAAGTTTATGGCACGGCAGTTCCAAGTCCAGGACCCGCTATAGGTTTGTACATTATACTGGAAGAATTAGAAGTTTACGGCACGGGAGTTCCAAGTCCAGCACCCGCTATAGGTTTGTACATTATACTGGGAGAATTAGAAGTTTACGGCACAACAGTTCCTAGTCCAGCACCCGCTATAGGTTTGTACATTATATTGGGAGAATTAGAAGTTTACGGCACGACAGTTCCAAGTCCAGCATCCGCTATAGGTTTGTACATTATATTGGACGAATTAGAAGTTTACGGCACGACAGTTCCAAGTCCAGCACCCGCTATAGGTTTGTATATTATATAGGGCGAATTAGAAGTTTACGGCTCGACAGTTCCTAGTCCAGCACCCGCTATAGGTTTGTACATTATACTGGGAGAATTAGAAGGTTACGGCTCGACAGTTCCTAGTCCTACACCCGCTATAGGTTTGTACATTATTCTGGACGAATAGAAGGTTATGGCACGGCAGTTCCAAGTCCAGCACCCGCTATAGGTTTGTACATTATACTGGGCGAATTAGAAGTTTATGGCACGGCAGTTCCAAGTCCAGCACCCGCTATAGGTTTGTACATTATACTGGGCGAATTAGAAGGTTACGGCACGACAGTTCCAAGTCCAGCACCCGCTATAGGTTTGTACATTATACTGGGAGAATTAGAAGTTTACGGCGGCACGACAGTTCCTAGTCCAGCACCCGCTATAGGTTTGTACATTATATTGGGAGAATTAGAAGTTTACGGCACGACAGTTCCAAGTCCAGCACCCGCTATAGGTTTGTACATTATATTGGGCGAATTAGAAGTTTACGGCACGACAGTTCCTAGTCCAGCACCCGCTATAGGTTTGTACATTATACTGGGCGAATTAGAAGGTTACGGCGGCACGACAGTTCCTAGTACGGCACCCGCTATAGGTTTGTACATTATACTGGGAGAATTAGAAGCTTACGGCACGACAGTTCCAATTCCAGCACCCGCTATAGGTTTGTACATTATACTGGGCGGATTAGAAGGTTACGGCACGACAGTTCCAAGTCCAGCACCCGCTATAGGTTTGTACATTATACTGGGCGAATTAGAAGGTTACGGCACGACAGTTCCAAGTCCAGCACCCGCTATAGGTTTGTACATTATACTGGGCGAATTAGAAGGTTACGGCACGACCGTTCCTAGTCCAGCACCCGCTATAGATTTGTACATTACATTGGGCGAATTAGAAGTTTACGGCACGACAGTTCCTAGTACAGCACCCGCTATAGGTTTGTATATTATATAGGGCGAATTAGAAGTTTACGGCACGACAGTTCCTAGTACAGCACCCGCTATAGGTTTGTATATTATATAGGGCGAATTAGAAGGTTACGGCGGCACGACAGTTCCTAGTACAGCACCCGCTATAGGTTTGTACATTATACTGGGAGAATTAGAAGCTTACGGCACAACAGTTCCAATTCCAGCACCCGCTATAGGTTTGTACATTATACTGGGCGAATTAGAAGGTTACGGCACGACAGTTCCAAGTCCAGCACCCGCTATAGGTTTGTACATTATACTGGGCGAATTAGAAGGTTACGGCACGACAGTTCCTAGTCCAGCACCCGCTATAGATTTGTACATTACATTGGGCGAATTAGAAGTTTACGGCACGACAGTTCCTAGTACAGCACCCGCTATAGGTTTGTATATTATATAGGGCGAATTAGAAGTTTACGGCACGACAGTTCCTAGTACAGCACCCGCTATAGGTTTGTACATTATACTGGGAGAATTAGAAGTTTACGGCACGGCAGTTCCAATTCCAGCACCTGCTATAGGTTTGTACATTATACTGGGCGAATTAGAAGTTTACGGCACGACAGTTCCAAGTCCAGCACCCGCTATAGGTTTGTATATTATACTGGGAGAATTAAAAGTTTACGGCACGACAGTTCCAAGTCCAGCACACGCTATGGGTTTGTACATTATACTGGGAGAATTAGAAGGTTACTGTATGACAGTTCCAAGTCCAGCACCCGCTATAGATTTGTACATTATATAGGGAGAATTAGAAGGTTACGGCACGACAGTTACTAGTTCAGCACCCGCTATAGGTTTGTACATTATACTGGGAGAATTATAAGGTTACGGCACGACAGTTACTAGTCCAGCACCCGCTATAGGTTTGTACATTATACTGGGAGAATTATAAGGTTACGGCGGCACGACAGTTCCTAGTCCAGCACCCGCTATAGGTTTGTACATTATACTGGGAGAATTATAAGGTTACGGCAGGACAGTTCCTAGTCCAGCACCCGCTATAGGTTTGTACATTATACTGGGCGAATTATAAGGTTACGGCGGCACGACAGTTCCTAGTCCAGCACCCGCTATAGGTTTGTACATTATACTGGGAGAATTAGAAGGTTACCGGCGGCAGTTCCTAGTCCAGCACCCGCTATAGGTTTGTACATTATACTGGGATAATTATAAGGTTACGGCACGACAGTTCCTAGTCCAGCACCCGCTATAGGTTTGTACATTATACTGGGAGAATTATAAGGTTACGGCGGCAGTTCCTAGTCCAGCACCCGCTATAGGTTTGTACATTATACTGGGCGAATTAGAAGTTTACGGCAAGGCAGTTCCTAGTCCAGCACCCGCTATAGGTTTGTACATTATACTGGGCGAATTAGAAGTTTACGGCACGACAGTTCCTAGTCCAGCACCCGCTATAGGTGTGTACATTATACTGGGCGAATTAGAAGGTTACGGCACGACAGTTCCTAGTCCAGCACCCGCTATAGGTTTGTACATTATACTGGGAGAATTAGAAGGTTACGGCACGACAGTTCCTAGTCCAGCACCCGCTATAGGTGTGTACATTATACTGGGAGAATTAGAAGTTTACGGCACGACAGTTCCAAGTCCAGCACCCGCTATAGGTTTGTACATTATAATGGGAGAATTAGAAGTTTACGGCACGACAGTTCCTAGTCCAGCACCCGCTATAGGTTTGTACATTATATTGGGAGAATTATAAGGTTACGTCACGGTAGTTCCAAGTACAGCACCCGCTATAGGTTTGTACATTATATTGGGCGAATTAGAAGTTTACGGCACGACAGTTCCTAGTCCAGCCCCCGCTATAGGTTTGTACATTATATTGGGAGAATTATAAGTTTACGGCACGGCAGTTCCAAGTCCAGCACCCGCTATAGTTTTGTACATTATACTGGGAGAATTAGAAGTTTACGGCACGACAATTCGAAGTCCAGCACCCGCTATAGGTTTGTACATTATACTGGGAGAATTAGAAGTTTACGGCACGGCAGTTCCAAGTCCAGCACCCGCTATAGGTTTGTACATTATACTGGGAGAATTAGAAGTTTACGGCACGACAATTCCAAGTCCAGCACCCGCTATAGGTTTGTACATTATACTGGGCGAATTAGAAGTTTACGGCACGGCAGTTCGAAGTCCAGCACCCGCTATAGGTTTGTACATTATACTGGGAGAATTAGAAGTTTACGGCACGACAGTTCCTAGTCCAGCACCCGCTATAGGTTTGTACATTATACTGGGAGAATTAGAAGTTTACGGCACGACAGTTCTAAGTCCAGCACCCGCTATAGGTTTGTACATTATACTGGGAGAATTAGAAGGTTACGGCACGGCAGTTCCAAGTCCAGCACCCGCTATATGTTTGTACATTATACTGGGCGAATTAGAAGGTTACGGCACGGTAGTTCCAAGTCCAGCACCCGCTATATGTTTGTACATTATACTGGGCGAATTAGAAGTTTACGGCACGGCAGTTCCAAGTCCAGCACCCGCTATATGTTTGTACATTATACTGGGCGAATTAGAAGGTTACGGCACGGTAGTTCCTAGTCCAGCACCCGATATAGGTTTGTACATTATACTGGCCGAATTAGTAGTTTACGGCAGTTCCTAGTCCAGCACCCGATATAGGTTTGTACATTATACTGGGCGAATTAGAAGTTTACGGCACGACAGTTCCTAGTCCAGCACCCGCTATAGGTTTGTACATTATATTGGGATAATTAGAAGTTTACGGCTCGACAGTTCCTAGTACAACACCCGCTATAGGGTTGTACATTATACTGGGAGAATTAGAAGTTTACGGCAAGGCAGTTCCTAGTCCACCACCCGCTATAGGTTTGTACATTATACTCGGAGAATTAGAAGTTTACGGCAAGGCAGTTCCTAGTCCAGCTCCCGCTATAGGTTTGTACATTATACTGGGCGAATTAGAAGTTTACGGCACGACAGTTCCAAGTCCAGCACCCGCTATAGGTTTGTACATTATACTGGGCGCATTATAAGGTTGCGTCACGACAGTTCCTAGTACAGCACCCGCTATAGGTTTGTACATTATATAGGGAGAATTAGAAGTTTACGACACGACAGTTCCAAGTACAGCACCCGCTATAGGTTTGTACATTATACTGGACGAATTAGAAGTTTACGGCACGACAGTTCCTAGTCCAGCACCCGATATAGGTTTGTACATTATACTGGGAGAATTAGAAGTTTACGGCACGACAGTTCCTAGTCCAGCACCCGCTATAGGTTTGTACATTATATTGGACGAATTATAAGTTTACGGCACGGCAGTTCCTAGTCCAGGACCCGCTATAGGTTTGAACATTATATTGGACGAATTAGAAGTTTACGGCACGGCAGTTCCTAGTCCAGGACCCGCTATAGGTTTGTACATTATATAGGGAGAATTAGAAGGTTACGGTACGACAGTTCCAAGTCCAGCACCCACTATAGGTTTGTACGTTATACTGGACGAATTAGAAGTTTACGGCACGACAGTTCCAAGTACAGCACCCGCTATAGGTTTGTACATTATACTGGGTGAATTAGAAGATTACGGCACGACAGTTCCTAGTCCAGCACCCGCTATAGGTTTGAACATTATATTGGACGAATTAGAAGTTTACGGCACGGCAGTTCCTAGTCCAGGACCCGCTATAGGTTTGTACATTATATGGGGAGAATTAGAAGTTTACGACACGACAGTTCCAAGTACAGCACCCGCTATAGGTTTGTACATTATACTGGGAGAATTAGAAGTTTACGGCACGACAGTTCCTAGTCCAGCACCCGCTATAGGTTTGTACATTATATTGGACGAATTATAAGTTTACGGCACGGCAGTTCCTAGTCCAGGACCCGCTATAGGTTTGAACATTATATTGGACGAATTAGAAGTTTACGGCACGGCAGTTCCTAGTCCAGGACCCGCTATAGGTTTGTACATTATATAGGGAGAATTAGAAGGTTACGGTACGACAGTTCCAAGTCCAGCACCCACTATAGGTTTGTACGTTATACTGGACGAATTAGAAGTTTACGGCACGACAGTTCCAAGTACAGCACCCGCTATAGGTTTGTACATTATACTGGGTGAATTAGAAGATTACGGCACGGCAGTTCCAAGTACAGCACCCGCTATAGGTTTGTACATTATACTGGGAAAATTAGAAGTTTACGGCACGACAGTTACTAGTTCAGCACCCGCTATAGGTTTGTACATTATACTGGGAGAATTATAAGGTTACGGCACGACAGTTACTAGTCCAGCACCCGCTATAGGTTTGTACATTATACTGGGAGAATTATAAGGTTACGGCGGCACGACAGTTCCTAGTCCAGCACCCGCTATAGGTTTGTACATTATACTGGGCGAATTAGAAGGTTACGGCACGACAGTTCCTAGTCCAGCACCCGCTATAGATTTGTACATTACATTGGGAGAATTAGAAGGTTACGGCACGACAGTTACTAGTTCAGCACCCGCTATAGGTTTGTACATTATACTGGGAGAATTATAAGGTTACGGCACGACAGTTACTAGTCCAGCACCCGCTATAGGTTTGTACATTATACTGGGAGAATTATAAGGTTACGGCGGCACGACAGTTCCTAGTCCAGCACCCGCTATAGGTTTGTACATTATACTGGGCGAATTAGAAGGTTACGGCACGACAGTTCCTAGTCCAGCACCCGCTATAGATTTGTACATTACATTGGGCGAATTAGAAGTTTACGGCACGACAGTTCCTAGTACAGCACCCGCTATAGGTTTGTATATTATATAGGGCGAATTAGAAGTTTACGGCACGACAGTTCCTAGTACAGCACCCGCTATAGGTTTGTACATTATACTGGGAGAATTAGAAGTTTACGGCACGGCAGTTCCAATTCCAGCACCTGCTATAGGTTTGTACATTATACTGGGCGAATTAGAAGTTTACGGCACGACAGTTCCAAGTCCAGCACCCGCTATAGGTTTGTATATTATACTGGGAGAATTAAAAGTTTACGGCACGACAGTTCCAAGTCCAGCACACGCTATGGGTTTGTACATTATACTGGGAGAATTAGAAGGTTACTGTATGACAGTTCCAAGTCCAGCACCCGCTATAGATTTGTACATTATATAGGGAGAATTAGAAGGTTACGGCACGACAGTTACTAGTTCAGCACCCGCTATAGGTTTGTACATTATACTGGGAGAATTATAAGGTTACGGCACGACAGTTACTAGTCCAGCACCCGCTATAGGTTTGTACATTATACTGGGAGAATTATAAGGTTACGGCGGCACGACAGTTCCTAGTCCAGCACCCGCTATAGGTTTGTACATTATACTGGGAGAATTATAAGGTTACGGCAGGACAGTTCCTAGTCCAGCACCCGCTATAGGTTTGTACATTATACTGGGCGAATTATAAGGTTACGGCGGCACGACAGTTCCTAGTCCAGCACCCGCTATAGGTTTGTACATTATACTGGGAGAATTAGAAGGTTACGGCGGCAGTTCCTAGTCCAGCACCCGCTATAGGTTTGTACATTATACTGGGATAATTATAAGGTTACGGCACGACAGTTCCTAGTCCAGCACCCGCTATAGGTTTGTACATTATACTGGGAGAATTATAAGGTTACGGCGGCAGTTCCTAGTCCAGCACCCGCTATAGGTTTGTACATTATACTGGGCGAATTAGAAGTTTACGGCAAGGCAGTTCCTAGTCCAGCACCCGCTATAGGTTTGTACATTATACTGGGCGAATTAGAAGTTTACGGCACGACAGTTCCTAGTCCAGCACCCGCTATAGGTGTGTACATTATACTGGGCGAATTAGAAGGTTACGGCACGACAGTTCCTAGTCCAGCACCCGCTATAGGTTTGTACATTATACTGGGAGAATTAGAAGGTTACGGCACGACAGTTCCTAGTCCAGCACCCGCTATAGGTGTGTACATTATACTGGGAGAATTAGAAGTTTACGGCACGACAGTTCCAAGTCCAGCACCCGCTATAGGTTTGTACATTATAATGGGAGAATTAGAAGTTTACGGCACGACAGTTCCTAGTCCAGCACCCGCTATAGGTTTGTACATTATATTGGGAGAATTATAAGGTTACGTCACGGTAGTTCCAAGTACAGCACCCGCTATAGGTTTGTACATTATATTGGGCGAATTAGAAGTTTACGGCACGACAGTTCCTAGTCCAGCCCCCGCTATAGGTTTGTACATTATATTGGGAGAATTATAAGTTTACGGCACGGCAGTTCCAAGTCCAGCACCCGCTATAGTTTTGTACATTATACTGGGAGAATTAGAAGTTTACGGCACGACAATTCGAAGTCCAGCACCCGCTATAGGTTTGTACATTATACTGGGAGAATTAGAAGTTTACGGCACGGCAGTTCCAAGTCCAGCACCCGCTATAGGTTTGTACATTATACTGGGAGAATTAGAAGTTTACGGCACGACAATTCCAAGTCCAGCACCCGCTATAGGTTTGTACATTATACTGGGCGAATTAGAAGTTTACGGCACGGCAGTTCGAAGTCCAGCACCCGCTATAGGTTTGTACATTATACTGGGAGAATTAGAAGTTTACGGCACGACAGTTCCTAGTCCAGCACCCGCTATAGGTTTGTACATTATACTGGGAGAATTAGAAGTTTACGGCACGACAGTTCTAAGTCCAGCACCCGCTATAGGTTTGTACATTATACTGGGAGAATTAGAAGGTTACGGCACGGCAGTTCCAAGTCCAGCACCCGCTATATGTTTGTACATTATACTGGGCGAATTAGAAGGTTACGGCACGGTAGTTCCAAGTCCAGCACCCGCTATATGTTTGTACATTATACTGGGCGAATTAGAAGTTTACGGCACGGCAGTTCCAAGTCCAGCACCCGCTATATGTTTGTACATTATACTGGGCGAATTAGAAGGTTACGGCACGGTAGTTCCTAGTCCAGCACCCGATATAGGTTTGTACATTATACTGGCCGAATTAGTAGTTTACGGCAGTTCCTAGTCCAGCACCCGATATAGGTTTGTACATTATACTGGGCGAATTAGAAGTTTACGGCACGACAGTTCCTAGTCCAGCACCCGCTATAGGTTTGTACATTATATTGGGATAATTAGAAGTTTACGGCTCGACAGTTCCTAGTACAACACCCGCTATAGGGTTGTACATTATACTGGGAGAATTAGAAGTTTACGGCAAGGCAGTTCCTAGTCCACCACCCGCTATAGGTTTGTACATTATACTCGGAGAATTAGAAGTTTACGGCAAGGCAGTTCCTAGTCCAGCTCCCGCTATAGGTTTGTACATTATACTGGGCGAATTAGAAGTTTACGGCACGACAGTTCCAAGTCCAGCACCCGCTATAGGTTTGTACATTATACTGGGCGCATTATAAGGTTGCGTCACGACAGTTCCTAGTACAGCACCCGCTATAGGTTTGTACATTATATAGGGAGAATTAGAAGTTTACGACACGACAGTTCCAAGTACAGCACCCGCTATAGGTTTGTACATTATACTGGACGAATTAGAAGTTTACGGCACGACAGTTCCTAGTCCAGCACCCGATATAGGTTTGTACATTATACTGGGAGAATTAGAAGTTTACGGCACGACAGTTCCTAGTCCAGCACCCGCTATAGGTTTGTACATTATATTGGACGAATTATAAGTTTACGGCACGGCAGTTCCTAGTCCAGGACCCGCTATAGGTTTGAACATTATATTGGACGAATTAGAAGTTTACGGCACGGCAGTTCCTAGTCCAGGACCCGCTATAGGTTTGTACATTATATAGGGAGAATTAGAAGGTTACGGTACGACAGTTCCAAGTCCAGCACCCACTATAGGTTTGTACGTTATACTGGACGAATTAGAAGTTTACGGCACGACAGTTCCAAGTACAGCACCCGCTATAGGTTTGTACATTATACTGGGTGAATTAGAAGATTACGGCACGACAGTTCCTAGTCCAGCACCCGCTATAGGTTTGAACATTATATTGGACGAATTAGAAGTTTACGGCACGGCAGTTCCTAGTCCAGGACCCGCTATAGGTTTGTACATTATATGGGGAGAATTAGAAGTTTACGACACGACAGTTCCAAGTACAGCACCCGCTATAGGTTTGTACATTATACTGGGAGAATTAGAAGTTTACGGCACGACAGTTCCTAGTCCAGCACCCGCTATAGGTTTGTACATTATATTGGACGAATTATAAGTTTACGGCACGGCAGTTCCTAGTCCAGGACCCGCTATAGGTTTGAACATTATATTGGACGAATTAGAAGTTTACGGCACGGCAGTTCCTAGTCCAGGACCCGCTATAGGTTTGTACATTATATAGGGAGAATTAGAAGGTTACGGTACGACAGTTCCAAGTCCAGCACCCACTATAGGTTTGTACGTTATACTGGACGAATTAGAAGTTTACGGCACGACAGTTCCAAGTACAGCACCCGCTATAGGTTTGTACATTATACTGGGTGAATTAGAAGATTACGGCACGGCAGTTCCAAGTACAGCACCCGCTATAGGTTTGTACATTATACTGGGAAAATTAGAAGTTTACGGCTCGACAGTTCCTAGTCCAGCACCCGCTATAGGTTTGTACATTATATTGGGAGAATTATAAGTTTACGGCACGACAGTTCCAAGTCCAGCACCCGCTATATGTTTGTACATTATACTGGGAGAATTATAAGGTTACGGCGCGACAGTTCCTAGTCCAGCACCCGCTATATGTTTGTACATTATACTGGGCGAATTATAAGTTTACGGCACGACAGTTCCTATTCCAGCACACGCTATAGGTTTGTACATTATACTGGGAGAATTAGAAGGTTACGGCACGACAGTTCCTATTCCAGCACACGCTATAGGTTTGTACATTATACTGGGAGAATTATAAGTTTACGGCTCGACAGTTCCAAGTCCAGCACCCGCTATAGGTTTGTACATTATACTGGGAGAATTAGAAGGTTACGGCACGACAGTTCCTATTCCAGCACCCGCTATAGGTTTGTACATTATACTGGGAGAATTAGAAGGTTACGGCACGACAGTTCCAAGTCCAGCACCCGCTATAGGTTTGTACATTATACTGGGAGAATTAGAAGGTTACGGCTCGACAGTTCCTATTCCAGCACACGCTATAGGTTTGTACATTATACTGGGAGAATTAGAAGGTTACGGCACGACAGTTCCTATTCCAGCACCCGCTATAGGTTTGTACATTATACTGGGAGAATTAGAAGGTTACGGCACGACAGTTCCAAGTCCAGCACCCGCTATAGGTTTGTACATTATACTGGGCGAATTAGAAGTTTACGGCTCGACTGTTCCAAGTACAGCACCCGCTATAGGTTTGTACATTATATAGGGCGAATTATAAGGTTACGGCACCACAGTTCCAAGTACAGCACCCACTATAGGTTTGTACATTATATTGGGCGAATTAGAAGGTTACGGCTCGACAGTTCCAAGTCCAGCACCCGCTATAGGTTTGTACATTATATATGGCGAATTATAAGGTTACGACACCACAGTTCCAAGTACAGCACCCACTATAGGTTTGTACATTATATTGGGCGAATTAGAAGGTTACGGCTCGACAGTTCCAAGTCCAGCACCCGCTATAGGTTTGTACATTATATAGGGCGAATTATAAGGTTACGGCACCACAGTTCCTAGTCCAGCACCCGCTATAGATTTGTACATTATATAGGGCGAATTATAAGGTTACGGCACGGCAGTTCCAAGTACAGCACCCACTATAGGTTTGTACATTATACTGGGCGAATTAGAAGTTTACGCCTCGACTGTTCCAAGTACAGCACCCGCTATAGGTGTGTACATTATACTGGGCGAATTAGAAGGTTACGGCGGCACGACAGTTCCAAGTCCAGCACCCGCTATAGGTTTGTACATTATACTGGGCGAATTAGAAGGTTACGGCACGACAGTTCCAAGTACAGCACCCGCTATAGGTTTGTACATTATACTGGACGAATTCGAAGGTTACGGCACGACAGTTCCAAGTCCAGCACACGCTATAGGTGTGTACATTATACTGGACGAATTCGAAGGTTACGGCACGACAGTTCCAAGTCCAGCACACGCTATAGGTTTGTACATTATATAGGGCGAATTAGAAGTTTACGGCACGACAGTTCCTAGTCCATCACCCGCTATAGGTTTGTACATTATACTGGGCGAATTAGAAGTTTACGGCACAGCATAATGGGTATTATTTCCGAATGGCCATGCATGCAAAGGGGCAGTCTAATTTCATTGTGGTGCATTTTGAAATATTAGAGTGATAAATTATCAGCTCTTTCATTGCTCGAATCAAGGTTAAATGAAGCCGGGCTGTCTTTACAAATGATCAATTTATATGCATAGCACGCATATATAATAAAACGGAAATCTAGTGTTTTGAGTGAAAACCGAAAATTATCTCATTCGTGAACGCGGCAAGCCACTCGCGAAAAATAGATATTTGTCTCGGTCACTCATGAGATAATTTTCAGCATCCACTTAAAGACACTAGATATCCTGTATTTATCGATCATGCCATGAATCTACTCTGGCTAACGCCTATAGAGATCATATTCACCAGTAAAAAACCTTAGAACTTGTTTAAGTTTTGACAGGGAACATTACAAAGTCGAATCAATAACGCGGGGAATATATTTCTTATAGTTATTATAATACCTGTTCCCTAATAATGTACTTCACTATAAGCGAATGTCCAGACACAAAATTGCATGCTTCTCTGACTTTTGTGAGCCGATATCGCAATAAAAATTGAATTGATTACCCAGGAGAAGTTCCATAATTGTAAGCGACGCAAAGTAAAAATCGCTCACTGATTCACTTAAATCGGGAAATTTCGAGTTGGTACCTTCACCTACAGCGAAGAAGTTTGACCTGTAGCCCTGTAAAAACTTCAAAAAGTTCCAAGATTTTGTACTGGTGGATATGATCTATACGGGAGCTACCAGAGTATAGAGATTCATGGCATAATCTACTGAACACCCGTATTGTGTCCCTCACAGACACGAGCAGACGACATCCAGTAATATATCCTTCTATCTGTGTGGGGCTCTCTATGGGAGATTCATGGCATAATCTACTAAACACCCGTATTGTGCCCCTCACAGACACGACCAGACAACGTTCAGTAATAGGTCCTTCTATCTGCATGTGTGGGGCTCTCTATGTGCATAAGCTAGTGTAGATATTCATGGCATGGTCTACTGAACACCCGCATTGTACCCCTCACACACGAGCAGACGACATCCAGTAATATATCCTTCTATCTATGTGGGGCTCTCTGCGGGAGATTCATGGCATGATCTACTCTATTTATAGTTCAAAACAAATTCTGCAAGATGAAAAACAGGAAAAGCGTCGCTCGGATGTTCAACAGTTTGGAGAAAAGCAGACTGGACTGCATCTTCACCTGTCATACGACATCTGGTGTGAAGCGTTCCACCTGTGGCCCCTTGAATCGGGGATGTACACATGTTAGCTGTTGGCCTGTAAATGGACCCGCACTGTGGTCGCTGTTGGTGGGATTATTATTATATGTGCTGATGCCATGACAGTCTTTAGTATGTATCTTCACCTGTCATACGACATCTGGTGTGAAGCGTTCCATCTGTGGCCCCTGGGGTCGGGGATATATACCTGTGAGCTGCTGAGCTGTAAATGGACCCGCACTGTAGTCGCTGTTGGGTGGGACTACTATTATATGTGCTGAAGTCATGATCACTGTCTTTAGTTTGTATCTTCACCTGTTATACGACATCTGGTGTGAAGCGTTCCACCTGTGGCCCATGGGGTCGGGGATGTACACCTGTGAGCTGCTGGGCTGTAAATGGACCGGCACTGTAGTCGCTGTTGGTGGGATTATTATTATATGTGCTAATGCCATGACAGTCTTTAGTTTGTATCTTCACCTGTTATACGACATCTGGTGTGAAGCGTTCCACCTGTGGCCCCTTGGGTCGGGGATGTATACCTGTGAGCTGCTGGGCTGTAAATGGACCCGCACTGTAGTCGCTGTTGGGTGGGACTACTATTATATGTGCTGAAGTCATGATCCCTGTCTTTAGTTTGTATCTTCACCTGTTATACGACATCTGGTGTGAAGCGTTCCACCTGTGGCCCCATGGGTCGGGGATGTACACATGTTAGCTGTTGGGCTGTAAATGGACCCGCACTGTGGTCGCTGCTGGGTGGGACTATTATTATATGTGCTGAGGTCGTGACCGCCTTGTTCTTGTGTTCTATGATAATAGGAGTTTTTGAAGCAGACGACATCTGGGTGTGAAGCGTTCCATCTGTGGCCCCTTGGGTCGGGGATGTACACATGTGAGCTGCTTGGCTGTAAATGGACACGCACTGTGGTCGCTGCTGGGTGGGATTATTATTATATGTGCTCATGAGTCGCGGCCATATTGGATTCGTCCAGCTCCGTTCCGTGGTTTCAGAGATTCATCCAGCGCCGGTTCCGTGATTTTAGTGCTACAGGTCAAAGTTCTGGAGTAGCATTTTCATATATGGAAGTCATCAATAATTCAGACGTCCATACATGGACATGCTAACTAAAACATAGAACTACGGAACCGGGCCTTGTGGATCCAGTATGGCAGCGAGTTAGTGACAGGGTGTATTCCGTCTACGTAATTTGCACAAAACCTGGGTGACTTTATCACAAAGAAGCGATGAGAGTGTATGCTGGACCTATATAATAACTGGGTGCATTCCATCCATATGTAATTTGGAGTGACGTATAAGATAGATTCAGAACTGGGTGCCATTATCGCGAAGGACCGATGAGAGTGACCAATTGAGCTGTATGCTGGATTTAACTGGGGTCACCTGTATATTCAACATATTTCCACATTGTTCAGTTGTTACACCGTTACGCATCGATACATTGTACGCATAGCTCAAGTGAAAATAATTTTATACGCCTTACTCATATCTTGTTAAAAACAGTTCATCTATTATGGACAAACTAGTGTTATTGTTATGTTTATTGCATGCCAATAAAATGCCCTCCCCTCCCCTTTACTCTGTTACCTTAAAGGTACTAAATCCGACTTGATGGTCCCCATGTCATCAGATTCCAACTACAAAACAAATTTAAATGCCGCTTCAGTTATCAGAATTGATTAAATGTCCAAAAATAATGCTAACCACAGTCAACTACAGTATAAAATTTCCCAAAAACTGTTATTTATCAACATTTTATTCAACGAAATTTAGCCGGTTTGTCAAATATCTGACACAAAAGAATTCACTTGATTTTAGAGTTATCGATCTTAATCTGCAATTTGGTCCGAGACCGTCTTCTTGTCGATTTTTACTGGGCCAATAAAAAGTATCAGTGGTGAAAGATAATAGATTTCAAAAATCGATATCTGATTACTCTGAGCTTTACTCACCTTACTCATATCTTGTTAAAGACATTTGATCTATTATGGACAAAATATTCATATTGTTATGTTTATTGTATGCTATTAAAATATCCTCCCCTTTTACATCACACTGTTACCTTAATCCTTTGCGGGAATTATGTCTACGTCTATATATACAGTAACTATATACAGTATGTCTACGTATATATATTATACAGTAAATAATCACAATATATAAAGGCCCACTTAATTTTCGAGTCACCGATTATTGTTTTATAGTGCCTTGATAGACGGTTTTAATAACAATCTATGCCATAAATTATGATTATCATACTATAATTCATCACCATTTGGAATTACGTTTGTGTCTCAGAAGACAGAAGGTCCCCATAGAGTAATACAAAATAGCTGAAATCATAAAATCATTTTCCCCGTTATGACTCCCAGAATGCAACAGAATTCAAACTCATGTTTATTTGCAATGGAAGGGGAATAACTTTATAGCTAAATATATAGAGTTATTCCCCTTCCATTGAAAATAATAGACTTTGTGTAGGAACTTCAGCACAGAAAAGACGTCGGTTTCTCAACAAAACCCACATGTTCACAGTTTATCACATCGAACAAGTTGAAAATACAATGTTTTTGAGCTTCCTCTTTCAAATGGTATATAATATGGCATATATTTTATATAAAATTATATGGGGGTTCGAAAATTAAGTGGGCCTTTAAAATACATCTTGGAATATCTTTCGCCTTTGTGAAATTGTGATATTGTTTTATTTTCAGTTGAAAATGATGATTTGTTTGATGGCAAATTGGACAGGGCATATTTATCATTAGCCAGGTTAAGCCACATGTACCTGTACCTTGTAACGTGTGTTGTCATTGCTAACGACGGTCACCAAACTCATATGACCATTCCACCTACACGTACATACATGTTCAAACTGTTCAGAAATTATGTGTTAAACAGAATGATAATAATAATAATGTGTATAACCCATAGAGAACCCCACACAGACTGGAGCAGACGACACTCTAGCTGTAGTGCATGCTTCCATCTGGGGGAGACTCCCTGTGGGTTAAACATTAAACTTTATCAGTGAGGTTTGAGATCGATGTCTTACAATACTGACCAAGCCCGAGGCTCAAAATAATTATTTTTTTACTGACTGTCAAAATGTCAAAATTTTCAGATGAACTGAATGAGACCGTATTTAAATTTCCAATCAACTTATTATTTGTCAATGAGTGAGTTTGTGAGCATCCAATCGCCACCCAGGAAAAACCCAAGTTATTTTTGTTTTCAGAAGTTCAAAAATGTTCCCTCCATTAATACATACAAATGCACTTCACAAACGAGATAATTGCATTAATTCTGAATTGATCTGAAATTAAAAAAGAACTATTTATTTTCTTTCAATGTCTGATTTGGCCAGTAATGCCTCCTTGGGTGTACCCAAACAGATACAGATTGTTTAAAAATTTGCATTGGACAAAATGTCAGACACAGATACAGAAGTGCACTGGACATAAGCTATTTTTCATCAGACAATGACCATGACCAGCCACTTATTTTTGAGTGTGCCTGGTCATTTGTAGAATGAGTTCCCTGATAGGGACCATAATATATGGCTACTCTGGCTTACACATCAAAACAATGATGATTAGCATCTAGAAAATATACTTTCTTAATCAAGTGTAAGCCTGCAAATAGCGTATGCATAGCGGGCTAGCATCTCCAAATTCACCCTCTGGAGACCTCATTCTGCTTAGGCCTCATCTTCTGGGAAATATCTATAATATCAAATTAACATTGTTTTTAGTTACGTTTTCCCTTCTGGGAAGTTTCTATATCCCCTAATTTGCAGAAGGTAAAATCCATAATCGAGGTGCCCAATGGGTGAACATCACCAACTTCAACTGGGGAACTTCAATCTGATCCTAGGTCTGCCATAGCAGTTGAAGGCCTAAGCAGAATGAGGGATAGCATCACTAAATTCACCCTCTGGGGACCTCATTCTGCAAATGACAGACACTGCTTTGTGGTTTCAAAATAAGAAATTCTGTGCACATTTACATTATCACTTTTCTCCAACTTGAAAATATCAGTTTTGTTTTTTTCAATGATCTCCTAATTGGTATTTAAATTGGGTCAAAATTTCTTTAAAAAGTCAAAAACAATTCAGAAATGGCCAAAACAAAAACATTTGTCAAAATAGTTTCCCGCCAGCATGAGCCCTGAGGGAGTTTAAAATTCAAATGATTAGTCACCAACCACCTTCCGTCATCCCACCCCCTACCCGGACATTCTAGCCATGTCCATGTGGGTAATACCTGACAATGGTAACTTGACTAGTATAGATTTTACTGGAATGATATGGATATCACATAGAAATGATTAGCCACCAACCACCCTCCATTACCCCACCCCTACCCGGACATTCTAGCCATGTCTCTGTGGGTAATACCTGACAATGGTAACTTGACTAGTATAGATTTTACTGGAATGATATGGATATCACATAGAAATGATTAGCCACCAACCACCCTCCATTACCCCACCCCTACCCGGACATTCTAGCCATGTCCATGTGGGTAATACCTGACAATGGTAACTTGACTAGTATAGATTTTACTGGAATGATATGGATATCACATAGAAATGATAAGCAATAATAGATTATACAATTAAAAGCATAGTCCAGTTATATTCAAAGAAGTTTGTCGAATATTATAGAGTCACCTTCAGATTCCTGAAATTTTTTGAAAACCCTGTGCCAATGCATACTCTTATATATGCGGGTCTTCCATAGGGAGCCTCACACATATAAGAGAATACATTGGCCTAACAATATTTACCTTGACCTTCTAAGCTACATTGTAGTGCATTCTCTTATTTATGCGAGGCTCCATATATCAGAGAATGCACTGGCACATGATCTGTATTGCTGCACAAGGGCAGCCCCTGTAATGATTGGGTTAACAGTGAACTAATTTTTTTTAAGCGATTTTCAGCAACCGAACCATACACGTTCTAAATATACCGGAAGGGATGAAGACTTGGTTACAGAAATTTTGTCAGAAAAGTTCAGTCATATGTTATGCCACTTAAAAACAACTGGACAATGCATTTAAAAACACATACACATGTAAAGTACTACTAGCTTACTCGGTAATGTCAAGTTATGTTTTAGCCCTTTCATGACGGGAGCTGCGAAGCATTAAAGACTCTGTATCAATGCATTCTCTCATATATACGAGTCTACCATAGGTTGCCTCGCATATATATAAGAAAATGCATTGGCCTTACAATTTTTTTCATCAATGTTTCTTACATTCTTTAACAATTTTTTTCATTTTTTATATTTTTTTCTTACATTCTTTAACATTTTTTTTCTTTTTTTATAATTTTTTTCTCACAATGTATAACAATTTTTATAATTTTTTCTTATATTCTTTAACAATTTTAGATCATTTTTGATCATTATTTCTTACCTTCTTTAACAATTTTTCATCATTTGTTCTTACATTCTTTAACAATTATAAAAAATAATATAAAATTTGTTAGGCCAATGCATTCTCTTATATATGCGTCGACTCGCATATATAAGAGAATGCATTGGCACAGGGTTTTCGCAACCATTCAGGAAGCTCCAGTCATGGAAGGGTTAAGAACATATAACATACACTACCAGCCTACTTGCTAATGTCATGTTATATTTTAATATACTTGATTTTATTTTAAATGAATAGAATGTCATGTCCAATGGCCAGCATTCAATAAATAATTCAATGTTATCTACTTATTTATCTACCAAAGTAAATCAATAGTAAATGATAAAATCAAAAGAAAATATTGTTCACATCAGCATCAGAGGTTGTTGTCCAGTAAATAATACATTTTTTTTATCAAAAGCCCATTTAATGCTCAGGTCTGAAATTTTCGGTTTCTTCTCCTTCTCTTCCCGCTGTCTGCTGATGTTGGCGCAGCTGATATTGTCGCACACTGGTCGCCTGGTGATGAAGGCACTTCAGAACTCTGACCGCCTGCACATAACTCCCCTTTCTCATTATAATATGGCTCAGAAACAGCTTTGCTACAACCATCGGAGACCGGTTCATTATTGTCCGAATTATTCGTCAGAACTAACTCTCCATTCGCATTATAATGAGGCTCTTTAACAGCATTGCTGCAACCATCGGAGACAAGTTCATTATTATCAGAATTATTCGTCAGAACTAGCTCTCCATTCTCATTATAAGTAGGCTCAGATGAGATGTTATTATTCTTTGGTTTTCCCACGAGTTCTCCGTTGTCATTATATCTAGGTTCATCAACAGGTATATCTTGATTCTCACTACTGCCATCAGCTGGCATCGCTCCTGTGGTAACCTTGGCTGAATTAGAATTGTCTTCATTAGCAATACATCCGACATTAGATAATGATTTATCACAGTTAACTATCACAGCATTGTCTGCACTTTTATCATTAGTGCAGGATTCAGAATATTTTCATTAGCACGTACAAGCTTTTGTTTACTGTCTGCATTTTTTTCATCATTGATATTCACAGTGGACTTGCTAGCAGGTGAATCTGTAAATTCAGACTGTTGTGTGTTAACAGCCTCATCAACATAGGTGACTGCATGGTCATGCTTTTGTGCGTTATCTGTGATATTTACAGCGGCCTCATTAGCAGTGAGGACTGCAGCATCAGGACGATGTTCCTCTTATGTTTTCGACCTCACCTGAGCATACCGTTTCTGACTGAGACATGGAAACATCTTCATTCTTCTCTGATGCTGCATTGCCTTCATTGATTTTTGCACTCTGTTCTTCTGTAATTTTTTTGACCTCACCTGAGCATACCGTTTCTGACTGAGACATGGAAACATCATTCTTCTCTGATGCATTGCCTTCAATGATTTGTGCACTCTTTTCTTCTGTTATTTTTTCGACCTCACCTGAGTGAACCGTTTCCGACTGAGACGTGGAAACATCTTCATTCTTTTCCGCTAGTACGTTCTCTTCACCTTTATTATCTACAATGATATATTAGGATAATTTCATCACCTTTTATCATTATTTCTTACATTTTTAACAATCATAAATGAGAGGCCGATCACGATCGGCAGATGTTTAACCCATACCTTTACGATGGTGATTAGCTATTTTCAGCTTGGACGCTAAATTCCTATCTAATTCTGTTAAAGAAAAATCTAATCAAACCCAAATTATTAATTCTATCTGCATTTTGGACTGAGAAACTCACATTCGAAATTTTGTTTCAATCGGATAAATTTGTCTTGATTTATTGCGGCATGTGTGAATTCTAAGTCGAAGAAGGGCCATAACTCCATAAAAAAACTCTGATCAAACCCACAATCGAACTCGAACTTGTGCTGAGAAACACATATACAAAATTTATTTCAGATCGAATACAAAATGTTTGCATTATCGCACCATGCGTAACGTGTCTACGGGCAGATGGACAGACAGATGGACAAACGACGAGAGGTCAATCCAGACG
Organism: Siphonodentalium dalli; assembly: GCA_032622095.1. Classification (NCBI taxonomy): domain Eukaryota; kingdom Metazoa; phylum Mollusca; class Scaphopoda; order Gadilida; family Siphonodentaliidae; genus Siphonodentalium; species Siphonodentalium dalli. The sequence goes on from CP136067.1 coordinate 4,953,533, forward strand.
CCGAAGCTATGTGTACCATACTATGGTATGCATACACATAAAAATCAAAATAAATGAAACATTCAATAGGGTCAAAGAGTGTGTCAAAATAATCCAACATAAAATGAGATATATCAGAAAACAAGTATTTCTGTTAAAAAATCAGGAATGTTGAATGGTTAATTTTTAACAACAAAAATCCATGCAAGTGAAGGAGGGGAAACCTAGAGCTATAATAAAATTAATAAATGAACAATATAATATAGCCAGCACAATTGATGACCAGGACTAATAATGTTAACTCTATCAAATTAGGGGACTGTACCAAGTATGTCACTTGAATATTGCCTTGATATGATATCACTGGAGAGATACAGTCTGTAGACAGCAGACACCAGATGTGCAGGAGTGAGGTGCGAGATCAGATTATAGGAATGTGAGACTTTATAAAAATAAACAAACACTGCACACAACCCAGATGCTTACACTGAGCTTAGCTTCTTCCAGTACAGCTCCATTATTGGCTTGTTGATAAACAATTATCCCCATTGTTATTTGTCTGTCTCCAACTAGCACTGGCAAAAGGGAATGTTATCATATTTCTAATAGAGTTGTCCTCCACGCCACCGTATAGCCTTTAAAATCGCTTTGGACTTACAGGTATATGCATAACAAATGTACTCCCAACATTGCATATTGGATATTTCACATGACAATTGCAATAAAATCTTTATATAGGACATCACACATAATTATCGTATAAAACTATCAGATAGAGTGTCCGTTAATAGCAACCACCCCAGTGGGTGTTTATACCTAAATGCATGTGAATTATGACGTCATATAATTTTTATATAATTTTTATATAATTTTTATATATTTATATATACCATGAGAGAAATTACCGGGTACGTTTATTTGTGAATTTAACACGTGACTTCCGGGTGGTGACTGCGCAGAATCCAGCAGAAACTACAGGGTGCTCCGATATAACGGAGAAATATGCAGACAACAACAACAACTGATCAAATTCATTCCCAGATTCTAGAATGTACCCGACTTTCAAGTTTAGCCTATTCAGTTCTTTCTGAGGATTAATTACAGCCTTTTCATCTGATAAAATCATTGGTATATCATTAGCATAATAATTAATTACCCCCCGTCAAGCGACCGTCCTGTCAGTGTCATCCGGCTTACGGCAGTTACTTGATCGGAAATTACTTCCGTATATCACATAGACCGATAAGGCCTTCACCTTCGCTTCATGGCAAACAATTTTCACAAATGTACGAGTGTACGTAGATTAATTAATCGCTTGATTTCGTGACAATCGACAGTTACTGCGTTAGGCTTCACTGTAAACTGTTACAGACAACAATGATCAAGATTCCAGAATCATTCAATCAACCAAAAAGTTCGAAGTTCAAAGAAAGATAAACAAAATGAAAGAACGAATTCTGTGTTACGTGTAAATTGTGATACTAAAATTGTAGTAAGTTTCCTAGTTACCATCTTCAACTTCAACTTAAGTTCAAGGAATTGATATCTGATGAGGATTCTTGTGGAGTTGTGAACACAACAGCACAATGCGTGCTTCTGGAGGCATTTTTCTCCAAATCCAAGATTTGTTTAAAGGTAGATCTGTTTGCTTTAAATTAAAAATTGAATTTTGATTATTATTTCATTTAATCATTTTTGATCATTTGACAATTTGTCGTGGTCATTCGGTGGTCATCAGTGTCACAGTCAGTGTGTTTGTCGTCATTCGTGTTTGGTTGTCGTCTGTCGTTTTTCGTCCTTGGTAGTTTGTCGTCGTGTTTATTGTTGGTTGTTTGTTTTCATCCTTTGTTCATTTGTGATCAGTCGTGGTTTTTGTGGCAAGTACACCGCAGCCCAAATGTAGTTAGCCAGTGGAGCCGCGGTGTACATTGTAGTGCATTTCGGCCGCAGTGGCAATGCTAACTGCACCGTGGTCAACTGGAAACTTGTTTTGTCCAGCAGGGTACATTATATCGCGTAGATTTGGACTAGGATTACCTAAGCACAAACCAGGCGAAAAAAAATATACATGTACTGTAGGTTACACATAATTTTGAAACCTGCAGGCCTGGGTCGATGTGTTTGTCATCAAGACATTTTTCGTCATCGATCATTCGACATCATGTTCATCTTTGGCTGTTTGTTTTTCGTCATCAGTAAATTTTCGTCATCGATTGTTCGACATCGTGTTAGTCGTTGGCCATTTGTTTTTCGTCATCAGTCATTTTTTGTCATCAGTCGGTATTTTTCTTCGTTGTTGTTTGTTGCCATTTGCCATCGTCATCCTCGCCATTTATCTGTCATTTGCCACCATTCTTCAGCCGGTGTGTTTTTTCGTTAGTTGTTTTTCATCATCGGTCATTTGTTCATCGGTTGTTTTTCGGAAATTCTGTCTGTGTGTGGGACCACTTAACTGCGGTGCGGTTAGCATTGCCACCGCAGCTGAAATGCAACTACACCGCGGCGCCACCGGCTAACAGTTGGGTCGTGATGTAATTGCCATTCGGCATGGTGTATTTGCCACGGTGTACTTTCATCAAACTGAAAAAAGACAATACAAACCAGAAATCTAACCACGGTGTACATGCCATTCGACCGTGAGGGTAGTTGCCTTTCGACCGCAGTGAACTTGCCGTTTGGCCGCAATGTACTTGCCGTTCGGCTGCGGTACTCAACTGCAGTTACAAACTCTGACACCGCAGCCGAACAGCAAATACACTGCGGTGCCAATGGATATTTGTTTTGTCCAGCGGGGTACATGTATTGTATGTCTACTTTGATCCCGGAAATGGGCGGGTCCAATTTCATGAGTGACCATGTCCTTGACCATGACCTCGCTCATATACATGTAGGTACATAGAACTTCTGTCTCTGTGTGTTATAGACTTGAAAACTGCACGACTGATCGGACTAAAATTTGGTATTAATGTACCAAAGGCCTACTTTGATCCCGGGAACTATATGGGTGGGTCCAATTTCATATGCGACTGTGTCCTTGACTGCGACCTCGATATATACTCATACATTGTACATGTATACCGGTTGGCAACGTTGTTCCCTAAAGAGCCCGGATGAAGTCAGGCACATCAGCTAAGTGTACTGGTACAGACTTTCATTTTTGAGGCGCGCGATCGCTCTTGCGCACCATCGCACGGCTAAAACTGAAAACCAGCGAGCGATCGATTGCGCACCTAGGCCAAATACAGAGAGCGAACCTGATAACGCTATTATCAGTGTCTACCCAGACGAGGTCACACGGTGTGACGTGTCAAATGCACCATCTGTCCGAGACTGAATGATTCGAAGCTAAAAATACATTTCTATGTACCGGTATGGCTTATGACGTCACATAAATTCCTCGAAAATCAAATCGAGACCACGTGGCCGGGAGATGTTGATATTTATTCTGTCAGCTTGGAATCTGAGTATTAAATTGATTCCTTATTAATTATTATGAATTACATTTAATATAGGAGCACGTAGAATATAAAACATAGTGTGTAACATTCACTTGTGCTTATGGATAGTGGATTAAGCAGTGTTAAACCATCAAAGAGATTCACTGGACATCGATCGTGAGTAAACAAATTCAATTTACGCGGCATTTATGAATGTATTTCCGCTGTTTATTTTATCTTGATAGAAACCGCGCGCCTGGCCAAAACCCAGCGAGCGGGACTCTGCGCGCCTACATTTTGTAAAAATGAAAGTCTGCCGGTAGACATGTATGTGTACATTTACATATGTACATGTAATAAGTAATAATTTAGAAATAACAGTTACCAAATTATGAAAGTTTCCTCAATAATATCCTAATAGTATACATGTAGAATAATGATCATATTAAGAATGCGTTATTTTCCGCAAAACACTTTGTGTGAGCGGAGTGTTTGTATATATACAGCATGTAAATAGTGAGCGATAAGCAAAACACCGTGGTGATTGATTATGTTGAGAGTGATTCATGGTGACCCATTCAACACCAAAATCGGAGATTTAGCTTATTAAATGGCTATACCGGTAATGCGGTATGTTGTAAATAAGTTCATGATTCCACTGAATTGTAGGGGCTATGAATCATTGCTGCCTTATCGTAGCGAAAATTTGATATAACCCTTTCTTTACTAAATGGATTCTCCCACCAAGTAAAAAAGAATTTATTTGAATGATCTATTATTCATTCAGAGGGGTGTTCAGGAAATGCAAGCAGATGACAACAGACTAACAGAAAATACATACATGTACATGTGTAGAAGGATATCTATTAATTGGTTGGAAATGTTCAGAAAAGTTCAACAAACGACTTTATCTGAACACTTCCCACAACATCTACTTGTCAATAAGCATTTAGTAAATGAAGGGTTAATATATGATTCTCAATAGAACTAGAGGTGGGCGGCCCCCAAGCCTGAATTTAGTGTGGCTGACATTTGCGGAATGAGGTCCCCAGAGGGCTAGCATCACTAAATTCACCCTCTGGGAACCTCATTCAGCTTAGGCCTCTCTGTATGGGAGGCATTGTGTCAGATTCCACAGTTGAAGTTGGTGATGTTCAGCCATTAATTACTTTGATTATGCGATTTAACTTGGATTAAATTAAATTTTAATTGGAAATACCCATGATCAGTGTGTTGGTGAACTGCTTGGTGAACTTTCAAGCACCGTACATCTATAAAATGGCTTTGTTGATGTCAAATGATCCAATATTCCCAATATTCAATAAATTGTGACCTACAAAACTTGAAAATATAAGGGTACATGTAACATAACTTGCTGAATGCTGATATAAGCCCAAGTTGCCAGGAAATGATATGGGGGCCATTGGTTCATTTCTTTCACCTTTCATATGCTTCAGAACAACCAGACAGCCCCCATTTTAGGTTTACTTTAAAAAGTACCCCAATAGTCACAAGGGGGTACCCCCCTCACTCAAACCTATCACCTCTGTCCCCCAAAATGTCCCCAAATTAGCCTAATCTAAAGGCGTGAAATAACGGTGGTATTTCTAACAAAATTTCATATACATGTATATGCAGTGGGGGTCTACTCGGTGTTGAGTGTTTTGCTTATCGCATACTCTTTACATACATGTAGATGTACTGTTTGTTTACATAAGATGACGTTTGCTTACATACAATGTAACACAAAGTACTAACATAACAACATGCTGAAATTAATGTGATACATGTATTTATGATTGGTATAAGAACAAGGTTTGTTTATAATATTAATTCTGTTTATGGCGGTTTTAACGGATGTTTTAACAGCTATACCCAGCGCCAACACTTACCCAATCTTTAAAAAGATCCTCATGGACATATATCATAATTTTCTTCAACGTCTGGTGTGACAACCCGCTAATACATGTAGGGCTGTAGACCGTGTATCATAACCTAACGGCATGTATCGTAACTCCACCGCAGTGACCGTTTCCATACTGCTGTCATTGCCAATTCATTAAAAGCGACACATCACATATTCATTATTAGCTCAACGACGTCCATGTGTGCGTGTGTGTGTCCGTCAACAATTTCCTTTGGCGCGGGTTAAGGTCGTACCTTTGGTCTGATCTTTATCAAATTTGTCATGAATGTTGACATTGACATGTAGATGGGAACAGGTCATTTTGGGTCATTGGCCAAAAAACATGGCGGCTGACAGCCATCTTGGATTTCAAAATTAAATCGATTTAAGCGGTCTACATGTCTTACTGTTTGTCTGATCAATGATCATCATGAAATTTATCATGGATGTTAACGAGTCATTTTGTGGTTGTTCCACCAAAAAACATGGCTGCCAGCAGCCATCTTTGATTTTACTCTTTGCATGACTAAATCCTTTGGCGCGGGCTACAGGTCGTAGCTTTGGTATGATTTTCATGAAATTTGTCATGGATGTTAACAATGACATGTAGATTGGAAAGAATCATTTTGGGGTCATTCGGCGAAAAAACATGGCCGCTGGCAGCCATCTTGAATTTCAAAATTAAATCGATTCGCGTGGTCTACAGGTCATACTGTTTGTCTGATTATCATGAAATTTGTCATGGATGTTAATAATGACAGGCAGATGTGAACGAGCCATTTTGGGGTCGTTCGGCCCAAAAAAACATGGCCGCCAGCAGCCATCTTGGATTTTACTCTTTGCATGACTAAATCCTCTGGCGCGGGCTACAGGTCGTAGCTTTGGTAGGATTTTCATGAAATTTGTCTTGGATGTTAACAATGACATGTAGATTGGAAAGAATCATTTTGGGATCATTCGGCGAAAAAACATGGCCGCTGGCAGCCATCTTGAATTTCAAAATTAAATCGATTCGCGTGGTCTACAGGTCATACTGTTCGTCTGATTATCATGAAATTTGACATGGATGTTAATAATGACAGGCAGATGGGAACGAGCCATTTTGGGGTCGTTCGGCCAAAAAAACATGGCCGCCAGCAGCCATCTTGGATTTTACTCTTTGCATGACTAAATCCTCTGGCGCGGGCTACAGGTCGTAGCTTTGGTCGGATCTTCATGAAATTTGTCATTGGTGTTAACAATGACATGTAGATGGGAACGAGCTGTTTTGTGGTCATTCGGCCAAAATAAATCTTGGATTTTACTCTTTGCTTGACTAAATCCTTCAGCACAGGCTCTAGGTTGTACATTTGGTCATATCATTATGATATTTGTCATCGCTATTGACATGTAGATAACATTGACATGTAGATGTGAACGAGTCATTTTAGGGTAGTTTGACCAAAAAACATGGCCACCAGCAGCCATCTTGGATTTTACTCTTTCCATGACTAAATCCTTTGGCACAGGCTACATGTCCTTACTTTCGTCAGATCATTATGAAATTTGTCATGAATGTTGATGTTGACATGTGGATGGGAGTGGGTCATTTTGGGGTCATTTGGCCAGAAAACATGGCCGGCAGCGGTCATCTTGGATTTCAAAATTTAATCCATTAGCACGGGCCACAGGTCGTATCTTTTGTCGGATCATTATTAAATTTGTCATGGATGTTAAAATGGACATGTAGATGGGAAATGAGTAATTTTGGGGTTGTTCGGCCAAAAACATGGCCGTCAGCAGCCATCTTGGATTATACTCTTTGCATTATTAAATTCTTTGTCAAGGGCTACAAGTCGAATCTTTGGTCAAATCATCATGAGATTTGTAATGGATGTTAACAATTACATGTAGATGGGAAAAGGTTCATTTTGAATTCAACTAAGAAACCTGGTCGCCAGCAGCCATCTTGTATTTTACTCTTTACACGACTAAATCCTATGACACGGGCTACAGGTCGTATCTTTTGTCGGATCATCATGAAATTTGTGAAGGATGTTAACTATGACATGTAAATAGGAAGGAGTCTTTTTTGTGTCATTTGGCAAACAAACGATGGCTGTCGCGGCCATCTTGGATTTTAATCTTTACATAACTAGGCCTTTCAACTTTCCACATTCCTAATCGCTCCATTAACTGTAACACATGAAGTTATTCCCTTTCCTCATTGAGCTACAGTGTCATTGACACTTTCATAATTACATTTCAGTCAATTCACATTTTCAGCTGCATATACATGTATACCGGTATGTGAACCAATTTCATCATTACAGAAATTGCAAGTTCATCGTTGATTCCATCATCTCAACATTTCATTAAAGTGAGACTTTATGTTCACACATCGATTCATTCAGGCAACATTTTTTTTCCATTTCTACACTGGTCATTGCATTGATCGTCTTCAATGGGGATAATCTATCATTATATATGTATATCATTGTTAACTATTAAAGTGACATTTATCTTCCTCCCAATCGATATTGCATTAAAATGACGCTTCATATTCATTACACTTCATTCAATAATTTCTGTTTCTACATCAATTATTGCATTGATTGCCTTCAGGTAAGGTAAGCTATGTCCGACTCAAATATTAAAGTGACGCATCATATCCACTACACTTTATTCAATAATTTATTTTTCTACATAATTTACACGTATTGAATTGATTGCCTGCAGCTAAGGTAAATTATGTCCGACTCAAATAATACAAATATTAGAGGCATTCCATTTCCATCCATTAATTCTAAGGCAACTTCTGCTGTGATATATATATATATGTATATATACATACAGGGTACTACATGTGCTACACCACTCGGAGAAATGTCTGTGTCATCACACTAAAATACCATGTTAGAACTTGAATTGATATATTCGTATATAGTCACCAATAGCCGGGTTACTACCGTAGTACATGACATTGCCTATCTAGTGAACTATTCAAACCCAACAGGCCTGGTTGATTTCACTGTGGGATGATGGTTCACTTCCATCCTCAAGCTACTTTTCTTTTCTGACGTGCAGGGGTAGATATGCTTGAGGCCCCACCACAGTTAAATTCGCACCAGGTTCTCAGCTATTATTATCTTATGTTCGAACTTTACTCATATGTTTGGACTGATCATAACCATGATTTTAATGCTGGGTTTGAATAGTTCACTAGATGGGCAATGTCCGTTACTACGGTAGTAACCCGCCTATTGGTGACTATGTACGATTACGAATATATTAATCCAAGTTCTAGCATGGTATTTGTGTGACGACACAGACATTTCTCCGAGTGGTGTAACACATGCAGTACCCTGTATGGTACATCATATAATTATTGTAACGTTGAACTTAATGATCAACTTGGTGGTTGCTCCATTACGTGTCACGTACGATCATATTAACTCTGGTTTAAGAGTATATGGGTTAATTGATCAAAACCAAAATCCATACCGACGAAGAGTGTGCTAAGGAAAACCTTGGTAAGAAATATGAGGTAATTTAGAAGAAATATATTTGACTTATTGCTTTGGATGGTATGTGTGTGAAAGGGTTAATTATTTCTAATTCGATCAACCGATCTATACCAAAAAATATACAGGTGAGCCATGCGTCCTCATAAACCTGCATGTAAAATATGAACACAATCGAACAAAAAATACATGAGTTATTGTATCGGATAGAACATGACCAGGTATGGATGGAAAGTGTTAATCATTTCTAAACCGATCAACCAATCGATACCAAAAACTATATATGTGAGGGTGTGTCGTCATAAACATGTACATACAATTTGAACAGGATCCGATAAAAAATACTTGAAATCGAATCGATAGCAAGTTTCTACGGACAGATATACGGAGCGACAGACGGGCGGACGAATGACGGGTGGTTGATCCAGACGTCTGCATTATGGGTACACATCAAAATAATATACAAATTGTTAAGCCAATGCATTCCCTTATATAAACGAGGCGACCTATGGTTGATTCGCATATATAAGAGAATGCATTGGCACAGGGTTTTTGCAACAATTCAGGACGCTCTAGTCATGGAATGGTTAAAAAACAAGTACAACTGTAAATCACTACTAGCCTACTTGCTAATGTCTATTTTAGCAGTTATGATTTAATAGGCTACTGTACTCCCCCGATTAAGGTCGATGGGGTCACAAGGCATCGATCACATTCGTAGCCAGATTTGTAATGGCTATCACATTCATAGAAACCTTTTCAAATTATATCATTTTATGACGCAATATATGATATAATCATGTGAATATGCAACTAACTTGGTGACGTCATGTTCCAAAACTGGGTTCTTTTATTAAGTTAAAGGAATAGAACTCGAGTAAAAAGTGGGACATACAAGTTGTTTTTCATTCATCTTTTGATAGAGCTGATTTCGGGTTGAATCAAGATTGAGTCTTTCTGGGGAATTAGCATTTATTTTCACAATAGAAATATACGGACATTCTGGTATAGTTTCGAACACCAAAACAATTGGAACACCAGTTGTAATAGGTGAAACATGACTGAATATTGGAGTTCCAAAACATAAAAGTGCCATATCACAGTTTTACAAATTCTTACAGTTGTGAATTAACGACGCATGATTAGATTAACAGATTTGCATTATAAATTATCCGATCACTACAATGGCATTAGCAGTTTAACAAATAAGTTATTATTAAAAGTAAAGCTTAGAATACGTGCGATGAATGGTAATTAATGAGCACATGCTTGGGCACATGCTTGGGCAAGAATTAACAAGTTGCATAAGAATAGCCAGCTGAAATGTTGTAATTTAGATATTGCCTAATCTAACAAAGAAACGAACCTAACGCGAATACTATAGAAACGACACATCTGATCGAGTCAAATCAATGTAAATTAAATAATTGTTCAAAATTAGCACTCTGACATCACACTCTCCTCCGGGTGAAATTGGTCCCACAATTTCTCTGTTTACATGCAGAACGAATGAGTATTCAAAATGACTTTTGTCATCTGCTTTTGAAGGCCGCGGCGCACTGACTCAAAATCTTATGTGCAGCTGTTTTGGTACTACACTTCCAGGTATCTTAATCGCTGGGTACTGAGATATGTAGCACATCGCTTCAAAGTCCAAATCATCTCTATTTACCCATGTGTTTTAGTTGCTGGGAGTCCGCGCCATTTGATAAGTATAGGTTATAACCCCCTATTTAAAAAACGGTTCACACCCCAAGGCAAACACAATTGAGTCACTTTATATTCGATGATTACCTAAACAAAAGTCAATTGAATGGATTGTGGTGTTCGCTACTCCTGTTGAATAATCAGTCAAATGTCCGTTGACCATCGGCTCACTTGCATGCGTCTGCATTATATATCAGCATTGATAAACCATTTTGTGTCCGAATTTGAGAACGCTTTATACTGATAACGTGTTTCTTGATGAAAAACAATATTCCTTGTGACAATAAACTGTTTCAGCTGTTTAGGTTATTTCTCACCTTGTTGCCATAATGGAATTATCGTTCAGAACACAGGAGACAATGTGCCGGTTGTGTTCGGACTCGGAAGTGAAACTATTCCACATTGCATAAACTTTGTGTGATGAAATATCACCGGAATTCACAACAAAAGACGTAAGCAAACCTGTGTATAGTGCCTGTATTTTCCGCGCACATGCATGTATATGTGAACAGTTTGTGAACTTTTCGCAATGTACCATTCAAAAGATCATTAAGTGGTTATTGTGGATTATACATTCGAAACACGTTTTGATCTCGTTCAGTTTACTTCCAGTCACCCGCCCCTCCCGACAAACCATAACATATTCAACCGAAAGTGTTGGACCCCCACCCATGCAGACCACCCATATACAGGTATGTCCGCTAATAATGGAATGATCCGTGTCTTAACTTCCCGAGTGACTGGTGCGATCATTATCATGGCGCATTGTTAGAATTTCACAAGTATCGATCCGATCTCCTTTCAGCTCACTATCCAATTAATGTCAATTTATGTGTGATATTTAGCTCAAGTCTGTATTTTGGCCCCGTTGAAATACAGATTCATACAAGAAATATTGTTCATGAATTGGAGCAATTTGTTTGGCCGAGGGGAGTGAACCGATTTATAAGGTATTGTGGTTCGTCCTTGTGCAGCCGTTTTCGAACAACTTTTTCGGTCACCTTAACTGACTGGGAATGTTGAAAAGGTTTAGTTGTCGGTGAATCATTCTTGGGAACGATGTCGATGATTTTAGATTGGAATTGTAATGATGTCGAAAGCTGCTCCGTTGACGAATCGTGTTCTGAACTACGGAGTCCGGTATCGTTTGGATAGCACTATTAACACTAGGTGTCGATGGCGAAACCGTGATACCAATATCAGTTTTTGAAATAACTTGAGTTTGTGTACTCACAGAATCCGAAACGATCATATCTGACTGTGTCGCAGCTACACTGGTACAATTAATTGATATCTTCTCCTTCTTTTGGATAAAATCCTCCATGCGAATTCCGTCTCTGTGTATGTTCGATGCAGACTTACATTTTCGTGTTACCGTCTTCCAGTTGAGTGACAGCGACACGTCTCCGTTCTCCGTCTTTAGGCTCCAGTCGAGTCTGTGGTTCAGAAACTCGAACCTTTTCAGGATGTTAATGATGTTTTCGGGTATCGGCTGCGTCATTCTTCTTTTCTTCCGGGAACGTTGCGTTGCAGTTGGGGAAATAGCAACACTGCCTCGTGATTCTCTCACCAATTTGATAGAGCTGATTTCGGGTTGAATCAAGATTGGGTCTTTCTGGGGAATTAACATTTATTTTCACAATAGAAATATACGGACATTCCGGTATAGTTTCTAACACCAAAACAATTGGAACTCCAGTTGTAATAGGTGAAACGGGCAATCTCATACGACTTCCCCGTCAAAAACATTTTGGGCTGAAGTTTGTTAGACAAATTAGTCTCGGTCATTAGACCCACATGAATGTGAAAAGCTGGCTACGAATGTGATCGCTCTTGAACAAGCCTGCAAATAGCGTGTCTGTCATTTTCAGAATGAGGTCCTTATAGAGAGAATTTAGTGATACTATCCCGCACAGCGGGCTAGCATCACTAAATTCACCCTCTGGAGACCTCATTCTGCATATGCCTCATCCTCTGGGAAGTATCTGTAGTATCAATTAATATTGTTTTTAGTTACGTTTTCCCTTCTGGGAAGTTTCTATATCCCCTAATTTGCAGAAGATAAAATTCATAATTGAGGTTCCAAATGGGGGAACATCACCCACTTCGACTGGGGAATTTCAATCTGATACTAGGTCTGCCATAGCAGTTGAGGGCCTTAACAGAATGAGGTCTCCAGAGGGTGTAAATTTAGTGATGCTAGCCGGCTATGCGGAATATCGTCACTAACTTTACCCTCTGGGGACCTCATTCTGCAAATGACAGCCACGCTACTTGCAGGCTTGCTTTTGGCTACATTTGTGATCGATTTTAAAAGTTGGCTACAAATGTGATCTATGCCTTGTGATAATGACCCAAGCAACCTACATAAAATGACTCATCAAACCGGGGTGCCAGCATACCGGTTAGATTTTATAAGCAGTTTATAAATAAAACTGTTAAAAACGCAAGACAACCAGATTGTGTGGTTAAAACACATGTAATCATTAACTGGTATGAGATGGTAACTTCCAGAACGATTGTGGCTCCAATAAATTTATTTGTCATAGAAATTAAATTTGTTGAGAGTCAGCAGTTAGTTACAGTGAATTGGCAGTCAAGGAATATAACCTTGGGTTCTTTACTGCATTTAACCCTTTCATTGCCAGGTCAGATTTATGTAACAACCCATATACCTTGTGCCAATGCATTATATTATATATGCGAGTCGACCATAGGTCACCTCGCATATATAAGAGAATGCATTGGCCTAACCATTTTTCATCATTTGTTATTATTTTTTACAATTGTTTACAATTTTAATAATTTTTTCTTATATTCTTTAACAGACTTATTTTGTAGGTTTAGAGCTAGGGAATCTTAAATTTTTAATGGGCATCAAAATTATTACTATTAATACTTGGTGATAATTTTGAGATATAACATGCCCCTAAGGTTTTATCCAGTTTGTTTTTAAATTTGATATAGCATGCTTAAGCATACGCAAAACAATTCAACAAAAAAAAAACAATCAACAAACAAAAACAAAAAATTATTTTTATTTTTTTAGGGCGATTTTACAGACCATAAATTAGGGCCGATGAGATCTGCCCCTGGCACTGCAAGGGTTAATTACGGAATTGATAAATGTGGTGCAGTTGTGGTTTAAGCTCAGTTATAAACGCAAAATAACCCCAGTTACTGGGTGAGTTACTTTGGGCATTCTAGTACATAAACAGAATAGTTCGTTATTCAGGAAATGGCTCAGGAGAATAACTCTAGCTTTCAGATATAGAGTTTTTTCCCCTCCATTGAAAATAATAGACTTTTTGCACTACAAAACTGATGAATCTTAAGCACAAAAACACGTCGGTAACTCAACAAAAACATGTTCACAATTTGTATACCGGATGAGTTAATAATACAATGTATTGGATCTTCCTCTTTCAAATGGTACATAATACGGCATATATGTTATACATGTGGTAATTTGAACTGTCATTTTCAACTGTAACTGTTAAATATAACTATAATAGTTGAATTCAGAATGTGCTTGACCTGGTTATGCTGCCGTGAGAATGTAGCTTGACCTGGTTATACTGCCGTGAGAATGTATCTTGACCTGGTTATACTGCCGTGAGAATGTAGCTTGACCTGGTGATACTGCCGTGAGAATGTAGCTTGCCTTGAATGTGGACCTGGTAATGCTGGATCCACTGTAAATGCGAATCTGAGAATGTTAAATTATTTGTAAATGTGATATCTAGCAGTCCTGATATTAAAGTTAAATGTTTAATCAACGTGAAGCCTCACACATATGGAAGCATGCACTACTGAGTGTCATCTGTTCCAGTTTATGTGGGGTTCTTTATGAGTTAGGCTAGCAGTACTGATATTAAAGTTTAATGTTTAACCCTCAGGGAGCCTCACACACATAGCACTACAGAGTGTCTGCTACAGTATATGTGGGGCGCTTAATGGGTTAGGCTAGTAGTACTATCCATATGTTAGCTGAGGTTAGGAGAAAATACCTACTAGATTTAACCAGTTTTGAATATCTTTGCACATACGATTCTATTATGTAAAACTTGCTATATCTGACCACTCACCAATTATGAAGAAACGTATGTTGGTTTCGATTTTGAAGTTGTACATACGGCGATTGGTCAGTTGAGATACGCCAAACTAATGTGTAGTTTATTCGATAACTTCACAAGATTGCAGTCAAATACCGTGGGTATGGCTTTATGAATAATTGAATTTGCAGGAAGCTGTTCATTGGTCAACCAACACATCGTTTGCTGCGCATTGGTTCGATTTCTCCAGTTTGAAATAATTTTAACCATGAGAGTCCTTAGACCGTTAGTTGATTGAAATGATACACGGTCTAATTTTATTTAGACTGTAAACCCGCGTCCTCACAAAAATATAGGGCCTTCCATTGAAAATACTCCCGATGCCCAACATTCAGATCTGATAACCCATGGGTGAGATATATGCCTGGACTCACAAACGGACGGACAGACAGACAGACAGACAAATTAATCGATATAGAAACTGAACAGAAATAACGATAACAATGTTAATTTGAGACTATAGATACTTCCCAGAAGATGAGGCTTAAGCAGAATGAGGTCCCCAGATGGTGAATGTAGTGATGCTATCCTGCTAGGGGGATAGCGTCACTAAATTCACCACTGGGGAACTCATTGTGCAAATGACAGACACACTATTTAAATGATTGGTCAGTAAAGTTAGACATTCATCTCAAACCTCACTTATAAAGTTTAATGTTTAACCCACGGGGAGCCTCACACGGATGGCAGCATGCACTATGGGGGGCTCTTTATGGGTTAGACACATTATTTCAAGGCCAAATTCTCAGACACCGCTACAGACTACCTACCGATTTTTAGCTCATCGCAAACAGTTTCATTTTTCTCTGATTCCTCTCGCGGGTCATCATCGACGGGAATATCAATATCATATGGCTCTGTTGCTATGGAGTCTATATACGAATCACTAACATCAGACGAATGACTTATCTCCCTTTGGACGGATTTCGTTATAAACGTTCCACTGTTGATGTCAGAGATTCGCACAAGTAAAGCATTTCGGTCGTCGTCATTCTTTATCGTCTCGACCCAGTATTTTTGGCAGGATTCTTTAGCGTTAGTGAGAGTTTTGAGGATATAAATTGCATCGATTAAGGACTCGATATAATTGTGTGATGACCTGTCGAACAGAGAATGAATTTAATATTCGGGTGATTCTGAGATAATTGTGTGATGACCTGTTGAACAGAGAATGAATTTAATATTCGGGTGATTCTGAGATAATTGTGTGAAGACCTGTTGAACAGAGAATGAGACTCTTTAACATTCGGTTGATTCTGTTGTGAGATTATTCAAGGGTTGCAAGGAATGTCACTCGACTGAGGGTAGGTTCTTAAAACCACTGGTATGCATGCAGGCGATGACACGTCCTGAATACATATTGTGGAGTATGATACAAGATCTCTACTGTGGTGTCAACTAAAATATAGAAGTAATTGGTAGCCTGACGGCGGAAAGTTTTTAAAGGTCCCAATCACAAATAGGCTGTGTATACCCATTGAGAACCGCGGTGGGGCGTACTGCAAAAGGTCCAAAATGTAACTATATTAAAATCACAGCAGAAACACCGTCACCACAGTTAACAAATGGGAGAAAAAAATATAATCGTAACCTGATGTTGGGCTATTACAAATTTTGAAAGTAATTTGGATAGCTAGCAAAGGGCCAAGAGAAATTTTAGCCAAAGGGTTCAATTTGGATTTAATAGTATACATGTGTGTTGTAACAGTAGAATAAAGAAATGTGTGCTTAAGTAGTGTGAAAAGATGTGTCTTGTGTTAAAATCAAAATTTTCATCGACGTTATCTTCAGTTACATATCTCGGTGACGAATCTTCTAAGCGAAGAACCGCCGTTTTTCGGGACGAAAATGCAAGAAACTAGCTCCGAGATCGTCCCCTGGACGTGTGGCCCAGCAACATCGACTAAAGAACCGCATCAGGTGACGATATCCAACAAAGTTACACGGGGAACTAACCTTACATGTATGACAAACAAGGTTTTGCGTATAAGACAGATAGGTTTATATGGGAAATATCGATTAATTTTGATGTAATCGATTAGGATGTAAACAGGTATTATTACATAGAATCAATGACAAAATAATGGTTCATTTTATGTAAATTGATGTATGGATGAGATGATTAAAGCCATCGTGTAGTTGATGGAAGATTGCGCGTAGTAATCACACATATGGATAAGGTTTCATACAACATTCGAAAGATCCGCACAATATATTTGAAAAGTAGCCAGAGTGGAGAAATCATTATCGAATAAATAAGTATTAATTTTTGCGTGAATGCATCCATAACTATCAGGAAAATGATCAAGAATCAAGGATACTTAAAAAACATTAAGAAGATGAACTATGGTTTATATTTACCAGTAAATCCTATCAAATATCCAAACGAACGCGACTTAACACATGGAAATTGAACAAAGTTACGAGACTTCAAAACGTGGGAACGTTCGAAAATGGCAGAGGTCTGAACACGAAGGATGTAACGTGCGGTGTCGCACGCGAAATTCAAAAGGAGCCGGTGCCAAATTCTAAAAATAGAACGATGGTCGACGATGGCGGAGTTAACGCGTATGTTACATGGGTGAAGTGAAATCTATGTCTGAAAATAGATAATAATGATACAATCTGTATAACAATTTCTTTCTGAGTTCATGGTTCATAGAAGTGAGAACTCTCCTGCATAATCTGTCTTGTGGACAGGAAATGTTTACAATAATTCGACTGGTCACCTTATATATAAAGACGTTGACTTGAGTGATAAGACGGAAATCGATGGTACTGTATCTGCTGCCAACATATAAATGAATAAAAGTGCTACCATTCCTGACTCTATGTAATTTATACACATTATTATATTGGTCGAAACATTGTAAAAAGTCCGGAACAGAAAGAATCCTTGTGAGGTTCAGTGGCTGTAAATCTTCGGGTGTCAGGTATAAAACAGTCGTCTTACCGACATTAGATAGGTGGCAGAACACTTCATTTTCCCAACTGGAATGAGACATCTGTATGTGAGAACACACAGGAGTGATACAGTACATTATACGATCGAGTTGTAAATTTGTTTAGGAATTATAATAGGTGTACAGGTAATCCAGAGACTAAAACTTTATGATTTCATTAAAGATGTATGGTGGATTCCCGACAAGACGGCGTGCTATAAGTGATATATGATAACATATATATAGAAAATATTCTATAAGTAGTGGGATAGCTTTCTGTGTAGCCGTTTCTTAGTAAGTAAAATGGTATGGAGTTTGGTGCCAACTTTATGGCAAAATCGAACATTAGCAGGTAATTTCATTAAATTACGTGCCCTTTTATGGTTATTGGTAGACTTAGAGAATAGTACCGGTACATATACAGTAGAAGGAGTGTCATTAGATAGGGAAGTGCCACCCAAATTTCGAGGAGATGTGCCTGTACTGGCGATCTGAGAAGCATGTAATGGACTATCTGAAGGTCGCGTACCACTTGTGCTAGCAGGTACCCATCCAAATTCTTTCTTAAAAATGACATCATAAGGGATGATTTGTTTAATGACAAACGGTTCAGGGTAGCCACATCTAGTGAGTCTGATAAGAAAGAGGCTAATGTAATATAGGTAATCATCTCTACACGAAGAGTGTCTAAAGTAACGGTGGCACTCTGCTTTAATAATACCGACAAATACACCAATATGATGGTCACTCTCGAAATGAGTGTACGAGTATGTATTAAAAGGCTTTTGGTAAAGGCCTACATGCAAGCCTTGGTTACAAAATAGTTCATGATTAATGCTAAAGGTTATATCAAGGAAATCAACCTTAACTGATACATCCAAATTAATATGTTTAGGGTAGGCATCACGCAATCCATTAAGAATTGTCAACAATGATTCACATTTCACACCAACGAACAAGATGCCATCATCTATATATCTCAAACAGATTTTAATAGGTTCCACTAGCGGAACATTTTGGAACATATAGTATTCACACCTAAGTAAGATGACATTTGCGGCTTGTGCCGAGACGAAACTGCCCATGGCAAGCCCCTGCGTCTGCAGGTACAGATGTTTAAAGCCAACATGGAAAAATGCATAATCTTGGATGAACTTGAAAAGGTCAACCATAAAGTTAAAGTGGGTATCATCAATATCTAAAATATGGCGAATAAACTCAAGTGCATCATACATATCAGAGTTCCGAATAGCCGTATACAAAGACTGAAAGTCTGAACTGATAAACCAATAGTTATTGAGTTGTTCTGGTGTTACATTAAGCGATTTAAATTCGTGGATGGCGTGCAATGAATCTTTACATATGGTCCAAGTAATGTTATTTCTGTCAAAATGGTTATGCAACGCTGTCAAATATTTCTCTAACATATGTCCTAAAATACGTGAGGCACAAGTATTCACATTCGAGTGCGCATTGATAATAGGACGGCCACTTTGGGGGAGGGGAAAACTTTCAGTTTATGAACTTTAGGAGTAATATTTAAAGAAGGAATAATAATATCCGCAGGTTTAACTGCTAGGATTTTATCTAAAATAATTTGTTCAATAGTAGTATCCTTGTACTTAAAGGCTATGTAGCGAAGGCGTTTAACACCTTCATCAATGATATGATTTATACTGCTATAATCATGTAAACTGTATGTAGATGTATCGCTAAGTTGGCGCGGGTATTCTTTGGCATACCAAGCTGTAGTATTAATAGAGATACCCAGCGATTTATCACTGGGTGATATGATAACACCAGGGTGGTTAGCATAAAGGTTTAAGGTTTCATTTTCAAATGGAGATATATTCTTGAATGTGAGATAATTATCCCCAGGCCACGAGTTGGTAAATCGATCTATCTTGACAATACTGTCTAATGTGTCATTAACAAAAGTTGGTGGTAAACCTGGATGGTTAAGATGCGTATACAACAATGTATTGTGTGATTTTAATGGATGAACATTATGTGGAGACATAAGATTAATCGTTTTACTATTACATGTTTCAAGAGCATCATAACACATGGTTTTCAACCCGGTAACTTGTTTTCCCGGGGTGATTAACGGAGTAGGAATGAAGTTGGCACCTCGTCCTAACGTAGAAATCAAGTTCTCCGGCAAACGCCAAGGTACGAAGTTAAAGACCTTCTCGCGCGTCGTAATATATTCATTGTTAAGCACAAACAAATAGGAATCTAGTGTCCGCATGTGGGATCGATAGCCGAGATTATGAAATAATAAAGATGGCAATGCATCTGACAATTTAATGATAGAAGACATCTCACTGTACTGTGATTGGCTGAATGTAGAATGATGGGAATATACACTAAGATTACTCCCAATATCATGTAATTCTTTAACTGTATCCATATATAGAGATACGTTTACATTAAAATCTTTTATATGATTGTTCAATATATCAAATGAGTCATCAAGGGTTGATTGGGTTACATTATTAACATATGTACATTTGATGTCAGAGTATTTTGGAAAAATGCTCTCATAAGTAAGGATAACATCTTGTCTCCTAGAGGAGGAAAGGTCTAACAATGCATAAGTGTAAGGATCATGAATATGTCTCTGTAAAAACTTGATGCGGTCTTCGAAATTGCTAACATTTTCTTTAAATGCCGATGCACACATTTCAGGATGGTTAAAAAACCGAAAATATGCCATGCTGGAAAAATGAGTAAGGTAGTGGTTAATATGGTGCTGTGTAATTGTATAGAAACCATAACTATGATTCTATGGAATGCGGGTATCGTGCATGAGGAAAATATGGATATGAGTGTGATATGAGTGGGAGAAAACCCTTATCATGGATCTAATGCCATAATAAATGCAAACAAACAGGTGCACGGGCGAAACCTGACCAATAACGATAGCAGAGAGATCTCATGCGACAATGTCAATGAGGTACAATATTGATAACTTAAAATTAATTTGAGGATTAATTAACTCATATGAATGTGGAATAGAATATATTTATAGGTGACGATTGTGTTCTGGACACCTAAAATTAAATGATATGATCACTCGTCAATGAGGAATACCAAATTATTAGAATATATTTATAGGTGATGGTTGTAATAGGGTTAAATCAAGTAATCACTCGTAAATGAGAGAAAACATTTCAACTAAGATATAATTATAGGTGATGATTGCATTAGGGTCTATTGAGATTAAATAACGCAATCACTCGTCGATGAGAGATGACATGTAATTAGATTATATTTCTAGGTGAAAATGTTTTAGGGGTATTGAAAGTCCCTTAAGTTTGAATGGATATAAGGGATAGAATATGCAAATAATCAGTAACCCTAAAACTTAAATCAAGTGATTACTCGCCAATTACTTCATACGTAAAAGTGACACAAAGTTTCATGTAGGCATCTCAGCTACTGCCAGCAAAAACATCGTATAGATCGTATACATCGGAAAGAATGTAAAAATGGATACATCCCTCTTGAAAGATTCTGTGGAAGGCGTGCGCCAAGCAGGAGGAAAATATGGATATGAGCACCGTATGCACGGGTGAAGACACACGTCATGGATTTAAAGCCATAATAAAGGGAAAACAGTCAGGTGTACGGGCGTAACCCGAACAGGTGCGATAGTGAGATTATAACTGGTATACCGTATAACAAAATGAGTTAAATCAGTGAACATACAATTATAAGGTATTTAAAGTAACATATATTGGACAAAATCAAGTAATCACTGGTAAATATTTTTGCGGGTAAAGACTGTGTTAGAGTTCAATCAAGTGATCACTCGTCAATGAGAAAAGTCATATTACCAAGACTATGTTTATAGCTGATCATTGTAGGGGTTATGGAAATTAAATATTGTAATCACTCGTCAATGAGAAATAAAAATTATTATAATTATCTCAGGTGGTGATTACATTAGGGAATATCAAGTGCTCATGTTTGAATTACCAACATGGAATGGAATTATATATATATAAATTATAAGTGGTTTGGATAAAAGTCAATCAAGGGATCAATAGTCAATGAGTTCACAAGATATGGTGCGGCTAAGTTCGACGTGGATTTATGCATATGCAGTTACTCGTAATCGCTTCGCTGCGCTCCGCGATTACTTCGTCGCCCCCAGAATGGCCCGTGATTTAGCTCCCACCCTCAGACCCCCCGCGGCGAACTCGCCGCTCATACGTACGAATAACCGACAGAACTTTGTGTTCTACTCCAACACAAGGCATAAATTCGAAAAAAGCTCAGTTTCTTATCTTTTTCCTGAAAAATTCCTATTGAAAAGCGCTGACTACATTACAATGCATTGCCGTAGTTAAAATTGAAATGGGTTTTGAAAACGGAGGTCTTTTATCGCATATTATCCTTGGGAGTTTGACAATTTACACTTACCTACAGCTAGAGATCGCATACGGTTATGTCCCTTATATATCGACGAGGCTCATCATTTAAGGCGAATCGTGTCAAGCGACCACGAGATGATTGGCTTTTGAAACGATGCACGGGTCCAACGTGCAATGTGTCGTACCCGATGAAACATAGTCTGTATAGTGCGTGGTGTTCTACCCACATTAAAGGTAGCAATAAAAACGCGTGGATTGCAGAGCAATAACCACTCGGCATTGCATAATGCACTGTAAAAGAAATCAATGAAACGCGCGGACTGTATGCACCGTCATGGAAATAAACGCAACGCGTGAATAGCAGAGCAAAATTTAGTCAGCACTGCACAATGCACTTCCACGGAAATAAATGTACCGCGTGGATAGCGGAGCAATAGTGAGTTAGCCCTGATATAGTACCGTCACAGTCAGGTGCACGGGCGTAACCTGACAAGGCGTGATGGTGGAATATATCTATGAGAATGGTGCTAGCTAGTTTGGGTGGCTATTCAAATATGTTAAAGTGAACACAATGTATCCAGCAAGATAGTAACCGGTGGGTCGTTCAACAAAATGAGTTCAATCAGTGAACATTCAGTTATCCGGTGTTTAAAATAACATATAGTTCAAGTAAGAGGTATATATTGGATAAAGTAAAGTAATCACTCGCCGATGAGAAATCCCTTATTAGGATATATATGCGGGTAATGACTGTGGTAGAGTTAAATCATGTAATCACTCGTCTATGAGAAAAACAATATCACTGAGACTATATTTATAGGTGATGATTGTATAGTGTTATAGAAGTTAAATAATGTAATCACTCGTCAATGAGAAACAAAAATTATAAGAAATATCTTAGGTGGTGATTGTATTAGGTATAATCAAAGTTCCTACTGTTTAAATTACTAACAGGGATGGGACATGTGAATAATCAACATAACCAACATTTGATCAAGTAATCACTATTGAATTACCCGCCAAGGTTTAGTAAAATGTAAATTGTAGGCATCTCAGCTATTGCGAACAATAACACTGTATTGACAGCCACATTAAGTATGAGGCAAGGGCGTTGGCGAAGGAAGGTACTAGGGTTACAAATAGAAATACATGGTGAATAAAGTAATCACTCGTCGATGAGAATTCTATGTCATCACAAAATATCATAGGTATGTTGAATTAGGGGTTCTTAAAATATATCTTGTTTGCATTACTAACAAGGATAGGAATGGTCAAAAAACCAGTGCGAATAATATTCAATAAAGTAATCATTAGTGGCTCAATTATAAGGTTAAGCGATGAGAAGTTAATTGTAGGTGCCTCAGCTAACTACGAACATTAACATAGTATCGATAAGTCATATCATATATACAAGTAAAGGTGATGGTGAATGCGACCATATAAGGGAATCTGGGTTTACATGCAAATCAAGTAACCACTCGTCAATGAGATAATTGTGCCATGACCTGTTAAACAGAGAATGCATTTAGTATTCGGGTGATTCTGAGATAATTTTATGATGACCTGTTGAACAGAGGATGAATTTAGTATTCGGGTGATTCTGAGATAATTGTGCCATGACCTGTTGAACAGAGAATGAATTTAATATTCGGGTGATTCTGAGATAATTGTGTGATGACCTGTTGAACAGAGAATGAAAAATTTCATCGAATAAGAACTCAATACACACTGCAGACTGTTTACTTATATATGTAGAATTGACATTGAATCTGTTTGAGTCGTCGATGATGGGTGACAGGAAAATTGAATGCCTAACCATGAATCTGTATTATATAGTTTAAACAGTCATTATTTAATCTATAGTTTAACAGTTGCTCATTTAAAAAAACTATTTACTTTCATTTTGTTACCACTTGGTCTAACAGACTAATTTGATTTGATATTTGACTAAAGTTATATGTTCATAACTCAGAATGTTGTTCTGATATATCTGATAATTTGTGAGTGACTTGCGGATGCAGATTCATTTCTCAGCTTAAATATGCAGTGAGTGATGATACCCACCCCAGTTGGCCCCATTTCAGGAACGATAACTCTATCCGAAGTACACGACCTATATTCTCTACAGTACTCCTGTTGGTGTTAGTCTAGACAGTTTGACCTATATTCTCCGTCCACGCATTGCATCATGGTCTATGTGTATACCGGTTGGGCATGTCAACAAAATTTCAAAAAATTCACAAACTTAAAAAATTTCAAAAATTTCAAAAAATTTCAAAAACTTCAAAAATTTCAAACATTTCAAAAACTTCAAAAACTTCCAAAAATTTCAAAAACTTCAAAATTTTCGTTTGGAGTTTCCTTTTTAACTTTTCCAATGTTTGTCTTCTTCGCTCTTCCTCCTTTTATCTCTTTAACTTTTATCTCCTTAGCTCCGGGTTTCCTTATAAGTTTTCCAGGTTTCGCTTCAGTCTTGGGTAGGTCTTTCGAGTCAGCGTAGGGTACATATTTTTTAAGATCAAAGTCATAATAGTACGGAGTCCCCATTCCGGCTAAAGTTCAAAGTGTACTCTGAAGTAGTAGTTTTTATAGGCGCCAAATTACCATCCAAGACGTATACCCTTATAAACTACGGGTAAGTCATAGTATTTCGCATGTCAACGCCGCTGCCGCCGACGGCGCAGGCGGCGGCGGCAACTACATAATCCTATGGCATGCAAAGAAATTGGCGACGGCGCCGCCGCCGCCGGCGTTTGGCGGCGGCGGCGGCGTTTGCGGATATATATATATATATATACACACAATTGATATTAATATGTTTGCCAATAATTTACACATCCATGAATCGATCTGAAAACATTATGGTTCATTGTCAACATTTTTGACGAGTAATTGTCAATATTTAGACATTCCTGGAAGAAATTATTCCAACTGCCTTCCCGTTCGACCCATTGGTCAGTGTATAATGTCACGACAGTGTGTGCCCATTGCACAATTTCGCTGCCCAATGAGAAGTCGTTGTGTTTGTATGCTTTTAAACACATTTTTCCTGTGAACAGGAATGCAGCCATTATTCTCTCCCATGTGTAGGGGCCATCTGCCCGAAATATATTGTTCAACAAGTCACTAAATATATAGGGAAAATGATCCCTATCGTAACTGTCCAATTTCCCTGTCAGCTCAGTTAACAGCCACATGTTATAATTTTCCAGGCGAGCGTGGTTGTTTATACCTTAGGCGGGTGAATGACGTCATATAATTTTTTATATATTTTCTATACGATGAGAGGAAATTCAGGAAAGAGTGTATGCTATTTAGCGAAATTGACACGTGACTTCCGATTAGCAACTGTTTAAAATTGCGGAATCGGAAGTGGAACAACGAGATGAAATGCCACGGCTCTTGACGTCATTTACGTCATGTTGGCTGCGTAGGTGCAACATTAACCCTTTCACGATGGGAGACGCGCTAGTGCAGCATTAATGTTTTATTACGGGAGCTGTGCTGGTGCAGCATTAACCATTTCACGACGGGAGCTGTGCTGGGGCAGCATTAACCCTTTCATGACAGGGAGCTGTGCTGGAGCAGCATTAACCCTTCCATGACGGCAGTTGCGTTGGTGCAGCATTAATTATTTCATGAAGGGAGCTGCGTTGGTGCAGCATTAAATATTTGATAATGAGAGCCCGCGTTGGTGCAGCATTACCTATTTCATGGCGGGAGCTGCGCTGGTTCAGCATTAATTATTTCATGACGGGAGCTGTGTTGATGCAGCATTAACCCATTCATGACGGGAGCTGTGTTGGTGCAGCATTAACTCTTTCATGACGGAAGCTGCGTTGATGCAGCGTTAACACTTTCATGACGGGAGATGCGTTGGTGCAGCATTAATTATGTGATGATGGGAGCTGCGTTGGTGCAGCATTAACTCTTTCATGACGAGAGCTGCATTGGTCCAGCATTTATTATTTGACGATGGGAGCTACGTTGGTGCAGCATTAACTCTCCCATGACGGGAGCTGGGTTGGTGCAGCATTAACTTATTCATGACGGGAGCTGCGTTGGTGCAGCATTAATTATGTGACAATGGGAGCTGCGTTGGTGCAGCATTAACTCTTTCATGACGGGAGCTGCATTGGTGCAGCATTTATTATTTGACGATGGGAGCTACGTTGGTGCAGCATTAACTCTCCCATGGCGGGAGCTGGGTTGGTGCTGCATTAACTATTTCATGACGGGAGCTGCGTTGGTGCAGCATTAACTAATTCATGACGGGATCTTCGCTGGTGCAGCATTAATTATTTCATGACGGGAGCTGCGTTGGTGCGGCATTAATTATTTGATGATGGGAGCTGCATTGGTGCAGCATTAACTCTTTCATGACGGGAGCTGCGCTGGTGCAGTATTAATACATTTCATGACGGGAGCTGCGTTGGTGCAGCGTTAATTATTTGATGATGGGAAATGCGTTGGTGCAGCATTAACTCTTTCATGACGGGAGCTGCATTGGTGCAGCATTTATTATTTGACGATGGGAGCTACGTTGGTGCAGCATTAACTCTCCCATGGCGGGAGCTGGGTTGGTGCAGCATTAACTCTTTCATGACGGGAGCTGCGTTGGTGCAGCATTAACTCTTTCTTGACGGGAGCTGCGTTGGTGCAGCATTAATCATTTCATGACGGGATCTGCGCTGGTGCAGCATTAATTATTTCATGACGGGAGCTGTGTTGGTGCGGCATTAATTAGTTGATGATGGGAGCTGCATTGGTGCAGCATTAACTCTTTCATGACGGGAGCTGCGCTGGTGCAGTATTAATACATTTCATGACGGGAGCTGCGTTGGTGCAGCGTTAATTATTTGATGATGGGAGCTGCGTTGGTGCAACATTAACTCTTTCATGACGGGAGATGCGTTGGTGCAGCATTAACTCTTTCATGACGGGAGATGTGTTGGTGCAGCATTAGTTATTTGATGATGGGAGCTTCGTTGGTGCAGCGTTAACCCTTTGGTGACGGAAGCTGTGCTGGTGCAGCATTAATTCTTCATGACGGGAGCTGCGTTGGGCAGCATTAATTATTTCATGTTGGGAGCTGTGCTGGTGCAGCATTAACCTGTTTATGATGGGAGCTGTGTTGGTGCAGTATTAACCCTTTCATGACGGGAGCTGCGCTGGTGCAGCATTAATTATTTCATGACGGGAGCTGTGCTGGTGCAGCATTAATTATTTAATGACGGGAGCTGCGTTGGTGCAGCATTAACTCATTCATGACGGGATCTGCGCTGGTGCAGCATTTATTATTTCATGACGGGAGCTGCATTGGTGCAACATTAACTATTTTATCATGGGATCTGTGCTGGTGCAGCATTAACCCTTTCATGGCGGGTAGCTGTGCTGGTCCAGCATTAACCCTTCCATGGTGGGAGCTGCATTGGTGCAGCATTAACCATTGCATGACGGCAGCTGTGCTGGTGCGGCATTAATTATTTTATAACGGGACCTGCGTTGGTGATGAAAAGCAAATTCGGGATAGAGCATGTGTGGTTGCTCCACTACGTGTCACGTATGATTCATATTATGGCATACTGAACTACTTTGATCAAAATATAATATATTGTGATCGGAGTGCTGTGGTTTGACACTGGCTATTACCCAAAAACACATTTAAATTTGAACGCGTGGATCAGACAAATTTTCACAAAGCTCTTCTCCACACAATAGCGAGTTTGCGATTTCAAACCGGTACGGGTACTGGTACGCGTACGGGTAGCTACCCGTACCGGTACACGTTTTGTAATCGCAAACTGTTTTACTAGTAGAATTCATCACATCGACTGGTAATGTATGGTGAGCCAACTGCAACCAAAAAGATATTATAATATAGATAGATTGTTATTCGCATTCGCTTTATTGGCCGATGTTATACTTACCGTTATTGATTGTTGGAAATTTGTATTTAGATTAGACGGGCGGGCCTCAGGATAATCAGTTGCTTTCATCAAGGACGCGGCGGCAGTTGGAAGGGGTTGGTGCTTTTCTTTCACTCTTCTTGATAACATTTTCGACAATTGGATTCTACAAGTCATAGACCGATCGCGTGTTGACTATAAATCGGTTGGAATTTTCAGACTTAGAAAATAGATTATGATAGCTCAAATTTACAATTACGTTAATTTTTCCAACCAATAATCGGTATAAAATGTATTGTTTTAGACCCAGGTTCTAATAAGGTCGTGCATGTACTTTCAGTCAGATATAAGACCGAATGTGTCCCTTATTTTAATTAAGGAATATTTATTCATATTAAGTCATCTTTGGTTTGGAATCTCTCAACAGATCGAAGGGTCGGGACAAGGGAATATTTATCCCAAGAATTGGGATTTTTGTCGGGATCTAAACCCGAGGTAGGTTTGAAAAATTAAACTTGGAAGCATAAAAGGTGTTAAAATGTAGTCTGTTTATTTTAATGTACTGAATAAAGAGCGTTTGCTTCACTTCTGTGCGAAACACAGAAAACAGCTAAAACTCGTTATGATTATGCGTAGATTTTGTAGAGTATTTCGTGTCTTTAGCGACCAATATTACCCCCTCTACAATATACACAAGTATTGTGGTTCAAATGCGTCATGTCCGTTCAGATGGTAAATATATATTAAAATGAGAAATCAGTCCCCAATTATATACAACTAGCCGATGAGCCCGACGTTGTCCGGGCTATTCAAAAACCAAATTTCAAGTCGATAGCTCTACCCGTTTCCGAGATCTGGTATGCGCATGCACGAAGCTGGCGTCGCATGGGCTCGGCGACCCGATAAAATTCGTATTCGGGGCAAGATACATTCACATACCAAATTTCAAGTCGATAGCTCCACCCGTTTCCGATATATCGTCTGCGCATGCGCGAAGCTGGCGTCGCACGGGCTCGGCGACCCGATAAAATTCGTATCCGGGGCAAGATACATTCACATAGCAAATTTCAAGTCGATAGATCCACCCGTTTCCGAGATCTCGTCTGCGCATGCGCAAAGCGGGCGCCGCACGGGCTCGGCGACCCGATAAAATTCGCATCCGGGGCAAGATACATTCACATAGCAAATTTCAAGTCGATAGCTCCACCCGTTTCCGAGATCTCGTCTGCGCATGCGCGAAGCGGGCGCCGCACGGGCGCGCCAATATGACAACGACGACCGCCTGGTCAAACTACACTCACGTACCAAGTTTCGTCCCGATCGGTCGAGAATCGTAGATTTGTATTAATGACAGACAAACATACATACAGACAGACAGACAGACAGACAAACAGAGGTCTTCAAAATATATATGAGATAAAGTAACTAAACGGTTGTATTCAAATGTACAATGCATTGATAAATCCACGATATATTGCTTCCCTTGTACAAAGGGTTGACACAGGGACTTGACGACAGGGGTGTCTCGCCCCCCAACGTTGGTCAAATGTTCAACTGTTGGAAATGTGATATACCTGATACAACATTTGTTGGAAATTTCACACCAACAATAGGTTGAAATTGTTCTCGTAGTTTGATTTTCCAAAAAAAATTTAATGGAGAATTTGTAGTTTTTAGACCAACATTTACATATTTTCCAAGTATTATTAAACAAATTGGACTGAAATGGCTATCAGAAACTATTGGAAATTTTCAGGGCGGTGTCAGGTCTCAAAATTTCCAACAAGTTAAGCTTGATGCCAGTCTGGATGTTAGGATTTAGCAAATTTCATGTTCAGATTTCAAAAATTTCTCACACCAGACCGAACCATGGTCGATCCTGTGTGTCCCGGTCCCTCCCCATTGTCCAGTCAGAAACTGATAATTAATTTAAGAAAAAACAAATCTGGATGAATTTGCATGGCGTTAGACCACTAGATATTAGGATTTTTCAGGCTCAGATCTACACACTTTCTTGTACTGAATGGTCGATCCAGTGGATTACCCCCCCCCCCCCGATTAGTGACAAAAAGACTACTGATTTATTTAGAATATGCTAACCATCCAGGCGATTGTGAGGGACCAGTTGGGAAAAGTCCCAACCGGGGGGGGGGGGTGCAAATGGAATTACACGCAAACTTGTAAATTTGATATGGTTCAAGAGGTGTAGTTAGAAATTCGAAGGTGGACACCCCTCCTTACGCGGAGACCATATATAATCACGTCCCTGCAATGGGTCGAGACTGTGTCTTTAGCGCTATCTACTCACTCTATTAACGACAACCTGTCATTAATGCGTGAAAAAAGTTGTCAGTGAAATGATCGGCCTTCCGTATTTATCTAAGTGCTAGAAGCCGCCTCGAGAATTTGAACATAAAACCTGGCTTAAAATGACAACTTTATCAATGATGTTTGCTCGTGACATCTTCCAATAAATAGGTTAACGCATAGCTGACTGGAATTTCATGTAATTCGTGAACCTTTGAGTGAGAAAATCGTAGTGAAAGGTTACCGGTCAACAGGACACATCTACCCGTTCCAAATCGCTATCGCTTTATGAGCTGCATTGAAAGTACACAAGAGACCGCGACGATGTTCACCGATTTACCCGTACCCGTCGAGCGGGTATCGCAAACTCGCTAATATCATAGTTTTATTCATATTTGGTAAGCTAATATAACAATCCAAAGAACAGAATGCTGTTATATCCAAATAACAGTTGGCTATTTTCAACAATTAACGATAATTTATGAGAACGCTCAGTCGATTAACTACTAGGATACCATCCGTTAATTTGCAGGGATGTTAGTACTTTACTTGGACAAGGACCTATTTAAAATTGTAATGATATAACATGTATTCATCACTTAGTTGGCTTCCAAAATATGTATCCCTATATAAGAGGGACAGTTCTATTCATATTTGATAGTAATGATAGAGCGATATTCAGAAAATAAAAAAATACTCGGCTGTTCCATCCATTCGTTTTTGGAGATGTTCAGCAATTCACTTGGACATGAACTCACCTAGCAATGACACGAGGTAACATATTGCATCACTGTGGGTTGCTTTCATAAGATATGGGCCAAAACAAGAGAAACAACTCTATACATAGTGGATAAGACTGATAGTGCACATCACATGCAATCCATAAAGCATTCAGCTGTTTTTGAAAACTAAAGGAAATTACTTAAATTCCATCCATTCATTCAGATAAATCGCTCAACAAACACCAAAATAGACTTACGCTTGAACTTACCTTACCGTCTTCAAGTTCATGCAAATGAATGAATGGAGATGATCAAAGAAGGCACCCATATACATGCAATTGCAAGTAATACGACACTGCCAGTTGTTTACCAAATAACCTCACTGGTCTTATGTATTCGATAAGATCCCCTTCTCATCGGAGCTCATAACGAGCCCAATTTGGAAAAAAAGTTTGGATATAAATATCTGGTTCTTCACAGGGCCAGCTATTTCCAGTTTAAATTGCCTGTTGTCAAAACTAAACAAAGAGATTAAGAGCTAATTATATATATATTTATCTCTTTACAAAAACCCTCTATATGATTCATGCATGATTTTGTCGCCAGTGAGAGAGTAGCCCAAATTAAATTCACTTGCCCAATTGAAATTCACTTGGGAGCGTGCAAGAATATAATATATATATATCAATATGTATCATTACTAATATGAATCATACGTGACACGTAGTGGAGCAACCACACAAGCTGTATCCCGAATTTGCTTTCATCACCAACGCAGATCCCGTCATAAAAGAATTAATGCTGGACCAGCATAGCTCCCGTCATGAAATGATTAATGCTGCACCAACGCAGATCTCCCGCCATGAAAGAATTAATGCTGCACCAGCACAGCTCTCGTCATGAAAGGGTTAATGCTGCACCAGCACAGCTCCCGTCATGAAAGGGTTAATGCTGCACCAGCACAGCACCCGTCATGAAAGGGTTAATGCTGCACCAGCACAGCTCCTGTCATGAAAGGGTTAATGCTGCACCAGCACAGCTCCTGTCATGAACGGGTTAATGCTGCACCAGCACAGCACCCGTCATGAAAGGGTTAATGCTGCACCAGCACTGCTCCTGTCATAAAAAGGGTTAATGCTGCACCAGCACAGCACCCGTCATGAAAGGGTTAATGCTGCACCAGCACTGCTCCTGTCATGAAAGGGTTAATGCTGCACCAGCACAGCACCCGTCATGAAAGGGTTAATGCTGCACCAGCACAGCTCCTGTCATGAAAAGGTTAATAATGCACCAACGCAGCTCCCACTATGAATTGGTTAATGCTGCACCAGCAGAGATCCCCGTTATGAAAGGGTTAATGTTGCACCTACAAAGCTCCTGTCATGAAAGTGTTAATGCTGCACCGGCCCAGCTCTCGCCTTGAAATGGTTAATGCTGCACCAACACAGCTCCCGCCATGAAATGGTTAATGATGCACCAACGCAGCTCCCACCATAAACAGCTTAATGCTGCACAAACGCAGCTCTCGTCATGAAATGGTTAATTCTGCACCAGCACAGCTTCCGTCATGAAAGGGTTAAGGCTGCACCAACGCAGCTCCCGTCAAGAAATAATTAATGCTGCACCAGCACAGCTTCCGTCATGAAAGGGTTAAGGCTGCACCAACGCAGCTCCCATAATACAATAATTAATTCTGCACCAACGGAGCTCCCGTCATGAAATAATAAATGCTCCACCAGCACAGCACCCGTCATGAAAAGGTTAATGCTGCACCAACGCAGCTCCCATCATAAAATAATAAATGCTGCACCAGCACATCTCCCATAATAAAATAATTAATGCTGCACCAGCCCTTTCGTGAAAAGGGTTAATGCTGCACCAACGCAGCTCACGTCATGAAAGGGTTAATGTTGCACCAACGCAGCTCCCCTCATAAAATAATTAACGCTGCACCTGCACAGTTCCCGTCATGAAATAATTAATGCTGCACCAGCACAGCTCCCGTCATAACAACTGTTAATGCTGCAACAGCACAGCTCCCCATCATGGAAGAGTTAATGCTGCACCAGCGCAGCTGCCTTCATGAAAGGGTTACGCTGCACAAACGCAGCTCCCGTCATGAAAGAATTAATGCTGCACCAGCACAACTATCGCCATAAAAAGAAGGTTAATACTGCACCAGCACAGCTCCCCGTTGTGAAAGGGTTAATGCTGCACCAGCACAACTCCCGTCATGAATGGGTTAATACTGCACCAACACAGCTCCAACCATAAAACTGTTATTGTTGTACCAACGCAGGTCCCGCCAAGAAAGGAATAATGCTGCACCAACGCAACTACCGTCACGAAAGGGTAAATGCTGCACCAACATAACTTCCATAAAAAATAATTAATGCTGCACCAACGCAGCTCCCGTCATAAAATAAGTAATGCTGCACCAGCTCAGCTCCCGCCATGAAAGGGTTAGTGATGCACCAACGCAGCTCCAATCATAAATGGGTTAATGCTACACCAACGCATCTCCCATCATAAAATAATTAATGCTACACCAGCACAGTTCCTTTTAAGAAAGGGTTAATTCTGCACCAACGCAGCTCCAGTCATGAAAGGGTTAATGCTGCACCAGCACAGCTCACCGTCATGAAAGGGTTAATGTTGCGCCAGCACTGCTCCCTTCATGTAATGGTCAACGCTGCACCAACGCAGCTCCCATCATAAAATAAGTAATGCTGCACCAGCACAGCTCCCCTCTTGAAAGAATTATTGCTGCAACAGCGCAGCTCCCTTCATGAAAGGGTTAATGGTGCACCAACGCAGCCCCCCGACATGAAATGGTTAGTGCTGCACCAGCGCATCTCCCGTCATGAAATAATTAATGCTGCACCAACGCAGCTTCCGTCATGAAAGGGTTAATGATGCACACACGCAACTCCCTTCATGAAATAATTAATGCTGCACCAACGCAATTCCCATCATAAAATAATTATTGCTGGACCAGCACAGCTCACGTCATGAAATGGTTAATGCAGCGCCAACTTAGCTCCCATCATAAAATAAATAATGCTGCACCAACGCAGCTCCCGCCTTGAAATAATTATTGCTGCAACAGCGCAGCTCCCGTCATACGAAGGTTAATGATGCACCAGCACAGATCCCCGTCATGAATGGGATAATGCTGCAACAGCTCAGCACCCGTCATGAAAGGGTTAATGCTGCAACAGCGCAGCTCCCATCATAAAAAGGTTATTGCTGCACCAACACTGCCTCCATGATGAAAAGGTAAATACTGCACGAGCAGATCCCGTCATAAAACGGTTAATGCTGCACCATCGCAGCTCCCATCATAAAATAATTAATGATGCACCAGCACAGCTCCCGTCAAGAAACAATTAATGCTGCACCAACGCAGTTCCCATCAAACAATAATTAATGATGCAACAACGCAGCTTTCGCCATGAAAGGATTAATGATGCACAAACGCAGCTCCCATCATGAAATAATTAATGCTGCACCAACGCAGGTCCCATCATAAAATAATTAATGCTGGACCAGCACAGCTCCCGTCATGAAATGGTTAATGCTGCACCATCGCAGCTCCCGTCAAGAAATAATTAATGCTGCACCAACGCAGTTCCCGTCATAAAATAATTAAAGCTGCACCAGCACAGCTTCCCGTCATGACGGGGTTAATGCTGCACCAGTACACTTGCGTTATGAACGGGTTAATGCTGCACCAACGCAGCCCCGTCATGAAATGATTAGTGCTGCAGCAGCGCAGCTCCCGTCAAGAACGGGCTAATGTTGCACAAAGGCAGCTCCAGTTTTAAAAGGGTTAATGCTGCACCAACGCATTTCCAGTCATGAAAGTGTTAATGCTACACCAACGCAGATCCCGTCATGAAAAAGGTTAATGCTGCACCAGCACAGCTCCAATCATAAAAATAATTAATGCTGCACCAGCACAGTTTCTTTTATAAAAGGGTTAATGCTGCACCAACGCAGGTTCCTTCATAAAAGGGTTAATGCTGCACCAGCACAGCTCCCCATCATAAAAGGGTTAATGCTGCACAAGAACAGCTCCCGTCATGAACGAGTTAATGTAGCACCAACTCTGTTCCCCGTCGTGAAAGGGTTAGTGCTGCCCCGGCTTAGCCCCGTTCATGACATGGTTAATGATGCACCAACGCAGCTCCCCGTCGTGAACGGGTTAATGCTGCACCAGCACAACTCCCGTCATGAAAGGGTTAATACTGCACCAACGCAGCTCTCGTCATGAATGGGTGAACGCTGCACCAAAGCAAGTCCCATCATAAAATAATTAATGCTGCACCAGCACAGCTCCACGTAATGAAAGGGTTAATGTTGCACCAACGCAGGTCCCATCATAAAATGGTTAATGCTGCACCAGCACAGCTCCCGTCATGAAAGAGTTAATGCAGCGCCAACTCAGTTTCCCGTCATGAAAGGGTTAGTGTTGCACCAGCTTAGCTCCGGTGATGAAAGGGTTAACGCTGCACCAACGCAAGTCCCATCATAAAATAATCAATGCTGCACCAGCACAGCTCCACGTAATGAAAGGGTTAATGCTGCACCAACGCAGCCCCGTCATGAACTGATTAGTGCTGCACCAGCGCAGCTCCCGTCACGAGCAGGTTAATGTTGCACCAACACAACTCCCGTCTTAACAGGGTTAATGCTTCACCAACGCAGTTCCCGTCATGGAAATGTTAATGCTACACCAACGCAGTTCCCGTCACGAAAAAGGTTTATGCTGCACCAGCACAGCTCCAATCATACAAATAATTAATGCTGCACCAGCACAGTTTCTTTTATAAAAGGGTTAATGCTGCACCAACGCAGGTTCCTTCATAAAAGGGTTAATGCTGCACCAGCCCAGCTCCCCATCATAAAAGGGTTAATGCTGCACAAGCACAGCTCCCGTCATGAACGAGTTATTGCGCACCAACTCTGTTCCCCGTCGTGAAAGCGTTAGTGCTGCCCCAGCTTAGCTCCGGTCATGAAAGGGTTAACGCTGCACCAACGCAAGTCCCATCATAAACTAATCAATGCTGCACCAGCACAGCTCCACGTAATGAAAGGGTTAATGCTGCACCATCGCAGCTCCCATCATAAAATAATTAATGCTGCACCAGCACAGCTCCCGTCAAGAAATAATTAAAGCTGCACCAACGCAGTTCCCGTCATAAAATAATTAAAGCTGCACCAATGCAGGTCCCATCATAAAAGAATTAATTCTGGACCAGCACAGCTCCCGTCATGAAATGGTTAATGCTGCACCATCGCAGCTCCCGTCAAGAAATAATTAATGCTGCACCAACGCAGTTCCCGTCATAAAATAATTAAAGCTGCACCAGCACAGCTTCCCTTCATGACGGGGTTAATGCTGCGCCAGTACACTCGCGTTATGAACGGGTTAATGCTGCACCAACGCAGCCCCGTCATGAACTAATTAGTGCTGCAGCAGCGCAGCTTCCGTCATGAGCAGGTTAATGTTGCACCAACACAACTCCCGTCTTAACAGGGTTAATGCTTCACCAACGCAGTTCCCGTCATGGAATTGTTAATGCTACACCAACGCAGTTCCCGTCACGAAAAAGGTTAATGCTGCACCAGCACAGCTCCAATCATAAAAATATTTAATGCTGCACCAGCACAGTTTCTTATATTAAAGGGTTAATGCTGCACCAACGCAGGTTCCTTCATAACATGGTTAATGCTGCACCAGCACAGCTCCCCATCATAAAAGGGTCAATGCTGCACACGCACAGCTCCCGTCATGAACGAGTTATTGCAAACCAACTCTGTTCCCCGTCGTGAAAGGGTTAGTGCTGCCCCAGCTTAGCTCCGGTCAAGAAAGGGTTAACGCTGCACCAACGCAAGTCCCATCATAAAATAATCAATGCTGCACCAGCACAGCTCCACGTAATGAAAGGGTTAATGCTGCACCATCGCAGCTCCCATCATAAAATAATTAATGCTGCACCAGCACAGCTCCCGTCAAGAAATAATTAAAGCTGCACCAACGCAGTTCCCGTCATAAAATAATTAAAGCTGCACCAATGCAGGTCCCATCATAAAAGAATTAATTCTGGACCAGCACAGCTCCCGTCATGAAATGGTTAATGCTGCACCATCGCAGCTCCCGTCAAGAAATAATTAATGCTGCACCAACGCAGTTCCCGTCATAAAATAATTAAAGCTGCACCAGCACAGCTTCCCTTCATGACGGGGTTAATGCTGCGCCAGTACACTCGCGTTATGAACGGGTTAATGCTGCACCAACGCAGCCCCGTCATGAACTAATTAGTGCTGCAGCAGCGCAGCTTCCGTCATGAGCAGGTTAATGTTGCACCAACACAACTCCCGTCTTAACAGGGTTAATGCTTCACCAACGCAGTTCCCGTCATGGAATTGTTAATGCTACACCAACGCAGTTCCCGTCACGAAAAAGGTTAATGCTGCACCAGCACAGCTCCAATCATAAAAATATTTAATGCTGCACCAGCACAGTTTCTTATATTAAAGGGTTAATGCTGCACCAACGCAGGTTCCTTCATAACAGGGTTAATGCTGCACCAGCACAGCTCCCCATCATAAAAGGGTCAATGCTGCACACGCACAGCTCCCGTCATGAACGAGTTATTGCAAACCAACTCTGTTCCCCGTCGTGAAAGGGTTAGTGCTGCCCCAGCTTAGCTCCGGTCAAGAAAGGGTTAACGCTGCACCAACGCAAGTCCCATCATAAAATAATCAATGCTGCACCAGCACAGCTCCACGTAATGAAAGGGTTAATGCTGCACCATCGCAGCTCCCATCATAAAATAATTAATGCTGCACCAGCACAGCTCCCGTCAAGAAATAATTAAAGCTGCACCAACGCAGTTCCCGTCATAAAATAATTAAAGCTGCACCAA
Source organism: Siphonodentalium dalli (assembly GCA_032622095.1). Classification (NCBI taxonomy): domain Eukaryota; kingdom Metazoa; phylum Mollusca; class Scaphopoda; order Gadilida; family Siphonodentaliidae; genus Siphonodentalium; species Siphonodentalium dalli. The sequence goes on from CP136067.1 coordinate 4,991,377, forward strand.
TGCAGGTCCCATCATAAAAGAATTAATTCTGGACCAGCACAGCTCCCATCATGAAATGGTTAATGCTGCACCATCGCAGCTCCCGTCAAGAAATAATTAATGCTGCACCAACGCAGTTCCCGTCATAAAATAATTAAAGCTGCACCAGCACAGCTTCCCGTCATGACGGGATTAATGCTGCACCAGTACACTCGCGTTATGAACGGGTTAATGCTGCACCAACGCAGCCCCGTCATGAACTAATTAGTGCTGCACCAGCGCAGCTCCCGTCATGAACAGGTTAATGTTGCACCAACACAACTCCCGTCGTAACAGGGTTAATGCTTCACCAACGCAGTTCCCGTCATGGAAATGTTAATGCTACACCAACGCAGTTCCCGTCATGAAAAAGGTTAATGCTGCACCAGCACAGCTCCAATCATAAAAATAATTAATGCTGCACCAGCACAGTTTCTTTTATAAAAGGGTTAATGCTGCACCAACGCAGGTTCCTTCATAAAAGGGTTAATGCTGCACCAGCACAGCTCCCCATCATAAAAGGGTTAATGCTGCACAAGCACAGCTCCCGTCATGAACGAGTTATTGCGCACCAACTCTGTTCCCCGTCGTGAAAGGGTTAGTGCTGCCCCAGCTTAGCCCCGGTCATGAAATGGTTAATGATGCACCAACGCAGCTCCCCGTCGTGAAAGGGTTAATGCTGCACCAACGCAGCTGTCGTCATAAAAGGGTGAACGCTGCACCAACGCAAGTCCCATCATAAAATAATTAATGCTGCACCAACACAGTTCTCTTCATTTAAGGGTTAACGCTGCACCAACGCAGGTCCCATCATAAAATAAGTAATGCTGCACCAGCACAGTTTCTTTTATAAAAGGGTTAATGCTGCACCAACGCAGGTTCCTTAATAAAATGGTTAATGATGCACCAGCACAGCTCCCCGTCATAACAGCGTTAACGCTTCACCAGCACAGCTCCCGTCATGAAAGAGTTAATGCAGCGCCAACTCAGTTTCCCGTCATGAAAGGGTTAGTGCTGCACCAGCGTAGCTCCGGTCATGAAAGGGTTAACGGTGCACCAACGCAGCTCCCCGTCATGAAAGGGTTAGTGCTGCACCAGCGCATCTCCCGTCATGAAATAATTAATGCTGCAACAACGCAGCTTCCGTCATGAAAGGGTTAATGATGCACAAACGCAACTCCCATAATGAAATAATTAATGCTGCACCAACGTAATTCCCATCATAAAAGAATTATTGCTGGACAAGCACAGCTTCCGTCATGAAATGGTTAATGCAGCGCCAACATAGGTCCCATCATATATAAATAATGCTGCACCAACGCAGCTCCCGTCTTGAAAGAATTATTGCTGCAACAGCGCATCTCCCGTCATACAAAGGTTAATGCTGCACCAGCACAGATCCCCGTCATGAATGGGTTAATGCTGCAACAGCACAGCTCCCGTCATGAAAGGGTTAATGCTGCAACAGCGCAGCTCCCATCATAAAAACGTTATTGTTGCACCAACGCAGCTCCCGTCATGAAATGGTTAATGCTGCACCAACGCAGCTCCCGCCATGAAACAGTTAGTGCTGCACCAACACTGCCTCCGTGATGAAAATGTTAATACTGCACCAGCAGAGATTCCGTCATAAAACGGTTAATGCTGCACCATCGCAGCTCCCATCATAACCTAATTAATGATGCACCAGCACAGCTCCCGTCAGGAAATAATTATGCTGCACCAACGCAGTTCACATCATCAAATAATTAATGATGCACCAACGCAGCTTTCGTCATGAAAGGGTTAATGGTGCACAAACGCAACTCCCATCATGAAATAATTAATGCTGCACAAACGCAGGTCCCATCATAAACGAATTATTGCTGGACCAGCACAGATCAAGTCATGAAATTGTTAATGCTACACCAACGCAGCTTCCATCATAAAATAAATAATGCTGCACCAACGCAGCTCCCGTCTTGAAAGAACTAATGCTGCAACAGTGCAGCTCCCGTCATAAAATGATTAATGCTGCACCAGCACAGCTCCCCATCATGAATGTGTTAATGTTGCACCAGTACAGCTCCCCGTCATGAAATAATTAATGCTGCACCAACGCAGCTCCCGTCATGAAATAATAAATGATGCAACAGCGCAGATCCCGTCATAAAAAAGGTTAATGCTGCACCAGCACAGCTCCCGTCATGAATGGGTCAATGCTGCACCAGCGCAGCTCCCATCAAGAAATAATTAATGCTGCACCAACGCAGTTCCCGTCATAAAAAGGTTAGTGCTGCACCAGTACACTCGCGTTATGAAATGGTTAATGTTGCACCAACGCAGCCCCGTCATAAAATAATTCATGCTGCACTAACGCAGCTCCCCGTCATGAAAAATTTAGTCATGAATGGGTTAATGTTGCACCAACGCAGACCCGTCATGAAATGATTAGTGCTGCACCAGCGCAGCTCCCGTCATGAAAGGGTTAATGTTGCACCAACGCAGCTCCCGTCTTAAAATGGTTAATGCTGCACCAGCTCAGTTCCCGGCATGTAAGTGTTAATGCTACACCAACGCAGATCCCGTCATGAAAAAGGTTAATGCTGCACAAGCACAGCTCCCATCATAAAATAATTAATGATGCACCGGCACAGTTTCTTTTATAAGAGGGTTAATGCTGCACCAACGCAGGTTCCTTCATAAAATGGTTAATGCTGCACCAGTACAGCTCCCCGTCATAAAGGATTAATCCTGCACCAGCACAGCTCTCGTCATGAACGAGTTAATGCAGCACCAACTCTGTTCCCCGTCGTGAAAGGGTTAGTGCTACCCCAGCTTAGCTCCGGTCATGAAAGGGTTAACGCTGCACCAACGCAAGTCCCATCATAAACTAAATAATGCTGCACCAGCACAGCTCCACGTAATGAAAGGGTTAATGATGCCCCAACACAGTTCCCTTCATGAAATGGTTAACGCTGCACCAACGCAGGTCCCATCGTAATATAATTAATGCTGCACCAACGCAGCTTCCGTCGTGAAAGGGTTAATGATGCACAAACGCAATTCCCATCATGAAATAATTAATGCTGCACGAACGAAATTCCCATCATAAAAGAATTATTGCTGGACCAGCACAGCTCCCGTCATGAAATGGTTAATGCAGCGCCAACTTAGCTCCCATCATAAAATAATTAAAGCTGCACCAATGCAGGTCCCATCATAAAATAATTAATTCTGGACCAGCACAGCTCCCGTCATGAAATGGTTAATGCTGCACCATCGCAGCTCCCGTCAAGAAATAATTAATGCTGCACCAACGCAGTTCCCGTCATAAAATAATTAAAGCTGCACCAGCACAGCTTCCCGTCATGACGGGGTTAATGCTGCACCAGTACACTCGCGTTATGAACGGGTTAATGCTGCACCAACGCAGCCCCGTCATGAACTAATTAGTGCTGCAGCAGTGCAGCTTCCGTCATGAGCAGGTTAATGTTGCACCAACACAACTCCCGTCTTAACAGGGTTAATGCTTCACCAACGCAGTTCCCGTCATGGAAATGTTAATGCTACACCAACGCAGTTCCCGTCACGAAAAAGGTTAATGCTGCACCAGCACAGCTCCAATCATAAAAATAATTAATGCTGCACCAGCACAGTTTCTTTTATAAAAGGGTTAATGCTGCACCAACGCAGGTTCCTTCATAACAGGGTTAATGCTGCACCAGCACAGCTCCCCATCATAAAAGGGTCAATGCTGCACAAGCACAGCTCCCGTCATGAACGAGTTATTGCGCACCAACTCTGTTCCCCGTCGTGAAAGGGTTAGTGCTGCCCCAGCTTAGCTCCGGTCAAGAAAGGGTTAACGCTGCACCAACGCAAGTCCCATCATAAAATAATCAATGCTGCACCAGCACAGCTCCACGTAATGAAAGGGTTAATGCTGCACCATCGCAGCTCCCATCATAAAATAATTAATGCTGCACCAGCACAGCTCCCGTCAAGAAATAATTAAAGCTGCACCAACGCAGTTCCCGTCATAAAATAATTAAAGCTGCACCAATGCAGGTCCCATCATAAAATAATTAATTCTGGACCAGCACAGCTCCCATCATGAAATGGTTAATGCTGCACCATCGCAGCTCCCGTCAAGAAATAATTAATGCTGCACCAACGCAGTTCCCGTCATAAAATAATTAAAGCTGCACCAGCACAGCTTCCCGTCATGACGGGGTTAATGCTGCACCAGTACACTCGCGTTATGAACGGGTTAATGCTGCACCAACGCAGCCCCGTCATGAACTAATTAGTGCTGCACCAGCGCAGCTCCCGTCATGAACAGGTTAATGTTGCACCAACACAACTCCCGTCTTAACAGGGTTAATGCTTCACCAACGCAGTTCCCGTCATGGAAATGTTAATGCTACACCAACGCAGTTCCCGTCATGAAAAAGGTTAATGCTGCACCAGCACAGCTCCAATCATAAAAATAATTAATGCTGCACCAGCACAGTTTCTTTTATAAAAGGGTTAATGCTGCACCAACGCAGGTTCCTTCATAAAAGGGTTAATGCTGCACCAGCACAGCTCCCCATCATAAAAGGGTTAATGCTGCACAAGCACAGCTCCCGTCATGAACGAGTTATTGCGCACCAACTCTGTTCCCCGTCGTGAAAGGGTTAGTGCTGCCCCAGCTTAGCCCCGGTCATGAAATGGTTAATGATGCACCAACGCAGCTCCCCGTCGTGAAAGGGTTAATGCTGCAACAACGCAGCTCTCGTCATAAAAGGGTGAACGCTGCACCAACGCAAGTCCCATCATAAAATAATTAATGCTGCACCAACACAGTTCTCTTCATTTAAGGGTTAACGCTGCACCAACGCAGGTCCCATCATAAAATAAGTAATGCTGCACCAGCACAGTTTCTTTTATAAAAGGGTTAATGCTGCACCAACGCAGGTTCCTTAATAAAATGGTTAATGCTGCACCAGCACAGCTCCCGGTCATAACAACGTTAACGCTGCACCAGCACAGCTCCCGTCATGAAAGAGTTAATGCAGCGCCAACTCAGTTTCCCGTCATGAAAGGGTTAACGCTGCAACAACGCAAGTCCCATCATAAACTAAATAATGCTGCACCAGCACAGCTCCACGTAATGAAAGGGTTAATGATGCCCCAACACAGTTCCCTTCATGAAATGGTTAACGCTGCACCAACGCAGGTCCCATCGTAATATAATTAATGCTGCACCAACGCAGCTTCCGTCGTGAAAGGGTTAATGATGCACAAACGCAATTCCCATCATGAAATAATTAATGCTGCACGAACGAAATTCCCATCATAAAAGAATTATTGCTGGACCAGCACAGCTCCCGTCATGAAATGGTTAATGCAGCGCCAACTTAGCTCCCATCATAAAATAATTAAAGCTGCACCAATGCAGGTCCCATCATAAAAGAATTAATTCTGGACCAGCACAACTCCTGTCATGAAATGGTTAATGCTGCACCATCGCAGCTCCCGTCAAGAAATAATTAATGCTGCACCAACGCAGTTCCCGTTATAAAATAATTAAAGCTGCACCAGCACAGCTTCCCGTCATGACGGGGTTAATGCTGCACCAGTACACTCGCGTTATGAACGGGTTAATGCTGCACCAACGCAGCCCCGTCATGAACTAATTAGTGCTGCAGCAGTGCAGCTTCCGTCATGAGCAGGTTAATGTTGCACCAACACAACTCCCGTCTTAACAGGGTTAATGCTTCACCAACGCAGTTCCCGTCATGGAAATGTTAATGCTACACCAACGCCGTTCCCGTCACGAAAAAGGTTAATGCTGCACCAGCACAGCTCCAATCATAAAAATAATTAATGCTGCACCAGCACAGTTTCTTTTATAAAAGGGTTAATGCTGCACCAACGCAGGTTCCTTCATAACAGGGTTAATGCTGCACCAGCACAGCTCCCCATCATAAAAGGGTCAATGCTGCACAAGCACAGCTCCCGTCATGAACGAGTTATTGCGCACCAACTCTGTTCCCCGTCGTGAAAGGGTTAGTGCTGCCCCAGCTTAGCTCCGGTCAAGAAAGGGTTAACGCTGCACCAACGCAAGTCCCATCATAAAATAATCAATGCTGCACCAGCACAGCTCCACGTAATTAAAGGGTTAATGCTGCACCATCGCAGCTCCCATCATAAAATAATTAATGCTGCACCAGCACAGCTCCCGTCAAGAAATAATTAAAGCTGCACCAACGCAGTTCCCGTCATAAAATAATTAAAGCTGCACCAATGCAGGTCCCATCATAAAAGAATTAATTCTGGACCAGCACAGCTCCCATCATGAAATGGTTAATGCTGCACCATCGCAGCTCCCGTCAAGAAATAATTAATGCTGCACCAACGCAGTTCCCGTCATAAAATAATTAAAGCTGCACCAGCACAGCTTCCCGTCATGACGGGGTTAATGCTGCACCAGTACACTCGCGTTATGAACGGGTTAATGCTGCACCAACGCAGCCCCGTCATGAACTAATTAGTGCTGCACCAGCGCAGCTCCCGTCATGAACAGGTTAATGTTGCACCAACACAACTCCCGTCTTAACAGGGTTAATGCTTCACCAACGCAGTTCCCGTCATGGAAATGTTAATGCTACACCAACGCAGTTCCCGTCACGAAAAAGGTTAATGCTGCACCAGCACAGCTCCAATCATAAAAATAATTAATGCTGCACCAGCACAGTTTCTTTTATAAAAGGGTTAATGCTGCACCAACGCAGGTTCCTTCATAAAAGGGTTAATGCTGCACCAGCACAGCTCCCCATCATAAAAGGGTTAATGCTGCACAAGCACAGCTCCCGTCATGAACGAGTTATTGCGCACCAACTCTGTTCCCCGTCGTGAAAGGGTTAGTGCTGCCCCAGCTTAGCCCCGGTCAAGAAAGGGTTAACGCTGCACCAACGCAAGTCCCATCATAAAATAATCAATGCTGCACCAGCACAGCTCCACGTAATTAAAGGGTTAATGCTGCACCATCGCAGCTCCCATCATAAAATAATTAATGCTGCACCAGCACAGCTCCCGTCAAGAAATAATTAAAGCTGCACCAACGCAGTTCCCGTCATAAAATAATTAAAGCTGCACCAATGCAGGTCCCATCATAAAAGAATTAATTCTGGACCAGCACAGCTCCCATCATGAAATGGTTAATGCTGCACCATCGCAGCTCCCGTCAAGAAATAATTAATGCTGCACCAACGCAGTTCCCGTCATAAAATAATTAAAGCTGCACCAGCACAGCTTCCCGTCATGACGGGGTTAATGCTGCACCAGTACACTCGCGTTATGAACGGGTTAATGCTGCACCAACGCAGCCCCGTCATGAACTAATTAGTGCTGCACCAGCGCAGCTCCCGTCATGAACAGGTTAATGTTGCACCAACACAACTCCCGTCTTAACAGGGTTAATGCTTCACCAACGCAGTTCCCGTCATGGAAATGTTAATGCTACACCAACGCAGTTCCCGTCACGAAAAAGGTTAATGCTGCACCAGCACAGCTCCAATCATAAAAATAATTAATGCTGCACCAGCACAGTTTCTTTTATAAAAGGGTTAATGCTGCACCAACGCAGGTTCCTTCATAAAAGGGTTAATGCTGCACCAGCACAGCTCCCCATCATAAAAGGGTTAATGCTGCACAAGCACAGCTCCCGTCATGAACGAGTTATTGCGCACCAACTCTGTTCCCCGTCGTGAAAGGGTTAGTGCTGCCCCAGCTTAGCCCCGGTCATGAAATGGTTAATGATGCACCAACGCAGCTCCCCGTCGTGAAAGGGTTAATGCTGCAACAACGCAGCTCTCGTCATAAAAGGGTGAACGCTGCACCAACGCAAGTCCCATCATAAAATAATTAATGCTGCACCAACACAGTTCTCTTCATTTAAGGGTTAACGCTGCACCAACGCAGGTCCCATCATAAAATAAGTAATGCTGCACCAGCACAGTTTCTTTTATAAAAGGGTTAATGCTGCACCAACGCAGGTTCCTTAATAAAATGGTTAATGCTGCACCAGCACAGCTCCCGGTCATAACAGCGTTAACGCTGCACCAACACAGCTCCCGTCATGAAAGAGTTAATGCAGCGCCAACTCAGTTTCCCGTCATGAAAGGGTTAACGCTGCACCAACGCAAGTCCCATCATAAACTAAATAATGCTGCACCAGCACAGCTCCACGTAATGAAAGGGTTAATGATGCCCCAACACAGTTCCCTTCATGAAATGGTTAACGCTGCACCAACGCAGGTCCCATCGTAATATAATTAATGCTGCACCAACGAAGCTTCCGTCGTGAAAGGGTTAATGATGCACAAACGCAATTCCCATCATGAAATAATTAATGCTGCACGAACGAAATTCCCATCATAAAAGAATTATTGCTGGACCAGCACAGCTCCCGTCATGAAATGGTTAATGCAGCGCCAACTTAGCTCCCATCATAAAATAATTAAAGCTGCACCAATGCAGGTCCCATCATAAAAGAATTAATTCTGGACCAGCACAACTCCCGTCATGAAATGGTTAATGCTGCACCATCGCAGCTCCCGTCAAGAAATAATTAATGCTGCACCAACGCAGTTCCCGTTATAAAATAATTAAAGCTGCACCAGCACAGCTTCCCGTCATGACGGGGTTAATGCTGCACCAGTACACTCGCGTTATGAACGGGTTAATGCTGCACCAACGCAGCCCCGTCATGAACTAATTAGTGCTGCAGCAGTGCAGCTTCCGTCATGAGCAGGTTAATTTTGCACCAACACAACTCCCGTCTTAACAGGGTTAATGCTTCACCAACGCAGTTCCCGTCATGGAAATGTTAATGCTACACCAACGCCGTTCCCGTCACGAAAAAGGTTAATGCTGCACCAGCACAGCTCCAATCATAAAAATAATTAATGCTGCACCAGCACAGTTTCTTTTATAAAAGGGTTAATGCTGCACCAACGCAGGTTCCTTCATAACAGGGTTAATGCTGCACCAGCACAGCTCCCCATCATAAAAGGGTCAATGCTGCACAAGCACAGCTCCCGTCATGAACGAGTTATTGCGCACCAACTCTGTTCCCCGTCGTGAAAGGGTTAGTGCTGCCCCAGCTTAGCTCCGGTCAAGAAAGGGTTAACGCTGCACCAACGCAAGTCCCATCATAAAATAATCAATGCTGCACCAGCACAGCTCCACGTAATTAAAGGGTTAATGCTGCACCATCGCAGCTCCCATCATAAAATAATTAATGCTGCACCAGCACAGCTCCCGTCAAGAAATAATTAAAGCTGCACCAACGCAGTTCCCGTCATAAAATAATTAAAGCTGCACCAATGCAGGTCCCATCATAAAAGAATTAATTCTGGACCAGCACAGCTCCCATCATGAAATGGTTAATGCTGCACCATCGCAGCTCCCGTCAAGAAATAATTAATGCTGCACCAACGCAGTTCCCGTCATAAAATAATTAAAGCTGCACCAGCACAGCTTCCCGTCATGACGGGGTTAATGCTGCACCAGTACACTCGCGTTATGAACGGGTTAATGCTGCACCAACGCAGCCCCGTCATGAACTAATTAGTGCTGCACCAGCGCAGCTCCCGTCATGTACAGGTTAATGTTGCACCAACACAACTCCCGTCTTAACAGGGTTAATGCTTCACCAACGCAGTTCCCGTCATGGAAATGTTAATGCTACACCAACGCAGTTCCCGTCATGAAAAAGGTTAATGCTGCACCAGCACAGCTCCAATCATAAAAATAATTAATGCTGCACCAGCACAGTTTCTTTTATAAAAGGGTTAATGCTGCACCAACGCAGGTTCTTTCATAAAAGGGTTAATGCTGCACCAGCGCAGCTCCCCATCATAAAAGGGTTAATGCTGCACAAGCACAGCTCCCGTCATGAACGAGTTATTGCGCACCAACTCTGTTCCCCGTCGTGAAAGGGTTAGTGCTGCCCCAGCTTAGCCCCGGTCATGAAATGGTTAATGATGCACCAACGCAGCTCCCCGTCGTGAAAGGGTTAATGCTGCAACAACGCAGCTCTCGTCATAAAAGGGTGAACGCTGCACCAACGCAAGTCCCATCATAAAATAATTAATGCTGCACCAACACAGTTCTCTTCATTTAAGGGTTAACGCTGCACCAACGCAGGTCCCATCATAAAATAAGTAATGCTGCACCAGCACAGTTTCTTTTATAAAAGGGTTAATGCTGCACCAACGCAGGTTCCTTAATAAAATGGTTAATGCTGCACCAGCACAGCTCCCGGTCATAACAGCGTTAACGCTGCACCAGCACAGCTCCAGTCATGAAAGAGTTAATGCAGCGCCAACTCAGTTTCCCGTCATGAAAGGGTTAACGCTGCACCAACGCAAGTCCCATCATAAACTAAATAATGCTGCACCAGCACAGCTCCACGTAATGAAAGGGTTAATGATGCCCCAACACAGTTCCCTTCATGAAATGGTTAACGCTGCACCAACGCAGGTCCCATCGTAATATAATTAATGCTGCACCAACGCAGCTTCCGTCGTGAAAGGGTTAATGATGCACAAACGCAATTCCCATCATGAAATAATTAATGCTGCACGAACGAAATTCCCATCATAAAAGAATTATTGCTGGACCAGCACAGCTCCCGTCATGAAATGGTTAATGCAGCGCCAACTTAGCTCCCATCATAAAATAATTAAAGCTGCACCAATGCAGGTCCCATCATAAAAAAATTAATTCTGGACCAGCACAACTCCCGTCATGAAATGGTTAATGCTGCACCATCGCAGCTCCCGTCAAGAAATAATTAATGCTGCACCAACGCAGTTCCCGTTATAAAATAATTAAAGCTGCACCAGCACAGCTTCCCGTCATGACGGGGTTAATGCTGCACCAGTACACTCGCGTTATGAACGGGTTAATGCTGCACCAACGCAGCCCCGTCATGAACTAATTAGTGCTGCAGCAGTGCAGCTTCCGTCATGAGCAGGTTAATGTTGCACCAACACAACTCCCGTCTTAACAGGGTTAATGCTTCACCAACGCAGTTCCCGTCATGGAAATGTTAATGCTACACCAACGCCGTTCCCGTCACGAAAAAGGTTAATGCTGCACCAGCACAGCTCCAATCATAAAAATAATTAATGCTGCACCAGCACAGTTTCTTTTATAAAAGGGTTAATGCTGCACCAACGCAGGTTCCTTCATAACAGGGTTAATGCTGCACCAGCACAGCTCCCCATCATAAAAGGGTCAATGCTGCACAAGCACAGCTCCCGTCATGAACGAGTTATTGCGCACCAACTCTGTTCCCCGTCGTGAAAGGGTTAGTGCTGCCCCAGCTTAGCTCCGGTCAAGAAAGGGTTAACGCTGCACCAACGCAAGTCCCATCATAAAATAATCAATGCTGCACCAGCACAGCTCCACGTAATTAAAGGGTTAATGCTGCACCATCGCAGCTCCCATCATAAAATAATTAATGCTGCACCAGCACAGCTCCCGTCAAGAAATAATTAAAGCTGCACCAACGCAGTTCCCGTCATAAAATAATTAAAGCTGCACCAATGCAGGTCCCATCATAAAAGAATTAATTCTGGACCAGCACAGCTCCCATCATGAAATGGTTAATGCTGCACCATCGCAGCTCCCGTCAAGAAATAATTAATGCTGCACCAACGCAGTTCCCGTCATAAAATAATTAAAGCTGCACCAGCACAGCTTCCCGTCATGACGGGGTTAATGCTGCACCAGTACACTCGCGTTATGAACGGGTTAATGCTGCACCAACGCAGCCCCGTCATGAACTAATTAGTGCTGCACCAGCGCAGCTCCCGTCATGAACAGGTTAATGTTGCACCAACACAACTCCCGTCTTAACAGGGTTAATGCTTCACCAACGCAGTTCCCGTCATGGAAATGTTAATGCTACACCAACGCAGTTCCCGTCATGAAAAAGGTTAATGCTGCACCAGCACAGCTCCAATCATAAAAATAATTAATGCTGCACCAGCACAGTTTCTTTTATAAAAGGGTTAATGCTGCACCAACGCAGGTTCCTTCATAAAAGGGTTAATGCTGCACCAGCACAGCTCCCCATCATAAAAGGGTTAATGCTGCACAAGCACAGCTCCCGTCATGAACGAGTTATTGCGCACCAACTCTGTTCCCCGTCGTGAAAGGGTTAGTGCTGCCCCAGCTTAGCCCCGGTCATGAAATGGTTAATGATGCACCAACGCAGCTCCCCGTCGTGAAAGGGTTAATGCTGCAACAACGCAGCTCTCGTCATAAAAGGGTGAACGCTGCACCAACGCAAGTCCCATCATAAAATAATTAATGCTGCACCAACACAGTTCTCTTCATTTAAGGGTTAACGCTGCACCAACGCAGGTCCCATCATAACATAAGTAATGCTGCACCAGCACAGTTTCTTTTATAAAAGGGTTAATGCTGCACCAACGCAGGTTCCTTAATAAAATGGTTAATGCTGCACCAGCACAGCTCCCCGTCATAACAGCGTTAACGCTGCACCAGCACAGCTCCCGTCACGAAAGAGTTAATGCAGCGCCAACTCAGTTTCCCGTCATGAAAGGGTTAGTGCTGCACCAGCGTAGCTCCGGTCATGAAAGGGTTAACGGTGCACCAACGCAGCTCCCCATCATGAAAGGGTTAGTGCTGCACCAGCGCATCTCCCGTCATGAAATAATTAATGCTGCAACAACGCAGCTTCCGTCATGAAAGGGTTAATGATGCACAAACGCAACTCCCATCATGAACTAATTAATGCTGCACCAACGTAATTCCCATCATAAAAGAATTATTGCTGGACAAGCACAGCTTCCGTCATGAAATGGTTAATGCAGCGCCAACATAGGTCCCATCATAAATAAATAATGCTGCACCAACGCAGCTCCCGTCTTGAAAGAATTATTGCTGCAACAGCGCATCTCCCGTCATACAAAGGTTAATGCTGCACCAGCACAGATCCCCGTCATGAATGGGTTAATGCTGCAACAGCACAGCTCCCGTCATGAAAGGGTTAATGCTGCAACAGCGCAGCTCCCATCATAAAAACGTTATTGTTGCACCAACGCAGCTCCCGTCATGAAATGGTTAATGCTGCACCAACGCAGCTCCCGCCATGAAACAGTTAGTGCTGCACCAACACTGCCTCCGTGATGAAAATGTTAATACTGCACCAGCAGAGATTCCGTCATAAAACGGTTAATGCTGCACCAACGCAGTTCCCGTCATAAAAAGGTTAGTGCTGCACCAGTACACTCGCGTTATGAAATGGTTAATGCTGCACCAACGCAGCCCCGTCATAAAATAATTCATGCTGCACTAACGCAGCTCCCCGTCATGAAAAATTTAGTCATGAATGGGTTAATGTTGCACCAACGCAGACCCGTCATGAAATGATTAGTGCTGCACCAGCGCAGCTCCCGTCATGAAAGGGTTAATGTTGCACCAACGCAGCTCCCGTCTTAAAATGGTTAATGCTGCACCAGCTCAGTTCCCGGCATGTAAGTGTTAATGCTACACCAACGCAGATCCCGTCATGAAAAAGGTTAATGCTGCACAAGCACAGCTCCCATCATAAAATAATTAATGATGCACCGGCACAGTTTCTTTTATAAGAGGGTTAATGCTGCACCAACGCAGGTTCCTTCATAAAATGGTTAATGCTGCACCAGTACAGCTCCCCGTCATAAAGGATTAATCCTGCACCAGCACAGCTCTCGTCATGAACGAGTTAATGCAGCACCAACTCTGTTCCCCGTCGTGAAAGGGTTAGTGCTACCCCAGCTTAGCTCCGGTCATGAAAGGGTTAACGCTGCACCAACGCAAGTCCCATCATAAACTAAATAATGCTGCACCAGCACAGCTCCACGTAATGAAAGGGTTAATGATGCCCCAACACAGTTCCCTTCATGAAATGGTTAACGCTGCACCAACGCAGGTCCCATCGTAATATAATTAATGCTGCACCAACGCAGCTTCCGTCGTGAAAGGGTTAATGATGCACAAACGCAATTCCCATCATGAAATAATTAATGCTGCACGAACGAAATTCCCATCATAAAAGAATTATTGCTGGACCAGCACAGCTCCCGTCATGAAATGGTTAATGCAGCGCCAACTTAGCTCCCATCATAAAATAAATAAACCTACACCATCGCAGCTCCCGCCTTGAAATAATTATTGCTGCAACAGCGCAGCTCCGGTCATAAAAAGGTTAATGCTGCACCAGCACAGATTCCCGTCATAAATGGGTTAATGCTGCAACAGCGCAGCTCCCGTCATGAAAGGGTTAATGTTGCACCGACGCAGATCCCGTCATGAAAAATATTAATGCTGCACCAGCACAGCTCCCATCATAAACTAATTAATGCTGCACCAGCATAGTTTCTTTTATAAGAGGGTTAATGCTTCACCAACACAGGTTCCTTCATAAAAGGGTTAATGCTGCACCAGCAAAGCTCCCCGTCATAAAAGGGTTAATGCTGCACCAGCCCAGCTCCCGTCATGAACGAGTTAATTCAGCACCAACTCAGTTTCCCGTCATGAAAGGGTTAGTGCTGCACCAGCTTAGCTCCGGTCATGAAAGGGTTAATGATGCCCCAACGAAGCTCCCCGTCATGAAAGGGTTAGTGTTGCACCAGCGCAGCTCCCGTCATGAAATAGTTAATGCTGCGCCAACGCAGCTCTCGTCGTGAAAGGGTTAACGCTGCACCAACGCAATTCCCATCATAAAATAATTAACGCTGCACCAGCACAGCCCCACGTAATGAAAGGGTTAATGCTGCACCAGCACAGTTGCCTCTATGTAAGGGTTAACGCTGCACCAACGCAGGTCCTATCATAAAATAATTAATGCTGCACCAACGCAGCTTCCGTCATGAAATGGTTAATGATGAACAAACGCAACTCCCATCATGAAATAATTAATGCTGCACCAACGCAATTCCCATCATAAAAATAATTATTGCTGGACCAGCACAGCTCCCGTCATGAAATGGTTAATGCTGCGCCAACTTAGCTCCCATCATAAAATAAATAATGCTGCACCAACGCAGCTCCCGTCTTGAAAGAATTATTGCTGCAACAGCGCAGCTCCCGTCATAAAAAGGTTAATGCTGCACCAGCACAGCTCCCCGTCATGAATGGGTTTTTGCTGCAACAGCACAGCTCCCGTCATGAAAGGGTTAATGCTGCAACAGAGCAGCTCCCATCATAAAAAGGTTATTGCTGCACCAACGCAGCTCCCGTCATGAAATGGTTAATGCTGCACCAACGAGGCTCCCGCCATGAAAGGGTTAGTGTTGCACCAACGCAGCTCATATCATGAATGGGTTAATGCTGCACCAACGCAGCTCCCGTCGTGAAATAATTAATGCTGGACCAACGTAGTTCCCGTCGGGAAAGGGTTAATGCTGCACCAACACTGCTTCCGTGGTGAAAAGGTTAATGCTGCACCAGCAGAGATCCCGTCATAAAACGCACAGCTCCACGTATTGAAAGAGCTATTGATGCACCAGCACAACTCCCTTCATTTAAGGGTTAACGCTGCACCAACGCAGGTCCCATCGTAAAATAATTAATGCTGCACCGACGCAGCTTACGTCGTGAAAGGGTTAATGATGCACAAACGCAACCCCATCATGAAATAATTAATGCTGCACGAACGAAATTCCCATCATAAAATAATTAATGCTGCACCAGCACAGATCTCGTCATGAAATAATTAATGCTGCACCAACATAGCTCCCGTTATAAAATAATTAATGCTGTAACAACGCAGCTCCCGTTATAAAAGGTTAATGCTGCTCCAGCACAGCTCCCCGTCATGAATGGGTTAATGCTGCACCAGCACAGCTCCCTTCGTGTAAGGGTTAACGTTGCACCAACGCAGGTCCCATCATAAAATAATTAATGCTGCACCAACGGAGCTCCCGTCATGAAAGGGTTCATGTTGCACAAACGCAGTTCCCAACATGAAATAATTAATGCTGCACCAACGCAGGTTCCATCATAAAATAATTAATTCTGGACCAGCATACCTCCTGTCATGAAATGGTTAATACTACCAACGCAGCTCCCATCATAAAATAATTAATGCTGGCCCAGCATAGCTCCCGTCATGAAATAATTAATTATACACCAACGCAGCTCCCGTCATAAAAAGGTTAATGCTGCACAAGCACAGCTCCCGTCATGAAAGTGTTAATGCTGCACCAACACAGGTCCCTTCATGAAAGGGTTAATGCTACACAAGCACAGCTGCCGTCATGAAAGGGTTAATGTTGCACCAACGCAGGTCCCTTCATGAAAGGGTTCATGCTGCACCAGCACTGCTCGCCGTCATAAAAGGGTTAACGTTGCACCAACGCAGCTCCCCGTTATGAGAGGGTTAGTGCTGCACCAGCGCAGCTCCCGTCATAAAATGGTTAATGTTGCACCAACGCAGCTCCCCGTCATGAATGGTTAATGCTGCACCAACGCAATTCCCGTCATGAAAGGATTAGTGCTGCACCTGCGCAGCTCCCGTCATGGAAGGGTTAATGCTGCACCAACGCATCTCCCCGTTGTGAAAGGGTTAATGCTGCACGAACGCAGCTGCCATCATAGAAAAGGTTAATGCTACACCGACACAGCTCCCATCATAAAATAATTAATGCTGCACCAGCACAGTTCCTTTTATAAAATATTTAATGCTGCACCAACGCAGGTCCCATCATAAAAGGGTTTATGCTACACCAGCACAGTTCCCGTCATAAAATGGTTAATGCTGCACCAACGCAGCTCCCGTCATGACAGTGTTAATGCTGCACCAGCAAAGTTCCCCGTCGTGAAAGGTTTAATGCTGCACCAACATAGCTCCCGTCATGAAATGGTTAATTCTGCACCAGCACAGCTCTCGTAATAAAAAACATTATTGCTGCACCAGCGCAGCTCCCATCGTGAAATGGTTAATGCTGCACCTACGCAGACAAAATGACGTAAATGACGTCATGAGCGGTGGCATGACGTCTTCTCTGGTTTTCATTAAGCAAACTAACCACTGAGAGTGGTCTAAATGAAACTAGTATGCCTAAATCACATTTCATCTCGTTGTTCCACTTGCGATTCCGCAATTTTACAATCTCCAAACAGTTGCTAATCGGGAAGTCACGTGTCAATTTCGCTAAATAGCTTACACTTTCCTGAATTTCGTCTCATCCTATAGAAAATAATATGATGATACGTAAACGTAATTTGCGCCCGCTTGTTAATCTTTCGTAGGATTTGATGAAAAATCATACCGGTATATGTAAATGATCATACACTCAAAAAAATTTCATTGTAATATTACGACAGAAACTGTTGGCAGGAATTGGACCATCAGTAACTGTCGTAAAATTACGAGATCAACGTAATCTGACATTTACAAATTTGATCGTATATTTACAAAATGATCGTAATATTATGACAGAAAAACTATCGTAAAATTACAACATCATCGTAATGTGAATTTACGGTTTAATCGTAAAATTACATGGCCAACGTAATCTGAAGCTGAGAACCTGGTGTGAATTGAACTGTGGTGGGGTCTCAAGCGATCTACCCCTACACATTATAAACAAATGCCAGTAAATGACATAAGTAGCTTGAGGATGGATGTGATCCATCGAACCACATAAAAATTCAACCAGGTCCACAGGTGCTAAATGTCTGCACTATACATCTACAATTATAGATAAAAATCAATGTCCAACACCTAATTGTCATGAAATCGACATTTCTCGTACAACAAAATTTTGGAACAATGTTACATACCGGTACCTTGAATAATTAGCCTAACTAATGTAGGTACCAACCTGTGCTTTCACCATGACAAAAGATAACAAACTCTGATAAATAAATCAACACCCGAGTTACAAGGTGATATGCTCGGACCGACAGAGCCCTTGACTACCTGTACTGGTAAATGCCCTCCGGGGGGGGGGGGTCAGAAAACATTTTCAGGCACGTATGCTGATTTTTTACTTTCGACCCTTGTTGGGACCCCCACCCACCATGCGTCCAAATTTTTCCGACAATTTTTGGACACCCACCCCCTTTTAACACTAAAGCAGATTTGCGGGGGGAATTCACTGTAAACAGCTGTATATGAATTTCTGTGCATACTATTTGTCATGGATGTTAACATTGGCATGTAAATAGGAACGGGTCATTTTGGGGTCATTCGGCCAAAAAAACATGGCTGCCAGCGGCCATCTTGGATTTCAAAATTTGCAACAAAATACAACACAATAACTGCCTGCAGTCAGTTTAGCAGTTAGAATTACATTAGTTCTCTTATTCTAAGGTGTTTTAAGCCAAATTCATTGAAAAAAACAGTCAAAAAACTTGCAGGAAAAAAAGTTCTGAGTTGCGGAAAAAATTGTTTGTTAGTCCCATCGACCAAACCACCCACCCAGTGACCCACCCCCGCATAAGTGCCCGTAAAAAATACCCCCCTGCCCGACCCCCATAGGTATAATATGATAATAACATGGGAGGAACAGAGGGAACATGGACTACCGGTGTACCTACATCTAATGATAATAACATGGGAAGGACAGGAAACACCGGCTACCTTCATCTAATTACTAGTATAATAACATGGGAATATTAACAGAGGAAACACAGGCTACTTTCATCTAATTACTAGTATAATAACATGGGAATATTAACAGAGGAGACATGGGCTACCTTCACAGTGGTCAGTGATTTGTAACATGAGAGCAGATGGTGCATAAATCACTTAATTTTTTTTTAAGTACTGAATTGTAGCACACATGTTTTCCTCTACCAACAATTAATCTGCCTTTGCTGTGATATCGCTTAATTGTAGGAAGCCACGTAAAACCACAAATATAAAATAAATAAATGAAAGGCAGTAGCAACATTGAGTAAATATTTTGGGGTTTTGTTGCTTTCCACAACTAAGGCGATATAACAATGAGGCCAGATCATTTGTTGTTGATGGAAACCATGTGATCTATGGTTAGTCACCTACAATAGGTAGTCACGATGCACCGTCTGCACATATCATATGCACTCCGCCGATCGGAAAGTTTTCTTCAGGCAAGAAGTTGGACAGAGGTCGCCACATAGGAATCGAACCCATGTCAGTCACTAGCTCAGGTCCTACAGCTTGGTGACCGGTACCGTGCTCATTGGACCACTGACCAACCCAGACACCACCACCCCCCCAATAATAAACAACAATGTACATATAGTATACACTGATACAACTACTATTTAAACATGAAATACATAGACGTGTGTCTCCTTAATTATGCAGCCATTGTTATTGACCCAGAAACTCAAACCCAACAAAGCTCTCCCAAAGTTCCATTGGTTTAATTTGGAAATCCTGAAAATGAAGTAACAATATTATACACGGTACTAATTACTATGGACAAAAAAGCAGCTCAGCATTTGCGCCAAGATTTTCGAGTGTCACTGTCAGCTAATGTATTGACATCCTGTTAAAACACCGCTGTTTTTTTTGTTTTAATAATTTTTCGACTTTCCCAAATTTTAAATCAAACTAACAACATAGGGACTGGAATACCAGCACCGAAGCCGACCCCTCCCAAACTCAGTTGCGGCAGTTTCTGACAAAAAAATTGCTTTAGTATATCTGGGATAAATCACAACCATCTTTCATACTTTGAAATAATTACTTTGCGATATCTTTGACTGATGATAAATCACAAACAAATTTGGGTTCAAGTTTTGAAAACCCTCCTGTCACTTTCCAAATATCTATTTAAAAATACATGTTGATAAATCGCAAAACTTTGCGATAAATTGCAAACATCTTTACGATAGATCGTAAAATACTTCGCAATTTTATATAACAGAATAGCAATCATCTTTGCGATAAAAACTGTTAATTACTTTGCAAACAAATTAACATACCTTTGCAATGGCAAAGGTAAGTGTCGCAAATTTGTTTGTGATTTATCAGTCAAAGATAATATCGCAAAGTAATTATCGCAAAGTACCGTATGAAAGATGGTTGCGATTTATCCCAGATATACTAAAGCAAATTTTGTGTCATAAACTACCGCAACTGAGTTTGGGTGGGTCGGCTTTGGCGCTGGTATAATACACATGTATTACCTGGTTTAGCATATAGTGGGGATTATAATCTTCCTGAGTGTGGCACAAACTTGGCCATGCATCTAATCCTGAGTTCACATGGTTTGGGACATAATCACATTGACTGGTAACATTAAAGGTACTCAATCCGATAAAACTCCTCTCAATTACTATTTCAATGGCTTCGGGGATCAAAAATATTTGATTCGAGTCGAGGAAGTCACCCATCAAAGCTCAGATTTGTTAGATATCGATTTTAGAAATCTATTATTTTTCATTATCGGGAATATTATCTGGCCCAGAACTCAGTCAAAATTGCGCTGTTTTTAGATTTTAGAGTTATCCATCCTTGTCTGTTTGAATAGATTTTGGAGTACACATCCACATCAGATTACGGCAGTTTAATGCAATTATTAGTACTCATCTCGAGTAAATAACGAATTTCAAAAATCAATATTTAATAACTCTGAGCTTTGTTTGATGGGTTCCTCGACTCGAATCAAATATGTCGTTTCAAATGGTATGACATGTTGGTCGTAACACCAGTCTTGTAAGAGGTTGCCGTCGAACATAATTTGCAGATCGTTTTAGTTCTGTCTGTCTTAATGCATGGCTTTTCATCCTCAAAGGGTTACGTCCCAAAACCGAAATACTGCCAGATTGTCTACCTGTAGGCCGCTGTCGGATTGACAAGTTTTAAGCTTTCTTGAGCAGACATCTTTCCACGGCCCACGTGTTGTTGTTTTGCGCAGATGATATATCCAATATACTAGTATTTGATTGATTGAAATCACAGCAGTTCATCAAATTAAACCAATCAGAGCATGGCTTACAGTCTGAGGCTAGGTTACGTAGGTCAGTCATATCACTTCCGCAAACGTTTGTGTCAAAGGTCAAAGTGCGAGCTCACGGAAACAAACGAAATTTACAGATTTACTTCCAATAAAACTTCGTAAGCATTCACAGCTTACGGAAACGAACGAGGGGTCCCGATTTACTTCGGATGGTAACTGCATAATACGGAAGCGGAATTGTATCGTAGTGTATCGAAATTACAGACAAATAAATCGCGTATAGAATCATGAATGACGAATCGCGATGAATCGAAATCACGATGAATCGTTACAGGCCTATACAGCTGCGATTACATCGCAAGTGGAGGTAACCAAGGATATCCACATTTCGCATCTAGAATCAAACAGCGCTTGATATCAATTTATGACCAACGATTTTGATGTTAGCATGCGCAATCGAGCTACCGGTTACTTCCTGCGACGGAAATCTTTCCGCTTACGATTGTATCGTGGTCGTCTGAACGTAAACTTATCAATTTCATGCATTATTGCATAATATTTTTAAACATAACTTATTTAACATCTTCGGCTTGCTTTAAATTTAATTTATTTTCATGAAAAGGAATAATATGGTTGTAAATATAGAAGGCAGATGACTCTTCTACCCGAGAGGTCTAGATTTCTTGGACACGGTCGTTAGACGCAACGTCAAGCTCGGTTAGTCTTTGGATGGTTGACTGGGTTGGGTTTCCGGGTGATGCCAATGTTCGGTGCAACTTACGCACTTCTCACTCTCTCGTCCTGTTACACTGGGGGCTCGTCTGGCCATTAGAGGACTGTCATGATACAACCTCCAGGTCTCAGCCATTAGATGCTTTGTCTGATCACCGAGGTTAAGTAATGTCAAGCTCGGTTAGTCCTTGGATGGGTGACCGGCTTGGAATTATGGTGCTGCTACATTTCGGTGCGACTCCATCACTTCTTGCTCTCAGTCTCATTCTGTTACGGTAGTGTTAATTATACTGTACAATCGTCATGCTAATTTGCTATTGCTATTTTGCATGTTTTTAAATAATATTTGATACATACATGTATCTGTTATGTAATTCAGCAAGCGAAACATTAAATTATATTTGAAATAGCAATTTTTTGGGGTCATTTGTGAAATAACCAAGGCACAACTTGTGGTAAATTCATTTTTTTTTTATTTCAATTCAACTTCAAGCTCGAAGTCACTGTCACTGTCAGTGTGCGTTTTGTTTTTATTTGGTTTTTTTGTCTGCAATATTTCGCCAGTCAGTGTCGACTTTGGCTTTAAGAAATCTATTCTTAGAATGGATTTCATAAATATGTACACATTGCTTACCTCAGTTGTGTTCATAATCGTAGGTGTTGAGTTATTTAACATGTTTTCAGTGTGAATGTTGAGCGGCGAAACATGTCTGCACCGGCCGTGCACGCAGACATGTTTTTTTTTATGTGTGCGTACTGATACAAACTTATCAAGCAACAAACTCATATTTCTTTCGCTCGTTGTGAATAGAAATACATGATATACAAGCCATTATCAATAACATGATTGGATTGGTTCACACCATCAATGAATCAAATGGCTTAAAATAGTTAATATCTTTGGAACTATATTATGTCTCGACCCATGCCTCATCACCCAATATTTGATTTGGGACACACTAAAGTTGTATGAATCTATGATTAATTCGATTTATTTAAAAGGACTCTGCGATCTATCAATCTATCGGAACTTATATAGTTTTCGTTTGTCGGCTTTGCACTTTGAGAATATTCCATCCAACTTTTAGGTGGAAACACCGATAGAAAATTGAAGAATATATCTAAACATCAGTGGGGCCTCTAAAATCCTCTTTCGGGGCAAATATTTTTAATATTTTTATAAAATATGTAAACAAAATTTGTTCATGCAATTTGATTATTTCACTTTTTGTTAAACTTCAGTGCTCAGATTCACAATTTTTAATATCTTTGGCTTGTATTAAAGACATTATTTGCCCATATATAATGAAGTACATGTATAACTAACATGTGCCGACAAGAATTATTTATCAAAGTTTTCGCTCTTGGTCATTTTGATAAATTACACTAACTTCGCTGCCGATCGAGGCTGATCGAGGTGGAAATTAATCAAAACAAAATGGCGGCCGTTGCCAACAATAGAATTTTGGACTCCGCTGACCCTGGCTGACCCTTCAGTTATGAATAAATTATCCATTTTAGGTAATTTTATCTATGTTTAGATTGGGCCGAAAAAGTCGATTAGTATATATCTCATATTCGCATACGTATACCCTGGTCGCTTCGCTTCCGCGGCTTCGCCGCGGGAGAGCGGGCGCTATGAACAAATTATATGACGTCATTCACCTGTCGCTCGCCTGGTGGTTGCTATAATGCTTGTGCTAAACGTGTGTATGTATGTCTCATCTTTTGTTGTTATATCTACTTCCTCAATAGAACAAAAAAGGAAAAAAAAGAAGATAAGCTAATTATGCAGAAAGTAATTGTAATTGTTAGAAACAAATCAGGATCAACATTTTAAATTGTACGCGGTGCTCATGTCATACTTGAATATCACTATATTTTAGTAGTTAGGTTTGATAAGACTGTGGTTCTTCATCATGGCCAATTTATCAATTGTCGTGGACTTTCACCTGATAACATGGCAATCTGTAAAGAGTGTAGATGGCAATTTCATTCAATATCCAAACACTCTTGGGAGAGATTATGGAAGATTTGTTCTCCCACAAGTAACGTTTCACCCTGTACTTGAAAATATGGAAAAATCCAACGAGTAAGTCTCGGACGTGCCTGTAAATATCCGGATGTGTCTAACTTGTGTATAAAACCAATATGTCTGCACCCGTGTCTTGCTAAATCTTAAATGTGTTCGATTATAAATTATAAATATTACACATGAATGCTGCACTAATTGTTCATTGATCACTCAAAGATATTGATTGAATTTGCCATCTGTACTCTGCCATTAAGTATGCCCACCATCCAGCATACCTGTATGTGTGTAGATATGCCGACTAGTGGATATACCAGTATGGCAATGACTGTAAACCTGCATAATTGTCATATATTAGTGAGTTTTTTACTTATATGTAATCTCAATTTGACCAATATACAATTGCATGCGTAATTTGACTGTCCACCAATTGGGAATGTGTGTCAATGACTATTAATCTGTTTATATCCGACCAGGGAATTTGGCACATATTGGGCGACGGTTCTGTCTTTTATGACCTTTATGAGATAATAAACACCAACCACGATTAAGGAAGATTGTGTTATTTACAGAAAATTTACATTTTCAACATAAATACCTATAATGTAATACGGGAGACTGCGCTGAAATAGATTTACTGTGAGATAAATATGTGTTATATACACAATGTGTTTGTACCAACTCATGTATCGCGACGAGGCTGGTTTTCGTGGTCATATAGCGACGAGGCGACCTTGGTCGCCGAGTCGCTATATGACCACGAAAACCAGCCGAGTCGCGATACATGAGTTGGTACAAACACATTGTGTATATAACACGTTTATCTACCATTCGTGTGACAGAATCCATCACACCAATTTCATTTTAAGAGTTTTTTTAACAGCTCAAATCGTTGGAATTGTGTCCGCCGATTAGTTTTCTTGAGTAAATTCTCCCAACCTGCAAGTGTATCTATGTCAACGATTACCTCGATTTGCTAAATTCTCCTAACCTGCAATGTCACGCGCATTATGTCTAACGGAAATTGAATTCAATGGACAAAATCTCCCACTCCTGCTATTTTTTATATAATTATATAAAAGATACTCAACAAATATATATTAGTTACCTTCTGATATGTTTTACCATATTACATACGAAGGGAGTCAATCATATAATGATAGAAACTAGGAAATATATTTTTATAGTGCGCATGAATATACGTTGGAATGTTTAGTTTGCGCGCGATTCCATGTGACGTCACAGTTCATTCATAAATATTGTTTTGAGGCGCGCACATTGCGAATTTCAATTTCAGTCACTGTCGCTCTCTATTACGGCTATTCGTCTCCGTTTTCCTCTGTGTTTGTTGATCGGATTGAGGATTATAGTTATTGATATATTGTACTGTGCAATCCCCTTTGATGTGAAACACATGTCGAGGAAATGTTAATTCACGATTCTTCGAGGAATTGGAATTTTGGACGAATGATGATGACGCGAAACTCTGTGAGTGACTGTGCGTACTAGTCAGATTAGTGGTATTGTTTTTGTTGCGATCTGAACACGCATGTACTGGTCGTATTTCCGAAGCAGGACCCGAAATGTTGGAATCTTGATTAACGCCAAGGAGAACATTCGACATTTGATGCTGCATTTGGTTAGATGCAACGGCGTAGTTATTTAGACTTGCAGTATTTTTATGTCCTGACAATTGCTGGACAGTTGTTGGTGCAAATCCAGAGTGGAGAAGCCGTGTGCATGTTGTTTTGCGAATACTTGTGTTTGTTATCTTCGTCTTTGTAATTTTGTCGCCGACAGCTTTGACACTCAAACCAGCTTGTACAGCGTTGCATTTGTGTGGGTCTATGAATTTTAAATTGTTTGTACGCGAAGACGGGGCACTTCTCTGGTTGATCCGACACATAAATGTCTGGATTTAGTGTCCAGTACCCCTTTAATGACATAAGCTTTTGGATTAAAAGGTCGGCTGTGAGGCGTGACTCCATTCCGTGTTTTTGTGCTCCGTTCAGTGAATTCTAGGTATTCCAGCCCATTTTCATCGGATTTTAATTCCACATCCCCCCATCTCATATTATGGTTTTCTTTGACCGCTCTAAGTCCAAACAGTTTAGTGTTGTTCAACCACATCAGATTTAATAATGACTGTGGGTTATGGGTCCCCACTTCACCCGATTCAAATAGAATTTCTTCTTCTCTTTCTGTTAATGCCTCCGATTTATTTGGCTTCCCACCTTTCCCCAATTGTTTTAATTCTTTTCTCTTACTCTCCAAAATTGTTCTTGATGTTTCAAATTCCCTGTCTGTTACAATGTCAAAGCCATACCTGTTCTCCCTCAAAAATCGCTCAATCCCTCGATGGTAGGTTGTGAGGGTATCAGGCTCATATTCTTCGCCATTTGCCTTCCTTATTGACAAGAGGAATAGCCCTATTAGATTATCAAGTTTATTGGGTGGCATGTTGAGAATACTCTCACTCTGGGAACCCGTTTTTTCTACGAAGGATGTGAACGCTTTTATCACTTTTTGAGTTTTTCTTTCAGTGTTGGGATTCTTCATCCTATTGATGAAATTGTGTGCATCCATATCACTCACGTCAATAAAGCTTGGGTTCTTTTGATTATTTGATGTACATGTACTCGTTGTTGTAGCTACGGTCGATGCTAATGGTGGTGGTCTCCTGACAAAACCCCATAGCGGTGATGGTGTAGAAGAAACACTTGTCATGGGTTCATAAGTTGCGAACGTAAACAAACACAGGCACAGATACTCGAGTGCCGGTCAATGAAATAGTCCGTCATGCGCGCGCTTTGAACCGATCAGGGACGTCACGTGCGCAATATCACAACTGCAGTAACGATACGGATGCTTTTATCGCCCATTCGTTATCGCCCATTGTATCAGGGAATATCATAGGAAATGGTAGATAATACAATTTACTGTTGGAATTCAGTGAATGTATGTAATACACGTAATTTACCGTAAAATGTTAAAGCTTATTCCGACGGTATCATAGCTGCCAATTCGTTATGCCATAAAATGTTACGCTATTATTTACTGTAGGAATTTACATAATTAATCGTGTTATTATATTAACATAATTTACCGTAGGGTGATCGTAGGTCAAGCCTCTGCATTTCTTGTAAGATTATATTATTTGATTTGGGGTATTTTTCCTATGTTTATAGTTAAAGGTGGTTGTTTTGGGGAACATTCCAATCATCACCTAACAAAACAGTCAAATGTTCAATATGATTAATATTGAAGAACTAGACTTCATAGAACTTTGGCTCACCAACATTTGGTCCATAGAATGCATAGAGAATTAATCTCTGATTTTGAATGGTAATATATGTAACTAGCAGGGTTACCCGGCGTTGCCCAGGTTAAAGTAATGTGAAGCCCTCTGCATATTATGGATATATGATGGGAATAGATGATACTCTTGTTCAAAGCGTTACACATATTCTCATAAATTATATACCCAAATAGCATCACAAAACATGATTCTTACACATGGAATATAAGTAGTAGCTCACCTTGTCGGATCGAAGCGATTGTCATTTTGTTTATCGCGATTAATCCGTCCCACCAATAAAGAACTATTTATTTATTTACAACTGCGTAAACTTCATACGTTATAACATGGACATGAGCACATTAATTCGCAAAAATAAAAGACGACGATTGAGTTTTACATATAGACCCAGTGGTGCAAGATCGGTGGAGAAAACGATGGAGAAAACGGTGTAGATGATCCAATATGGCGGAGGATGTATGTTTTGATGAGTATGTGGGTTGTAAATCGTGGTATTAGTGGTATATTTCGGACAGTATAGTAACCTCACATTTCCGCAACTTTACTGGTTATAAATTGACTGTTAGGGGAATGCAAAATAATTGACGTTTTTCTTCACTGTTAATGTTAGAAACAGGTTCGAATCCAACATTCATGAAATTGCTAAAATTTGAGGTGGAATTAAATTGTTATTTTACCGTATTATTTGGTCAGGATGTTGTTAATGGGCATAACACGTCACCGGAATGTATATTTGATGGTTCTAGATACACAGGAGTAAGTTACTTCGCATGGTCACCTTCAAAATCGGTTGAATTTACATCAATACAAACCACCATTTTTGGCGGTGCAGATGAATGTTTATGACGGTGCAGAATGTTGCCTGGTTACTGCGAATCACAATTAGTAATGATGGTGCAGATAAAATACACGATGGTGGTGTAGATGATATTTAGATATGGTGGTGTTGGGGAAAATCGTGATATACTAATACAAATGGCCATAATCGAAAGCTGTCATCTTCACCCAGTTCACACGACATAGCAGATGTGCTAGGTGTATCTGCGATCCGGCTATTATAAGGTACGTACACGGATGTCGTGTCTTATCAGAATCCTACACCCCAGTAGCTATTCCCGCGTGTCTAATATAAATGACGTGATGTCACTTGCCTAATAATGTCAATTAATTTCGAGGACACGAAAAATCCCCTTTCTTCCATATTCTGGTGAATACATTGAGAAAGAAATTTGTTCATTGGGGTGGATACCATTGTATCATGTTTCCGAAAACCATACAACCCTTAATATTTGTTTGACGACTCCTACGTTAGTATTGGAATAGGTTCGAAATTGAAACAGTTGAAAAAGCAGAAAACAAAATTTTATAATTGCCTCATAAAAAAGTTATATTTGACCCCGACATTGAGATAATTTACAGGGTAATGCGTGGTACCTATAGGTAGATATATTTCATGAAAAATAACCGGTGACGCTCGATTAGATATGCATAACAAACAATTCCACACACCACAAGGATGTGTGTCTTAATGTAAATATAATTCTCCACTAACCCCCGGAAGATTCTATATCAATGCCCACCATACCAATGGTACAACACAACACAATCATTGTGGGATACTGGTGAAGCGACTTTATTCCGTCTCAGTGTGATCACAACGAATCGCGCGCGTGTATTTCTGTTCATATATCCTCCTTCCAGTTCCCCGAACATTTCACAATTCCTGTAACTTGACTGGAACAGCCACAAACCGGCATTCACATGTATTTTACATGCATGATCACTCCTGCATACCCGATGCAGGCCCACCATGGGAGGCTTGCCACAAAACGGCATTCACATGTATTTTACATGCATGATCACTCCTGCATACCCGATGCAGGCCCACCATGGGAGGCTTGCCACAAAACGGCATTCACATGTATTTTACATGGTTATCACCCTGCATCTCAGACGCACGCAGTCTTCGCCATGAGCGGCGTGCCAAATAACGGCGTGTTTTTAATACATATACATGTACATCACTTTGCACATAAGAAATCCAGCCATGAGGCAGGCCATAAAACGGCATATTATACACTGCAAATAAGAGTGTTCAGATTTGAACGCGTTCAGCCCCGGATGTGTTCAGTTAGTGAACAGTAAGTGTTCAATTTTGAACGTATATGTTCAGAAAACTAATTTATTAACGGTAGTGTTCAAACCTGCATGGACGTCGATCCGCTTGTGTTAGTATACTTAGTTACTTCATATATTATATCGCATATGCTTACGGGATTAATGAATACTCGTTTGTGAAAATGATGTCTTGTGACTTCTATTTTGAACAATTGTGAAACTAAATGCGGATGCGCTGGTCTATTTTGCTTCACGATGAGTTTTGTTTTGTTTTGTATTGAGCATTTTCCAGATCGGTAGAAAACATATCAAGGACGTGGTGGCGACACGGTAGAAGGGGCGGGGTAGTTGTAAATTGCAAATCCCATATATAAAATTACACCCCTCCCCAAATGGAAATTGTCACATTCAGTCAAATCCGTATCACATATCCGTGAATATATATAGTGTTCATATATTGATCGATACCGATACTTTTATGTTGCCGGTTCATCACTCTTGTGTAGAAAATCACGATATAATACGATCCCACGCTATTTTGTTTTACACTAATTTCAGTATTGAACACTGCCGTTCAGTCCATGTTCGCTTCTCTTGGACATATGTGTTCAATGTGAGACCACGTACGGGCATGGTCATTAATCATTCACGCTTAACTAATGACATGCGATCCCACTGGACTGTCTGCATTGAGTTCTCTTAACAAAATAGCATGTAGCGTCGTCTTTTGAAACATGATATCGTTCCACGCAACTGGCATTAATTAATTTCGGTTTGAATATCTGTGTAGTTTAATGTATATGGATGGATAAAGCCTTCACATTGATGGAATCAAGTCAGTTGCGCCATTCTTTGGCGTTAGATTAAAGGTTCGAAACATAGTTGGTATTTATAGGGTCTTTACTGACAAGAGACAAGGTCAAGTTTATCAATACAACCTGCACTACGCATGGTAAGTACCGGTATATGTAATCCAATGTATCATCATCATAATTATCAGCATATGTGTTTATGTATATATTTATCTAAAAACATGCAAAGTTAAAATTTTGACAATTCTGTTGAGGATATTAGTTGGACATTTCGCACCCAATTGTGGTTGAAATTGTTCTAATTTTTTTGTTTGATATTCCGTCCAGATATTAGTGGGGAATATGCTGATATCGGTTGATTTTTTGATAATAAGTGAGTGTCTCATTCATGCAGGTACTGTTTAAAACTTCTTTGAACTGTGTCATAAGCATTCTCACGGTTAATTTTCTCGCAAAAAAAAACAACAAAAACACTTGAGGTCATTGGGGAATATTTGGTGTCACATATATATTAAATTTGATTATATTAGTAGATCTCCAATGAAAATATATTGATGTGCCGGTTATTCGTACATGGATCATTGCTAAATAGCCCAATACATTTTATAAACTAGTTAATGTGTGCTGTTCCACCATTTTAATTGGTGATGTTGTTAGCGTGTGGCCAAACACTGAACGAAATAATGTTTTATAATTTCGGAAGCGGTGTTGACTGGTGTCTTTGAATTGGTACGGTATTAATATCAGGATATCACAATATGATTGTAAAGCCGGGAAACTCCGAAAAAAGTGCTGGGTGGTAAGGTCGCATTCTAATAGCATCCAGAATTGGAAAACTAATATTCTAATATATTAAATTATTCTTTCTTTCAGGAGCTGCATATAGAGCATCGATCGAATATCTGCGGAAACTTTGGGCACAACATATACGGATGCTACAAACTACTCACGTTTGGTGTAGCTGAACTACCAGAAATTATGTGACCGTAGAAATGTCTATTGCTATATTAGCTAGCATCGTCAACAAATTCTAGTGACTGTTAACCCATTACTGCATGGTGTCAGCTGATGCCAAAAATCGAGAAAGTTCAACAGGAACCGGCGCAGAAATACATCGCCCATTCAAAAGATTTGTGGACTAATGTGTGTGACTAATTCCGATAGTTCAAAGAATTGGACCTAAGATGATAAACCTCACGTCTAGCCTTACCTAAAACATGGTAACTGTGATGCACTGTCCGAGATGTAAGGTTGACAGTTTGTTATTAATTCAGTTGTTGAAGGATATTCCAGATGTTCAGGATGTTCATTCGGCCAACTGGATTTCGTGCGAAATTAATACTGTTGCCAATGCTGACCAACACTGCATGGATGTTTTTGGATACGGATTATTCAAGTAAACGTATAGACTGTTGTGCCATTGATTCATCACCTTATCAGTCTTATTAAATGTTATTTACCTATATAATACTCACATTTTAATTAGGTTGAATGACCTTATTCCCCAACAATTACATCAGCATTTCATAAAATATACATGCTTCTGTATGGAACAGTTGCATTATATTTAAATTATTAGCGATAGCTTCAGCTTGTTCTCAGTAATCATACATTAATAACCACAAAAGTATTGGGCCAGTTAATTTGTATTAGATGTACACAGGAGAAGAATGGCACCAAGACTGTTAAAGTGTGACTACAGACTGTTAACAATTTCTCACCCATTTTATATTGAATTTGATCTCGCGTTTGCGAAGCCTTGTGTTCGTGTATATGAAGAATGCTAGTATTTAAATTTAGTTATTTTGTGAACACGTGTGTTCAGATTTTGTTGTTTGAACACATATAAGTGTTCACAAGCTGTTGCAGTGTTCGGAACACATCAAGCGTTCACATATTTCGAACACTCATGTTCAAAATCTGAACATGATGCGTTCAAAACTGAACGCTTATATGCATTCATAAATTGAACACATCCATTCAATTCTTAGAACACATGCGTTCAAATCTGAACACAGGGGACCGTTCAGAGTAATTGAACACATATGTTCTAAATTGAACACTGAACAGTGTTCATTATCTGTTGCATTTTTGGCGTTCAAATTTTAACACTTTTATTTACAGCAGCAATTTAACCTATATCTTTATACAGGTTCTGTCACAAACCATAGGCCACGGAACGGAATATTCTTAAGATACATATATACACATCAATCGGCATCATTAATACAGTTTCAGCCACAAGGCATACCACAAATTGATATATTATATACACTAACCTGCATGTTGACAGGTTCAGCCACAAATGGCCGGCCACGGAATGGCATATCATTAAATGCAATTCCAGTCAAGAGGCACGGAATGGCATATTCGTAATATATGTTTATTAGTCTGCAGCATTACATGCAATTCAGCCACGATGTATACCACAAAACGATATATTATATACACTATAACCCGACTATATAAGAGAGGTTCCGCCACAAAAGGCAGGCTACGGAATGGCATATTCTTAAAATGTTTACACCAATCTGCATCATTAAATGCAATTCCAGCCACGAGGCATAACACAAAACGATATATTATATACACTATGACCCGACTATATAAGAGAGGTTTCGCCACAAACAGCAGGCCACGGAATGGCATGTTTATTATATATGTTTACTAATCTGCATCATTACATCCAGCCACGAGGCTTACCATTAAACGATATAGTATATATACACTATAACCCGACTATAGAAATTAGAGGTTCAGCCACAAACAGCAGGCCACATAATGGCATATTCGTAATACATACATACATTAATCTGCATCATTAAATTCAATTTTAGCCACGAGGCATACCACATAATGATATATTATATACACGATCTTGCATCTATGCATGTTCGGTCATAAAAGTCAGTCCACAGAATAGCATATACTTTGACATGGACAACTCTGCTTCAAAGCAGGATTCGCGAAAGAAAATTTAAAACAAATTTTCGTATTCTCCTTCCAATACAACTATATTGCATGGATTCGCCAAGAATATAAATTTTTAAGAAATGCGACAATTTTCACGTCTGCGCCGGTGCAGTCTTATTTCCATTAAATTAAGTCGCAGTAAGCAGTACCGATTCGAGAAAAAATGTGCCATTCATTTTTCGCATATTCTGTCAATAGAAATTGCTGTGCACAATAGCATAAATCATTAAATATGCAACATTAGCTCTGCGCCTATGCGCATGTTGACTTTAGAAAAAAACAGTTAGCATATAATTATGACATATATAAAGCGATTTAAAGATTGCCTTTTAAAACTTAAAATATGTAATTATATGTAACATGGCGGTCAGAACTTGATTTGTAAATATTTGATTAACCGGTACATGTATATGCCTATACACATAATCTATATAAAACAATGTTTGGACTGTTAACCGGATTTCCTTTCGGGGAAATGCATCTTGGCATGTTTTATGTATATGGCTTCAGCTTTTCTAGAAAACGCATTGAAATGTCCACGCCTGTCCATACCGAAAAATGATACACGTGTATCCATACAGTGATGTATCTGCTAGAGAAAATTTCAGAAATTTCAAATGATAATCTTTGTGGGATACTGGTGAAAGACCCGATATTAGGCGTTGAATCATTGAAATAATGCGTAATGACACTAGAACCGTAAGACAATCAACTATTCCACTTCCCGCGGGGAACTCATGAAACTTCATGCATTGCACCACAATCATTCAGACTGGCGATCTGTTCAGAGAACTGTACATGCATATATGCAAATAGTTATCGCCTATATATATACACCAAAGTATATATACACCAATCAGTGATAGTGGTAATATATACGATATTGAATATAAATCTCACAAATTTCGATTTTTTGGCGTTCCAACACTTAATCGCCGTAGACGACAACTGAGCCTCTCTACTCCGAGAACTTCCCATCGCATTGGAATACCAGAGCCTTGGTAATCGTGAACTCGAAATGATGCACATTCCCCATCGGTAACCATTTTTAGATGAGAACAAATTTAGAATATCACAAGTGCAATTGTCACTAAACTGAGCACGCTGCTTTCGATTCTAGAATACATGACTAGGTCGCCCGAAAACTATTTTTTGATAGTTCGGTCACTTCAAGAATTGAATTAGAATGGTACCCGCATAATCGTAATACGGATACATGCCCACACTTATTTATAGTTCAACGGCATATTCCAAAGAAATGATCTGCTCTCCGCACACCGGCACATTTGCCAATCTTACTAACCACCACTTTATTAAGCCAATTAAGAGAATCCATGCTCTTCCATGCAATCTTTCCCAATCGTCCTATCCAGCACATTGACAGAGCCAATTGCGACTATCACAAGAAAACATCCGAAGAGCTCTGTTCATCCACCAGGCTAATCAACGCCATAGCCAATTCTGCATCACCAGAAGATGTTTCTGAAAATATATTACATCTTTTCAGTATTTAAAAAAAACATATAACACATATTTTGTATAAATGTGCATGCATGTACTCTATAATGTAATTGCATATTTGCACGCTTTGTTCGATACTAAAATCATGAACCAAGTGTTGCTGATGAATGAATGACACATATCAGTATGCATGTGTATACGTTGTATAAGCACACACGACTTTGTGTTACATGCTTGCTTAGCTATCATCGTGTAAACAGACATCCGAGGTTTAGTCATATCTAAATCAAAACTCATGTATCATACATGTCACTTTATGCCAATTCTTCTCTTGTAACGTGCAATATAGTGCTTCAAAGAAAATGTACCTTTTATTAGAGTATTAAACATGATAGCTGGTTGTCGTAAACTATATAATTGCGATAACTGAATTGGCTGTAATTATTATGAAATTAACATTCATTGTTAATTTCATAATAATTAGTTAAAACGCGTGACTAGAGCCAGCAAGTCGTCACCCCAAGAGACCCGATTGTCTCTCATCACGGACCTTATATACCAATCATCTGACCACTTCTATACGTCACAACTACTCACGCCCCATTGATATCTTCGCTCACCTTCGTGGAGAAATTATTTTCCGCCTAATTCACTACGTTCAAACGTCGGAAATTATATACTCCGCATTAAGATATTTTGGTCCCAAATTATAATGTTCCACGATAATGTATGTTTGGTGAATCAACTGAAGCTCTATAGTCGATTGTCACAAAGTCATGACATTCTTCGTAAAAATGATGCCATAGCTACAATTAATATACACACAATATAATTTACTCCATTTCAGGGATCATCAATTCGATTTAGAAGAGCGCACACATCTTCAACGAAAGCTTAAAACTGGGAAAGTGTCACAGCCAGAGGAACCATGCAGCGAGAAACACATTTCCTGTGAGAGAATTTCACCGGGTTCATGCAGGAATAAAAAATATTTGCAGATATAAGGCGGCGATTAAACTTTCAGAATATATAAAGAATAAACACACGATACGTATAATATATGTTGCCCTTCCTGTTTACCCCCACTCATCGGAAAGAATGGTTACTCTGCAATTCGTGAATTCTTATAAGGTTTATTTCGTTCCCCGTATAGGGCATGATATATTTTTTCAATGTATATTGACATATACAATAAGACTTGGCACTGATTCGCTGCCATATTGGATCCATCCAGCCCCGTTCCGTTTAGTGCTACGTACAATGTCATTCCATATATGGAATTCATGAACATTGATCAATGGGAATTTGCGATTCCTCAAGTAATATGAAATATACAAATTCTCAGGTCTGCCTAATGTTCGGAAGACAGTTGACCATCATTAGGCAGACTGTGACATTATGTAGACCAAATCCGGTCTGCCTAATTTGCATACCAGTCAAAACTAGTTATCTGGTGCTTTAATTGTTAACATCTCTCCTTGTTCAACCGATTTAGGTTGTCTTTTGTCTATAAAATGAAAGGATTGAAATTATTTTTGTTAAGGGCATTTCAGCCACGATAATTTTGAGACATGTATATTCTGTCGATATATAGCTTCATCATTGTGCGGTCGAAACATCTACAGCGGTTTTGAAAAAATCAACTTTTCTGGTTTTGCATTATTTATGGATAGGATGCAGCAAAAAAGGAGATAACTGGCCAAATGTCATTAAAACATCGAGAAATCTGGTGTATACATCGAAATTGAGTACACATTTCGGGATTGAAAAAAGACCGCACAATGATGAAACTATATATCGATCGAATATACATGTCTCAAAATTATCGGGGCGAAAATGCCCTTAACAACAATTTTTTCAATCTCATCATTTTATAGGCAAAAGACAACCTAAATCGGCAGAACAAGGAGAGGTTTTAACAATTAAATCGCAAGATAGCTAGTTGTAACTGGCATGCACAAATTAGGCAGACCGGATTTCGTCTGCATAAAGTCGCAGTCTGCCTAATGATGGTCAATGGTCCTCCAAATGCTTACTCTACATAGCTATATATATATTTATTTATATACTCTCAAAAAGATCAATTCCAATCTTCAAAACATAATAACAACATAAATGTTTGTGGTTTTTTCATGCATAATACTGTGTCTATAAATGTCCGTTGTCAGTAAGTGACACATGTTAACGTGTGCAGACAGGGCTGAGCGCCAGATATACTATCCCGCAGCTGCGTCATCGACGAAGAACATCCCTGTCGTGTACAACTTTCATGTGATTTCTTAAGGTATCCTTCCTGGTAAATACAGAACCGCATTTATCACAATGTGTACCACTTTCCAATTTGGTGACTTTCTATATGGTGATTCAAAGTGTACATGCGAGAAACAAATTTGGGCCATTTGTCGCATTCAAATTTAGATCCACCACCGTGCTTTAGACGATGTGCAAATGTTTCTCAATAAACGTTTGGCCTCCATCCCCACACGGGAGTGGTTGTGAATTTGTGTCTGTATTCTCATGCTTTTTCATGTTGAAGGAATTTGCATTTATGCATGTATTTGAATTATTTAGAAAATACTCTACACCATCATAAATATTGTACTCTACACCATCATCATTATTGTGTAAAACTGTCTTCATCTGCACCGCCATTTTGACTATTTGGAATATAATTTCAGTTTTCCCAATTTAATTAGTCCTAAGTGTGATGTTAAGTATAAATTCCATTACTCGTGTAACTTCATATCCTCTAGCAAACACATCCGTTAGGGTTACATCTGAATCCCGTCGGGGTCACAATTTATGCACAAAAATGCACGAATCTCGCCACCTGAAAAAGTAAACAAAAAAAATCACCACATGTTGACCTTTCTAGCCCACTTAAAATACTTACTATCAATTGAACAACATGCTGAATATATTCCACACACAATTCGACTGCCCGTGCAACTGTGTTGTAGTGAAATGAATTACTTAAATGAGAGAAAACATTCATTGAGTTGAACCACGTACCTTACGCTAAATTTGTCCGTCGCCATCTTGAAACCCTCCACCGTTTTCTCCGCCGATCTTGCACCACTGTGATAGAGGGTCTACAGCGATTCCCCAGTTTATAGCGAAATGTACAAAATGAGTCCAGTAAATTAGGTTTGGACCAAGCCTTTGGCGAGGTCAATATCTAATTTGCCGGACGAGTTTTGTAAATTCCGCTATAAACTGGGGGACGAGTTGTAGATTCTATTTATTACATCATCCAAAAACTCTACAAAACATACATAATAAATCAACAAATGGGACGATAAACTAACATCTGCTTTTATAAGGCATGCGATGACGTTTCACGTAAGTATGCGTTGTTTGTCCACGTAAAGAAATAGTCCCAGATAAATAAAGACGCTTTGGCGTATATTTTAAGGCGTATATTTCATGACAGAACTTTTCCAACTCTTCATTCTTTATTGCTTGTTGGAAAAATATTGGAAGCCATAGTATTTTGAGACATATGTAAAGTAAATAGAAGACAAACCGGATGTCAAAGGTTACCTGGCACTATCTCTTGTTATCAAACAAACTTTTAATATCAGAATTTATAGAATTGGTTTATTGAATGGAATAAGGGTAGGATCATGTAATAAAGAGACATATCAATCAATCTAGTGGGTTTGACTAAGATTTTGAGGACACCTGGTTATCAAATTTCCACGAAGATACAGATACTTTAATGAAATGTCCCAGTGCTCCTCTGTCCATTGTGCTATATATACTGGCTAATTATTCTCAGTTTAAAATAAATTTTGCTATATCTATATCAGCTGCATGTGCCCGACACAGAATGAGATTTTGAGTTTTTGTATGTTAGGCGATGAGTCTGTTCTAAACATGCATGATATCCTCTGTATTTTGGGCAGGTATAACATTGTCAGATGTCAGTATTGGTGGATCCTGAAAAGTCATCTGCCACTGACTCCGTTTTCTTTTATCTCAGACATTATACTCGACGGCACACTGTGACCAAAATTGTTGAACAGGCCTTATATGCATGTCCATATCTCTTGTAACTTTTGTGTGGAAACTATAACAGAATGGGGCAGACTCAATTGTGTTATAATATTAACATGAGCTATTCTAATATTTTAACATGCACC
Source organism: Siphonodentalium dalli (assembly GCA_032622095.1). NCBI lineage: Eukaryota > Metazoa > Mollusca > Scaphopoda > Gadilida > Siphonodentaliidae > Siphonodentalium > Siphonodentalium dalli. The sequence goes on from CP136067.1 coordinate 5,029,935, forward strand.
ATTATCTTCCTCGCAAAATGTTACCACAGTTTGAACACCTTGGTGTCACCTCGATTGTACCCCGTGAAGTTATATATATATAACACATACAGACAGACATATATTTGCAAATATATCCAGGCACCAAATGTGACATTTTACGTATGATTTGGTTCCTCGTATTATTTGAGAAGAACGTGTATGAGTTTGATGTTAATTGGCACTAAACATATTTATATCAGTTGTGGGGACCCACCCGTCCCTATTTCGGACTCAAGCGCGCAACAGTTGACATCATTAAACCACAAACTTAGACTTATTATGGATATGAATATATATCAAATTGTTTAAAATTGGCGAGTATACAAATGTGTATCATATTTAAGTCCCCACATCTCTCACCCAAACTGTACTAATTTGGCGTAGTTAAACCACATTATTGGACTCCTCGTATGACGGAGAATATGTACCAATCTGGTGGAAATATATTGTTTATATATTCGTGTGTCCCTCTCGCCCTCTGTGGACCCCTGTCTCGAATGAGACCAGTTTTGACATCTTTAAAGCACACAATTAGACTCCTGATATCATGGAGATAAATATTTATAAGTTTGGTGCTAATCGGCGACTAAACAATTTTTTTTTCATCAAATTGAGTGCCCACACACAACATCTCGCACACAAACAACACCAATATATAGCGTCTTTAAACCACACGATTTGATTCCTCGGTGCCCCTCTCCCTTTCAGTGCACCCCTGACTCAAATGACCCAACTTTTGACAGCTTCAAGCCACCCATTAGAATCATGATACCGTGTGGATGATATTGTATAAGTTATTCGTATCAAATTTATGGCCCCCATATCTCTCATCCAAACAGCACCAATTTGGCGTATCTAAACCACACGATTAGTTTCTCGTATCACGGAGAATATGTATCAATCTGGTGTAAATCAGCGCTAAACATATATTGTTCGTCTTTTTTGCGTTCCTCTCATCCCTATGCATCATGACTCGAATGGCCAAACTTGTGACAGCTTGTGACATCCTTAAACCACAGAATTAGACTCCTGACAAACTAATTTTGATCAAATTTAGTGCCCACTAACCCCCATCTCTCACCAAAAATAGCAGCACCAACATGGCGTCTTTAAATTACACGATCAGACTCCTCGTATTTTGGATGAGAATGCGCATCACTTTGGTGGAAATTGGGGCTAAAATGATTACGTATCAATTTTGGTGCCCCTCTGCCTTTCAGTTCAACCTAGACTCGAATGCCACCACTTTTGACATATTTAAGCCACACCATTAGGCTCCTCATACCATGGGGATGATAGTGTATAAGTGTGGTGGCAATCGGCGACTAAACCCATTCTTATCTAATTGATTGAGTGCCCCTCCCAAAATCTTTCATCAAAACGACAGTAATTTGGAGTCTTTAAATCGCACAATTAGATTCCTTGTATCATGGAGAAGAATAGTTATCAATTTGGTGGAAATCGGCGCTAAAATTTGTTTTATAAATTTTGGCGCCCTTCTTCCCTTCCGTGCACCCCTGGCGCCAATGCCACGTGTGGCATATTTAAACAACACCATTAGATTCCTCATACCATGGGCAAGATTATAGAAAAGTTTTATGGCAATCGGCGGCAAACATTTGTTCTACCCCCCCCCCCCCTGTTCTGCCCCTGACAACGGCGTCACTATAGAAAATTCTAACCCAGACCATTATCTTTCTAGTAAAAAGTTACGCCTAGTAGACCGTTTGGTGCCATTTAGATGGTCCCTCGGCGCTAAACTTAGTTTGTAAATTTTGGTTCCCCTCTCCCCTTCCGGGCATCCCTGACTCGAACGGTGCCACTCTTGATATATTTAAACCACACCATCAGATTCCTTATATCATGGTGATGATTATATATAAGTTTCGTGGCAATCGGCAACAAATTTTTTTTCTGCCCTCCCCCTTTTCTGCCCCTAACAACAACGGCCTCATTTTAGAAAATCCTAACCCTCACCATTATCTGTCTCGTAAAAAGTTACCCCTAGTAAACCCCTTTGGTGTCATCAAGATGGTCTCCTGTGAATGTCTATAGAACACAGACAGACAAGACAGACCGACAGACATTCGCAAATATAGATATAGAAGATAATACAGTTTCCCTGTGTATACTATGGTTTTATTTATCTGGAAATCTCTGCTGTTTTTGAACAATATTGCAACTCCTCTACCTGCACTTGTGTGTGTATGCAAAATGGCTTCAGCCACGACGAAGAACCAAAGCGTTATCAAACCTAACTATTAAATATAGTTATACACTAGTAACAAAATAACATCACATACAATTCCATATGTTGATTCTGATTTAATGGTGACAATTGCAATAACTTCCGCATAATTTTCAGTTTACTCTCGGTGGTCAATATAGATGGAACGCAAATTAAACTGAGAATAGCTGTACGTGTAATGATATTCAACTCCAAAATGTTTTCAAGTTGTGATCGCGATGAGCTTCGATGAGAAGTGGATCTTATCGAATAAATAAGACAAGTAATGTTATTTGGCAACATTCTGGCAGTGTCGTATTAACTGTAATTGTATGTATATGTGTGTTTAATTGTTCATCTCCAGTCATTCATTAAGTAAAGACGGTAAGTTCAAGACTAATGCTATTTGGCGTAGTAGTTGTTGAACGATTTCTCTGAACATCCTTCAAATGAATGGATGGTATTTAAGTATTTTTCCCAGTAAGTATTCATCAATTTCCTTTCAAGAACAGCTGTATGCGATGTGGATTATCTGGGATATTGTCATCCACAATGTATAGAGTTGTCCGTCTTGTACCGGCCTATATATTATAAAACCAATCCAAAGTGATGTAATATGTTACCTCGTTTCATTGCTAAATGAGGCCATGTTCAAGTGAAGGGCTGGGCATATCCACAAACGAATGGATGGAACAGCTGAGTATTTGTTTAATTCTCTGGAATAATCGCTCCATCATTGTTATCAAATAAGAATATAGTTGTCTCTCGTCTACATGCATACATATTACGGAAGCCAACTGAGTGATTTATATATGCGCAAGAAGAAGTCCTGTAAGCACGTTAGCAAGTAGCCTTGATCAGCTAGGGTGTTCCAGGCTATACTAGGTGAAAGCTAACGTCATGTGCATCGACCAAGGAAAACACCAGCTGAACTTAACCCGTGTACATAGCTGTATTTTTATTTTTATCTTAACCCAAAAAATAAATACAAATAATACTAATGCATATACTCTTTGTTGATATTATTATATCTTTTATAATCTTTGGATCACTAATTAAGCACCTTAGTTTCATCAATATGAAGTATATATATGCATATATATAATATATATATCACTTCCTGACATAGTTCTTCGACAGTGTTAGGTACGACTATGTTTAAATAGGTCAGCTCAGTGTAATTTTATTCAACGGTCGGGGATCTTCATTTTCATTCAGGATCTGCCTTTGTTGTTTTGAGAGGCATGGAGGCAAATAAGTGGATATTCAGTGTCCATAAGATGAACCCAGTCATCTCGCGATAGAGAGTATGACGTCACGAATTATCAACGGAACAAGTCTCGTGATAATGTCTGGATATTCGTCTCAACCTGACATGAGTCGTGGAGGAAAGACCACGCATAGGCTCAATTTCACCGGGAAGTTGTTCCACTGCGTGTAGAAACCACCGACCCCCGGAAAGCAATTGACAAACTTGCCCAGATACACGATTCCGGTCACCCTCCCTATGGTGGGGTTCGAACCAGCTTCGTCAGCGCTGGACGGCCTGGGACGACGTAATGCACCTGGCACTGTACCCACTGGACCACCGGGGGCCCCGATTAAACTGTTAAAGACCGAAAATGTCGTTAAATTACAAAGACCGAAAATGTCGTTAAACTAGAGATCCAAATATCCCCACCCCTATTTTTAGCTCAACTTTACTTTGTAAAGTTTGAGCTATTGCCATGGCTTTGTCGTCCGTGTGTATGTGTGTACGTAAGGCGTCAACAATGCAGGCTACAGGTCGAACCTTTGGACGGATCATTATGAAATTTGTCATAGCTGTTGACATCAACATTTAGACCAGAATAATTAATTTTGGGATCATTCGGGAAAAAAAACATGGCCGCCAGTGGCCATCTTGGATTTCAAAATTCAATCCATTAGCACGGGCTGCAGGTCGTACTGTTTGTCTGATCATCATGAAATTTGTCAAGAATGTTAATAATGACATGTAGATGGGAACAAGTCATTTTGGGGTCATTCGGCCAAAAAACATGGCCGCCAGCAACCATTTTGGATTTTACTCTTTAGTATGACTAAATCCTTTAGCACGGGCTACAGGTCGTACCTTTAGTCTGATCATCATGACATTTTTCATGGCTGTTGAAATTGGACTGTAGATGGGAACGAGTAATTTTGGGGTTATTCGGTCAATAAACATGGCCGCCGGCAGCCATCTTGGATTTTACTCTATGTATGACTAAATCCTTTAGCACAGGCTACAGGTCGTACCTTTAGTCTGATCGTCATAAAATTTGTCATGGCTGTTGAAATTGGAATGTAGATGGGAACGAGTCATTTTGGGATAATTCAGACAAAAAAATTGGCCGCCACTGGCCATCTTGGAGTTCAAAATTTAATCCATTAGCACGGTCCACAGGTCGTACTGTTCGTCTGATCATCATGAAATTTGTCATAAATGTTGACATTGACATGTAGATGGGAACGAGTCATTTTGGGATCATTTGACCCAAAAACATGGCCGCCAGCAGCCATCTTGGATTTTACTCTTTGTATGACTAAATTCTTTATCACAGGCTACAGGTCGTACTTTTAGTCTGATCATCATAAAATTTGTCAAGAATGTTAATAATGACATGTAGATGGGAACGAGTCATTATTGGGTCATTCGGCCAAACAACATGGCCGCCAGCAGCCATCTTGGATTTTATTCTTTGTATGACTAAATCCTTTAGCACGGGCTACAGGTCGTATCTTTAGTCTGATCATCATGAAGTTTTTCATGGCTGTTGAAATTGGAATGTAGATGAGAATGAGTCATTTTGGGGACATTCCGACAAAAAAAACATGGCTGCCAGCGGCCATCTTGGATTTCCAAATTCAATTCTAAATCTTTCCATTCATTGCTCATCACACAAATTTAACTTCTTCTCAAAGTTGAGCTACAGTGTCATTGACACTTTCATTTGAGACATTAAAGAACGAAATATGTCGTTTCACCATTAATGATCATTAATACATAATTTGTGTGTATGAAAGTCTGGTACAGAGCAGTTTGTTTCCAGTACATATTCATTGGAACGTAAACAATTATTCTCTGACAGAAATCATGTTAATATTGCCTTTCGTTACTGGTTTCCTCGACTCACATATCTCTCACTGCTTAATACTTATAATTAAAACAAATGTTCTGTGTTTTTTGTCTCTTCTTAATAGCATTCTGTATTCTGCTATTGAAAAGAAAAACAGTTGTAGTATACCTTAAAGGTATGAAGGCCTTTGGTGGGTATCATGTGAACATATTTCCACCTGTCAAAAACCGCTACAAACGAAATAATATTCAAATATAGACAGACTTTGTTAATATACAAATGAGAAATATCTCATACACATTATGTTATAGTCGTAAATTTGCCGACTGTTATGTAAACAAAGCATAAAAAGTTACTTTCCTGGTGTTTCTTTATATTATGATGGTAAACATAAAGAGCGTTCTTTGTTGCTCAATTCTTTATTTGGAAATAATAAAGAGCGTTTATACCATTTGTGTGTGATTAGCCAGTAGCATTATGCTGCCTTCTATAACACAATCAGACTCTTGTTTAGGTAAAATATAGTAGGTCTTTATGTAAGCATGATGTTTAAGGGATAGTGGTCGTATATTTGAACCAAAATGTATGCGTTTTAATATTTATCTGTTTACGGTGTTTGGAACAAATATTTTCGACAACTAAACCCTCTCGTCCCTTTAATATAATTAATATAACATCCCTCATCCAATAATCTCCAAATTGCATATCTAATCTACACGTCACACCGCCCCTCATCATTTGCCAATTGTACACCCTTTTTTGCTGCTTCTGCTGCAACTGTTCAATTTCTTTAAAAATTATTGAAAAAAATGGCCCTCCGGCCTGCGACATTTACCTCTGATTTTGTTTTTTCGATCATCGGTCCACACCAAAATTGAGCACACGTCCCTATATAATATACCTATTTAAACCGAGTATACACGGTGGTGTAATAGAACAACCATTAATTTAACCGTAACCGTAGCATATTTCCACGTATACGTGTACGTGTTCACGACAAATCCCCGCTGATCTGTTATTAATGAACCAAACAATTAAATGTCAACACACTTTGGCCCGCCAATGCTACAGTATATAAACGTAACGGGGCAAATATGCATATTATATTGACAGCTAACGAGAACACTCATCACCAACAATCTGCTAACCCCTTTCAGTCCATACGATAGAAACTAAACGATTTGTTTTCTTCTAATTAGCCGTACTTAATTACACTACTTGCGTGTTAATAAAGTACGACCCCCCCCAATCACAACTAAAGTTGAAACATGGGATTTAGAACATTAATATTCACTCTTACACACTTCCACATTCAAGGTGTGTCTTGTGTAATCGTATGTCAGTTGTAACGTTGTGAAACCGCAACCGAACTGAATTATTCTATTGCTAAATAGTTCATGGGTGACCTGATGCATGCATCTTAGTTTTCTTGTATAAAATGAAGAGATGTGCGGTTTGTGACCGGAAATATTGAGATGACGACGCCTGTCAGTGATAGACTATCTGCGCAGCTAACTCGAATAGTACACGGGAATTAGGTTGAGAATCGGAAAGAGAATAGAAGTGACCCCCAGAAAGATGAGATATTGGTATTTATATCACCGGGAGCTATGTATAGGATAGCTTGTGCTATGACTCAGGTAATGGGTTTAACATGTGTTGAACAAATGTTCGCATGTGTTATGTTAATTAGTTCTGGCCATCATTTGACCGTTTGTGCTCGATGCAGCAAGGTTGCATTAATGGTTTGCTTTTTTGCGCACTCATGTGTTCATTATATTCCGATCACCAATACGCTATATATAATCATAATATAATAGTAACATACATGGATTTGGGTTCATATAATATGCGTATAGATGTATAGATGATGCTGAATTGGTATATATAATAGATTGGTATATAATATGTGGGGTAATGCTGGATTGTCCCACAACCATACAACATATCGCATGGCGCATACAACATAGTCATGGATACACTGTTCCGACCAACAAACGATGAGCGGACGGGAGGACACACATACCAGTTTCAGATAACAAATGCTCAAATGATGTGAAGCTCCACTACTTTACCCAGAGAGTGCTCAGCATATGAAACAGACTACCACCGTTTGTCCTGGAGGCAGAGCATGTCAGTAATTTAAACAATCTACCAGACGCACAGCCACATATGGCTATGATTAGCAATCGAACATATAAAAGTATATATATTTCAAAGCCGGACAAAAGTCAGCGACTTACGTCCGAGAAATATATGAGTTGATAATACAATATATGAGTTGATATTAAGGTCTATGAGTTGATAATAAAATATATGAAAAAAATGTAGGGGAGAATAGGAAGGAAGAAGATATGGAATCAAGCGTCGTCTGTTTATTTTAACCCATCTCACCAGCAGGAAAGCGTGTAACAGGACTTAGAGCACAATCCCATTGTTGCAACCGTTCCCTGATTTTTGGTAAAGCACACCGATTCCCAAGGCTGGCGAATGAATAGTTCAATGATTATCCCATTGTTAGGCACACGCAACTCACAACAGACAAATCGCACGGCGATTCGAAGTAGCTTCAATTACCAGAGGCCACAGGGGCACGAACAGCGCTCTGCTTCCCCCAAACACACTGTCATTATACGCCGTTACTATTTATGCACCTCTAATATACTAAGCAGGCACATATATAGGGACGGCGTATAAGGGGAGTGCGGCACCAAATTAACTAATGAGACAAAATCAAAGTTCTTGAGCATCTGTGGTAATCTTCAGTCCTCGATAGGTACACGAGTTGGCGTCCAAACTCATACAAACAAACGTGGTCGGTCACCCTCCCCTCCCCCACTAATCGCTCGCCAGCTTCAATTTCAGGATAGTCCAGCCAGGGATCAGACAACGTCGTCGTCTGTGAGATCCACACCAAAACGCGTCAAAGCCACACCACAGCCACAGAGACCTGCACCAAAACCACGGACGTCACGCATATCCACTCCACCAAATACATCACTTCAAAATTCACCAGCCAAGAAAACAACACCACCAAAGCACATCTCTTCCAGCCCTCCTTCGCCTGTTGGTTCCATTGCTTCGATGACATCGCCAGCGATTTCAACATCATCACCATCGTATGCCGAGGTATTATCAACATCACCTAAGGTATCCAAATTTTATAAATTTCGTCAACCTGGCCCTAAGAAGGATTGGTCCTTCCCTAAACAGATAAAAAACCCTGTTGTTATTTTAGGCTCTTCTAATGTGTCCCGGATCGATGTCGATCCTCCCAAAAATGTTTGTATTGCTTCTTACCCAGGTGGCAATTTAGGTCATTTCTGCAACATGGCCCACAAACTGAAATCGAAGCCAGAAAAGACACCTCGACACGTCATCATCAACATTGGCATCAACAACCGAGAGGACTGGAAGACAGACAACGACAAAGGCAAAACAGCAGGCCCCACAGCTAAAAGCAGGGTAACTAACATGGTTAGTAATTTCCGAAAAGTTTTTCCTAATGCGACACTTCATTTTCAGGAAATAAATATCTCATTCAGTTTAGATTCTAGGGACCAGGATGTTCTGCGTGCCATTAACAGCCAAGCTCGTCAGACACAGAACCTCAAGGTCATACAGGCAATACCCCCCCCCGCGACTTTCACGTGGAGAATGACAACATCCACTGGACATCACAGACGGCGGCGAAAATCTACCAAGGCTGGACCAACATCTTTAAAGGTCATTTAAACTAATTCCTCAGAAGGGCATCAGCCATGCGGAAAGAGTCGGTCTCGGCACCGAGATAGTCAATCTTGTACCCGACCTTTCCCTGAGCGCTGGTGAGAAATCAATACTTAGGTATGGTCTAACCTTTGTTCCTACCCCACCCGATCTCAAAGAAACACCACATGTTGTTGAGACGGAGGATGGAACATTGGTTTTACCAGACTCTATGTATGCCATGGAAATGAACGGCGGTCCAGCAAGCATGCAATTTAGGGAAGTAACAGCTATGGCTGATTTCTTTCGCAATTCGACAGGTTTAAAAGATCAATTTAAAGAACCTTCGATATGGACCCCCTCTGATCGCCAGATTGACCACTCCATTCCCGAGGTCGCTGGCTTAGTCAAAACCGACATCACAAATTTACCAAAATTTCACAACGAGGATAACCTCACTAAAGTTGAAAGAACTGCACTAAAAACTCTTCGCAGCAATAAAAACATTGTAATCAAACCTTGTGACAAAGGCAGCTCGCTCGTCATCATGTCTAAAGAAAATTACATTCTAGAAGCGACGCGCCAATTAAGCAACACTAAATATTACAAACCATTGGATGAGCCAATTTGGAAATCCAATGTTTTAAAATTCAATCTCATTCTCAAAAGCTTGCTGGACCAGGACGTTTTAAAGAAAAAACATGTTCAGTATCTAATTGCAAAACCTGAATCCAATAATAGGACATTTTATTTGCTACCTAAAATACACAAACCTTTGAGCTGTTGGACTAATCCATACACACCACCCGGTCGCCCCATCATCAGCGACGTGGCTTCGGAGTCGTACCACATTTCGGAGTTTATTGATTTCTATTTGAAACCAATTGCTACCCGCCATCCGAGCTATCTAAAAGACACGGAGGACTTCCTCATTAAATTGTCGAAAATTGAAGTTCCATCTTCTGCTTACCTAATTAGTCTCGACGTGGAATCTATGTATACAAATATTGGAATCGATGCCGGATTAAAGTCAATTAAGAATGCATTTGATTTCCACCATGATCCTCATAGACCTGGAGATGAACTACTTCAATTATTAGAACTTTCTCTTAAAGGGAATGACTTTGAATTTAATGGACGATATTATTTACAGGTCTCCGGCTGCAGTATGGGCAAGAAGTTTAGTCCTAATTTTGCCTCAATTTTTGTTGCAGAGTGGGAGAAAGGCGCCTTAGCCAAATCTGATAAACAACCATTAGCCTATTACAGATTCTTGGACGACATATTTATCATTTGGACTCATGGTCTGGATGAGTTTAGGGTGTTCTTGGACATCTTGAACAGTCATGACGAATCAATCAAACTCAAAGAATCAATATCGCAAACCAGCATTGATTTCCTTGATTTAACAATATTTAAGGGCCCACAATTTACATCATGCAACATTTTAGATACAAAACTTTTTACGAAACCAACGGACTCTCACCAGCTTCTTCATCGTAAATCTTTCCATCCGCCAAAACTGTTCAATGGATTGATTAAATCTCAAATCATTCGATACCACCGGAACTGCACGAACAGAAGCGACCTAAACCAAGCTTGTTCAGTGCTGTTCCAGGCTTTACGACCGCGCGGCTACTCTAGTAGATTACTGCGCCAAGTAAAGTCCGAAACTCTCAGATAATTGGAATCGTTACGCCATGACCCAACATCGACTGAGCCAACAAGTATACGGCACAATCGACCGGTGTTGGGTAATGGTTCAGCCTCATTTTGTCACAAAAAACGATGTTACATCAATACAATAGGATATATCAATACTAGTAACACTTTCACCAGCGAACAAACACGCATATCGTATCAAATGCATAGCGAACTTAATTGTGATTCTAAAAATGTAATTTACTTAATCACATGCAAAAGATGCCGTATACAATATGTTGGACATACAAAAACCTCTCTCAAAGTTAGAATGTCTAATCATCTTTCCAGTGTTCGCAAAAAACTCGACATGCAAATTTCCGATCATTTCAACTCATCTAATCATGACATTAAATCCCATTTCAGCTTTCAGCCAATAGAACAGACACCAATTCTAGCCGACGAAGACCAAACCGATTCAATACGCCTAGAACGCGAAAATCATTGGATGGGCGTACTTAAAACATATCTTCCGTTCGGACTTAACATTGACTACAAAGGTGTTTCTCGAAATTTCTTGTGCTTTCCTCTGATCTACAATCGTAGAAATGTTGAAATCGCAAACATTTTCAGAAAAAACTTTGCATTATTAAACACTAAATTGACCGAGCCTCTCGACAAACGGGTTATTATTGCCTACAAGAAAAATCCCAGTTTGAGAGATATGCTCGTTCGATCTAGACTCAGACCTTGATTAACACGCAGTTCAATTAGCTTTTTGGCAATTTCAACATCATTATCCTTTGTTTGTGCTCAACACAATATTTTATGTCAATTTCCGACACAACCTAACAAAATTTAGCTAGATCCATAGAAATAATTACATAAGAAATCGGATAACCGACCTGTGCCAGCGCCCTCCACACTTTCCAAATATATATTACGCCTGTGCCAGGGATATGATTTGTTTCTATTTACTTAACACATATGTATTACTGTCTAATTGCGCGCTGTCACTAGGATTTGGATTAGGGGCTTCCGGTAGCCATTACACAACCCATTAAGAACGCGCGATCTTGGGGAAACATGAGCCTCGTGTCGGCGCCAAACATTTTGTAAGCATTGTTTCACTGTGTGCTTTACACACGAACATAGCTGTTGACACGTCTCTCGAAACCCTGAAGCACAATGTGAGCTTATCTCACACGGGTATATAAGATCCTCGGAAAAACCTAAACATTCGAACCTAGCTTGCTTCCTGAAGAAGGTAATTCTACCGAAACGTTGAGGCAACTTGACAGTGCGCTCCTAAGTACTTTTTTAGTTTATATCTTCGCGTTCCGTTCTTTGTGTATTATATGTTACTAATCATTACCTTTATTCACAGCCAAAATTCAAGTCCTGGATCAAAATGACTCAACCAAAACAACCTAAACGTGGAAAAACTAACCGCCCAGAGCGGCAAAAAGACCAGGCTTATTTAGACCATTCAAATCTAGTAAAGTTGCTATACAAAATTCTACAACTTTGGCACCATATTAATTTTTTACAGGACCGTTTGGAGAAGAAGGTCCTTCCGAAAGGCTTTTCGGCCATCGTTGAGTCAGGGCGAAAGAAGACATTCCGACCAGTGCTCCCCTGTGAGGATGTCTTCCATTCGCTTAAAGCGGACGCTTTTGAGTGGGGTTTAAACTCCATGAAAACTTTGGTCAATTATTATCGGAAAACGGAATCAGAAATTGAAGTCAAGGTTCTTTCGGCTCTTTCTTCTAAAACCCTTGACTTCGACCGAGCACGTGACACGGCATTAAAATGGGGACTGAAGAATTTTGGCACCAAATTAACTAATGAGACAAAATCAAAGTTCTTGAGCATCTGTGGTAATCTTCAGTCCTCGATAGGTACACGAGTTGGCGTCCAAACTCATACAAACAAACGTGGTCGGTCACCCTCCCCTCCCCCACTAATCGCTCGCCAGCTTCAATTTCAGGATAGTCCAGCCAGGGATCAGACAACGTCGTCGTCTGTGAGATCCACACCAAAACGCGTCAAAGCCACACCACAGCCACAGAGACCTGCACCAAAACCACGGACGTCACGCATATCCACTCCACAAAATACATCACTTCAAAATTCACCAGCCAAGAAAACAACACCACCAAAGCACATCTCTTCCAGCCCTCCTTCGCCTGTTGGTTCCATTGCTTCGATGACATCGCCAGCGATTTCAACATCATCACCATCGTATGCCGAGGTATTATCAACATCACCTAAGGTATCCAAATTTTATAAATTTCGTCAACCTGGCCCTAAGAAGGATTGGTCCTTCCCTAAACAGATAAAAAACCCTGTTGTTATTTTAGGCTCTTCTAATGTGTCCCGGATCGATGTCGATCCTCCCAAAAATGTTTGTATTGCTTCTTACCCAGGTGGCAATTTAGGTCATTTCTGCAACATGGCCCACAAACTGAAATCGAAGCCAGAAAAGACACCTCGACACGTCATCATCAACATTGGCATCAACAACCGAGAGCACTGGAAGACAGACAACGACAAAGGCAAAACAGCAGGCACCACAGCTAAAAGCAGGGTAACTAACATGGTTAGTAATTTCCGAAAAGTTTTTCCTAATGCGACACTTCATTTTCAGGAAATAAATATCTCATTCAGTTTAGATTCTAGGGACCAGGATGTTCTGCGTGCCATTAACAGCCAAGCTCGTCAGACACAGAACCTCAAGGTCATACAGGCAATACCCCCCGCGACTTTCACGTGGAGAATGAAAACATCCACTGGACATCACAGACGGCGGCGAAAATCTACCAAGGCTGGACCAACATCTTTAAAGGTCATTTAAACTAATTCCTCAGAAGGGCATCAGCCATGCGGAAAGAGTCGGTCTCGGCACCGAGATAGTCAATCTTGTACCCGACCTTTCCCTGAGCGCTGGTGAGAAATCAATACTTAGGTATGGTCTAACCTTTGTTCCTACCCCACCCGATCTCAAAGAAACACCACATGTTGTTGAGACGGAGGATGGAACATTGGTTTTACCAGACTCTATGTATGCCATGGAAATGAACGGCGGTCCAGCAAGCATGCAATTTAGGGAAGTAACAGCTATGGCTGATTTCTTTCGCAATTCGACAGGTTTAAAAGATCAATTTAAAGAACCTTCGATATGGACCCCCTCTGATCGCCAGATTGACCACTCCATTCCCGAGGTCGCTGGCTTAGTCAAAACCGACATCACAAATTTACCAAAATTTCACAACGAGGATAACCTCACTAAAGTTGAAAGAACTGCACTAAAAACTCTTCGCAGCAATAAAAACATTGTAATCAAACCTTGTGACAAAGGCAGCTCGCTCGTCATCATGTCTAAAAAAAATTACATTCTAGAAGCGACGCGCCAATTAAGCAACACTAAATATTACAAACCATTGGATGAGCCAATTTGGAAATCCAATGTTTTAAAATTCAATCTCATTCTCAAAAGCTTGCTGGACCAGGACGTTTTAAAGAAAAAACATGTTCAGTATCTAATTGCAAAACCTGAATCCAATAATAGGACATTTTATTTGCTACCTAAAATACACAAACCTTTGAGCTGTTGGACTAATCCATACACACCACCCGGTCGCCCCATCATCAGCGACGTGGCTTCGGAGTCGTACCACATTTCGGAGTTTATTGATTTCTATTTGAAACCAATTGCTACCCGCCATCCGAGCTATCTAAAAGACACGGAGGACTTCCTCATTAAATTGTCGAAAATTGAAGTTCCATCTTCTGCTTACCTAATTAGTCTCGACGTGGAATCTATGTATACAAATATTGGAATCGATGCCGGATTAAAGTCAATTAAGAATGCATTTGATTTCCACCATGATCCTCATAGACCTGGAGATGAACTACTTCAATTATTAGAACTTTCTCTTAAAGGGAATGACTTTGAATTTAATGGACGATATTATTTACAGGTCTCCGGCTGCAGTATGGGCAAGAAGTTTAGTCCTAATTTTGCCTCAATTTTTGTTGCAGAGTGGGAGAAAGGCGCCTTAGCCAAATCTGATAAACAACCATTAGCCTATTACAGATTCTTGGACGACATATTTATCATTTGGACTCATGGTCTGGATGAGTTTAGGGTGTTCTTGGACATCTTGAACAGTCATGACGAATCAATCAAACTCAAAGAATCAATATCGCAAACCAGCATTGATTTCCTTGATTTAACAATATTTAAGGGCCCACAATTTACATCATGCAACATTTTAGATACAAAACTTTTTACGAAACCAACGGACTCTCACCAGCTTCTTCATCGTAAATCTTTCCATCCGCCAAAACTGTTCAATGGATTGATTAAATCTCAAATCATTCGATACCACCGGAACTGCACGAACAGAAGCGACCTAAACCAAGCTTGTTCAGTGCTGTTCCAGGCTTTACGACCGCGCGGCTACTCTAGTAGATTACTGCGCCAAGTAAAGTCCGATACTCTCAGAGAATTGGAATCGTTACGCCATGACCCAACATCGACTGAGCCAACAAGGATACGGCACAATCGACCGGTGTTGGGTAATGGTTCAGCCTCATTTTGTCACAAAAAACGATGTTACATCAATACAATAGGATATATCAATACTAGTAACACTTTCACCAGCGAACAAACACGCATATCGTATCAAATGCATAGCGAACTTAATTGTGATTCTAAAAATGTAATTTACTTAATCACATGCAAAAGATGCCGTATACAATATGTTGGACATACAAAAACCTCTCTCAAAGTTAGAATGTCTAATCATCTTTCCAGTGTTCGCAAAAAAACTCGACATGCAAATTTCCGATCATTTCAACTCATCTAATCATGACATTAAATCCCATTTCAGCTTTCAGCCAATAGAACAGACACCAATTCTAGCCGACGAAGACCAAACCGATTCAATACGCCTAGAACGCGAAAATCATTGGATGGGCGTACTTAAAACATATCTTCCGTTCGGACTTAACATTGACTACAAAGGTGTTTCTCGAAATTTCTTGTGCTTTCCTCTGATCTACAATCGTAGAAATGTTGAAATCGCAAACATTTTCAGAAAAAAATTTGCATTATTAAACACTAAATTGACCGAGCCTCTCGACAAACGGGTTATTATTGCCTACAAGAAAAATCCCAGTTTGAGAGATATGCTCGTTCGATCTAGACTCAGACCTTGATTAACACGCAGTTCAATTAGCTTTTTAGCAATTTCAACATCATTATCCTTTGTTTGTGCTCAACACAATATTTTATGTCAATTTCCGACACAACCTAACAAAATTTAGCTAGTTCCATAGAAATAATTACATAAGAAATCGGATAACCGACCTGTGCCAGCGCCCTCCACACTTTCCAAATATATATATATATATATATATATATATACTAGAAGGTGACCCGACTTCGTCCGGGCTATTCAAAAACCAAATTTCAAGTCGATTGCTCCACCCGTTTCCTAGATCTGGTCTGCGCATGCGCGAAGCTGGTGTCGCACGTGCTCGGCGACCCGATAAAATTCGTACCGGGGCAAGATACATTCACATACCAAATTTCAAGTCGATAGCTACACCCGTTTCCGAGATATATAGTCCAATGTCATTTGCGGATACCTCGGCCGGTGATGAGTTAACGCGACACAGTCAAATGCATCGGCAGGGTGAGTGACCTCTGACGACGTCATAGAATTTACGCATTGATTTTATCCTGATAAAAGCATCGTACCACTTGTACCTAATAATTGAGGCAGATAACTAAAACGGATACATACATATTATATATCGTTGGAAAGATGAAGCCACACAGATTCTAACCGTGCAAATTATATGACTGGCAATTTATTATTCGCGCTATATCGTATCGATTTGTGAGCACCGAACTGAAATATATTAGCGCAAAACGGCGTAAAAACAGATTTGACCTCCGCACGTGAAAAGTTGACATCGCACGGACAAATAAATATGCCTATGTTCGTCTCCGGCCGAAAACACATCCAAATACCAAATTTCATTGAAATTGGCTTAGTCGTTTTGAGTCCATCGATTTCAAACACACAAACAAACACATACACACACACACAGATCTTTCAAAATATATAATAGACTAGAATGTGACCCGACTTCGTCCGGGCTATTAAAAAACCAAATTTCAAGTCGATTGCTCCACCCGTTTCCTAGATCTGGTCTGCGCATGCGCGAAGCTGGTGTCGCACGTACTCGGCGACCCGATAAAATTCGTATCCGGGGCAAGATACATTCACATACCAAATTTAAAGTCAATATCTCAACCCGTTTTCGAGATCTCGTCTGCGCATGCGCGAAGCTGGCGTCGCACGTGCTCGGCGACCCGATAAAATTCGTATCCGGGGCAAGATACATTCACATACCAAATTTCAAGTCGATAGCTACACCCGTTTCCGAGATATATAGCCCAATGTCATTTGCGGATACCTCGGCCGGTGATGAGTTAACGCGACACAGTCAAATGCATCGGCAGGGTGAGAGTTAACGTAATCTAACTTTATGACCTCTGACGACGTCATAGAATTTACGCATTGATTTTATCCTGATAAAAGCATCGTACCACTTGTACCTAATAATTGAGGCAGATAACTAAAACGGATACATACATATTATATATCGTTGGAAAGATGAAGCCACACAGATTCTAACCGTGCAAATTATATGACTGGCAATTTATTATTCGCGCTATATCGAATCGATTTGTGAGCACCGAACTGAAATATATTAGCGCAAAAACGGCGTAAAAATAGATTTGACCTCCGCACGTGAAAAGTTGACCTCGCACGGACAAATAAATATGCCAATGTTCGTCTCCGGCCGAAAATACCCTAAAATACCAAATTTCATCGAAATTGGCTTAGTCGTTTTCGAGTCCATCGATTTCAAACACACACACACACACACACACACACACACAAACAAACAAACACATACACACACAGATCTTTCAAAATATATAATAGATATGGTCCAATATTGATATAAGACATGTCTATAGAAAATAATTAATTTAATTAAAATGTCTATAGGCCTTTCGTGGCATTGCCACTTTTCAATAGACGACAATAATGATTATGACGTCATAGCGTCAAGGGAGATAACTCAATTTAGAGAGAATGTCATTTCCTGAGTGCATTAAGTTTACACTTGAAATGTTTCATTCTTCTCTTTGCTGTCTGAGTATTTTGCTGTCGGACTGTAGTTTTTGAAACGGGAAAATCGAAAAGTTCCTACCCCCGCATTCATCCAAGTGTGCACTGAGCGGAATTTTTCGATATTCTGGTTGTTTAATTTGCTGCTTGTGAATTCTCGTTTTTTCTCGCAGTGTATTGCCCGTTTCTCCGACGTAACTTTCTGAACATCCATGGCAGACGATACAATAGATTAAGTTTCTTGTCCCACAGTCCATAGAAACATTCGGATACATTTTCATACCATTTTTTAATTTTAGGTTTTCGCCTGTATGGATATAATTGCATGTCCCACATCGTTTGTCACTACATTTATTCACTAAATTCGATTTCCCACCAGTTGTGAATCTTGCTTTTGTCAGAATCTTTTTCAAGTTTTTTGGCTGACGTTTGCTCGGTAAAATATCATCTGATTTCATTGCGGCATTCATTGTTTCACTTTTCTGTAGGATGGGAAATAGTTGTTTTGCAACTGTGGCCATATTAGGATGATGTGTGTTATGTGTGGAAACTAATGGAGTTGGATCTCCAACTCCATTAGTTTCCACACATAACCCACATCATTTGAAGAAAGCATTAAGCGTATATTCATCAGATCGTTTTTATATATTTGGATGTACGATGTGAGCCTCATTCATCAGATCGTTTTTATGTATTTGATGTACGATGTGGTCCTCATTCATCAGATCGTTTTTATGTATTTGATGTACGATGTGGTCCTCATTCATCAGATCGTTTTTATATATTTGGATGTACGATGTGAGCCTCATTCATCAGAGCGTATATTTGTCATTATATTTAAACGATAGATATATTCTTGCACAATTAGAGACCTTGATGGCATGTTAGAATGTTCGTGTATTACAACACAATTGAGTCTGGCACATTCAAGATACATGTATTTCCACAAAACAGATACAATTTGTCAAGAGAGATGAAAAAGTAGAGATTGTTCAAATATAGTGGTCACAGTACGCAGTCAAATATAGTTTTTTCTGAGATAATATGAAACATAATCAGTAATACATGCCTTTTCAGCATCCTCCATTACGGGCAGATCTGACAGGATCACATCTGTCCGATACAGAGGATTTCTTTAATGTTTAGAACATGTTCACAGACTGTCATAAATAACTTAAAATATTGCTATGTGTCGGGCATATATAGCAACATTTATTTCAAACTGGGAATAATTCGTCAGTATAGCACTATGAACAGAGAATCACATGGCAAAGTCTTTAAAACATATGTATTTTCATGGAGATATGAAAACCATGTGTCGCCAAAATCTCCTCTAACCCAGTAGATTGATTTATACATCTCGATGTAAAACTAAAATGACAATCACTCCGACAAGTTGAGCCACTACACTTTATCCATATTTCATAATGGCGTTTTGTTATGACATTTGGATATAAAATGTATGAGAATACGATAACACATTGAACAGGAGTATTCTCAATTCCCACCAAATATCATCAGCAGAGGGGTTCACATCACTTTAATCTGGGCAAAGTCGGGTAACCCTGCTAGTGATATATAAGCACAGTTTGGACGATATAAGCCGATATTTAACAGTGAAATACAGTTGACAAATTGATATATATTATGAGTAACAATGACCCTGAAGTTTGTTCGTTGATTTATGCTATTAGCCAGGTAGACATGACAACTCAGTATCTGTATTGTATAGATATATATATATATATATATATATATATATATATATATATATATATATAAGGCTGTTTTCAGCATTAGGCAGACATGACCCTATTACCATCATTAGGCAGACATATACAAAAAACTTTAAAACCGCTCAATTTTAAACACTCTTTCTCTAGTTTTGTTCTAAATGTGACCAACAAGGTGTGATCAATGGGAATTTGTGATTCCTCCAGTAATATGAAATATACAAATTCTCAGGTCTGCCTAATTCTAAGAGGACCATTGACCATCATTAGGCATACTGTGTCATTATGCAGACCAAATCCGGTCTGCCTACTTTTTGCATGTCAGTCACAACTAGTTATCTGGGGCTTTAATTGCCTCTCCTTGTTCAACCGATTTAGGTTGTCTTTTGTCTATAAAATGATGGGATTGAAAAAAAAGTTTGTTAAAGGCCTTTCAGCCCCGTTAGTTTTGAGACATGTATATTCTGTCGATATATAATTTCATCATTGTGCGGTCGAAACATCCACAGTGGTCTTGAAAAAATAAACTTTTCTGGTTTTTGCATTTTTATGTATAGGATGCAGCAAAAAAGAAGATAACAGGTCAAATGCCATTAAAACATCGAAAAATCTGGTGTATACATCGAAATTGAGTACAAATTTCGGGATTGAAAAAATACCGCACAATGATGAAACTGTATATCGATCGACTATACATGTCTCAAAATTATCGGGACGGAAATGCCCTTTTCAACAATTTTTTCAATCCCATCATTTTATAAACAAAAGACAACCTAAATCCGTTGAACAAGGAGAGGTGTTAACAATTAAATCGCAAGATAACTAGTTGTGACTGGCATGCAAACATTAGGCAGACCCGATTTCGTCTGCATAAATTCGCGGTCTGCCTAATGATGGTCAATGGTCCGCCTAATGCTTACTCTACATATATATATATACTAGAAGGTGACCCGACTTCGTCCGGGGTTTGACCTTGAATTGTCTATTTTGAAGGCCAAGGTCAAGTGGGGTCAGGATTTGACCCGTCCAAAACACTGCCCGAACAAAAGCACCCGACAAAAGTACCCGTCGAAATCCATCCGGTTTTACCCGATTTGACATTTTAACCCGATTTTATTTCCACTGAAGTATATAAACGCGCCTCATATACACACGCTCATTAATTATCAAGTTTCAACGTAAATATAAATTACCATCGGTGCCCGAGATATCGCCAAGACGTCTGAAACAGTCAAATGCATCGGCCTGTTAAGAGTTAACGTGATCTAACTTTATGACCTCTAACGACGTCATAGAAGTTACGCATTGTTTTTACCCTGATAGAAGATCGTACCACTTCTTCTTAATAATTGAGGCAGATAACTAAAACGGATACATACATATTATATATCGTTGGAAAGAGGAAACACGACAGATTCTCATAGTGTCATTATTATGACTGGCATGTTATTATTCGCGCTGTTTCGAATCGATTTGTAAGCACCGAACTGAAATATATTAGCGCAAAACGGCGTAAAAACAGATTTGACCTCGGCACGTGAAAAGTTGACCTCGGATCTGAAAATCAATAGGCCTATGTTCGTCCCCGGCCGAAAATACACCCACATACCAAGTTTCATCGAAATCGGCTGGGCCATTTTCGAGTCCAACGATTACTGACAGACACACACACACACACACACACACAGATCTTCCAAAATATATAATAGATATATATATATATATATATATATATATATATATATATAGAGATATATAGAGATGTACGATTCTGTTAGCCAACCGCGTACCGCGATCGCGCCCCGCGATCGCGATCGTAAATCGCGATCAGATCGTATATACCCACCGACATCATAAATATGTCATTGTGGTCAGCGCACCAGTGGTAATTAAAATAACACCCTACAGAGCCCACACTTATCAGAACGAGCTCAGCACTAGTCCCGACATTAGCCTTGACCTTGACCTCGCTCATATATGCTCATATAGGCATGTTTCTGGACCTCGACCGATCCGACTAAAATTTAATATGTAGGCATACTTTGATCCCGGGAACAATACGGGTGGGTCAAATTTCACATGCGATCGCGTCCTTGACCTTGACCTCTCTCATATATGCTCATCTAGGCATGTTTCTGGACCTTGACCGATCCCACTCAAATTTGGTATATATGCCTACTTTGATCCCGGGAACAATTAGTTGATGCATATGTGTAGACAGTGTGACCTCTAGTAGTGGAAACCCGCTCCACGCAGTTGAAATTTGGTAAAAACAGGTCATCACGGACTTCAATACGTCTATGTACAAACCCGAACATTATCGCTATTATGGCCCGTTTTTATGGCTCCTAGACACCCCACACGCATAACCCACGAACATAACAGGTATGTCATTGTGGTCGACACATCAGCCCTAATTACAATTTATCCCCACGCAGCTGGATTTCTAGAGCACGAGGTCAGCACGGGTCCCGACATATTCTTCGTGATTTCATATAAATTGGCATTTCTACCTAATTTCGAGGTACAGGACACTCTACAGAGATATCCCTCCACATTAGTTGATGCATATGTGTAGAGAGTGTGACCGCTGGTAGTGGAAAACCACCCCACGCAGTTGAAATTTGGTAAAAACAGGTCATCACGGACTTCAATACGTCTATGTACAAACCGAACATTATCGCTAGTATGGCCCGTTTTTAGGGCTCCAGGACACCACACACGCATAACCCACGAACATAACAGGCATGTCATTGTGGTCAACACATCATCCCTATTTACAATTTAACCCCACGCAGCTGGATTTCTAGAGCACGAGGTCAGCACGGGTCCCGACATATTCGTCGTGATTTCATATAAATTGGCATTTCTACCTAATTTCGAGGTACCAGGACACTCTACAGAGATAACCCTCCACATTAGATGATTCATATGTGTAGACAGTGTGACCGCTGGTAGTGTAAAGCCGCCCCACGCAGTTGAAATTTGGTAAAAACAGGTCATCACGGACTTCAATACGTCTATGTACAAACCAAACATTATCGCTATTATGGCCCGTTTTTAGGGCTCCAGGACACCACACACGCATAACCCACAAACATATCAGGCATGTCATTGTGGTCAGCACATCATCCCAATTTACAATTTAACCCCACGCAGCTGGATTTCTAGAGCACGAGGTCAGCACGGGTCCCGACATATTCGTCGTGATTTCATATAAATTGGCATTTCTACCTAATTTCGAGGTACCAGGACACTATACAGAGATATCCCTCCACATTAGTTGATTCATATGTGTAGACAGTGTGACCGCTGGTAGTGTAAAGCCGCCCCACGCAGTTGAAATTTGGTAAAAACAGGTCATCACGGACTTCAATACGTCTATGTACAAACCGAACATTATCGCTATTATGGCCCGTTTTTAGGGCTCCAGGACACTCCACACGCATAACCCATGAACACAACAGGTATGTCATTGTGGTCAACACATCAGCCCTATTTACAATTTAACCCCACGCAGCTAGATTTCTAGAGCACGAGGTCAGCACGGGTCTGGACATATTCGTCGTGATTTCATATAAATTGGCATTTCTACCTAATTTCGAGGTACCAGGACACTCTACAGAGATAACCCTCCACATTAGTTGATTCATATGTGTAGACAGTGTGACCGCTGGTAGTGTAAAGCCGCCCCACGCAGTTGAAATTTCTTATTAACTCGAGATGAGTACTAATAACTGCCGTAATATGCTCTGGATGTGTACTCCAAATCTATTCAAACAGACAAGGATGGATAACTCTAAAATCAAGTGGTAATTTTAACGCAATTTTGACTGAGTTCTGGGCCAGATAGTATTCCCGATAATGAAAAATAATATATTTCTAAAATCGATATCTAACAAATCTGAGCTTTGATGGGTGACTTCCTCAACTCGAATAAAATATTTTTGACCCGCGAAGACATTGAAATAGTAGTTGAGAGGAGTTTTATCGGATTGAGTACCTTTAATGTACCGGTATAATTATGATTCTAAGTGAATGTGAGAATCCAATCACTAAAGAAAGGATCTGAAATGTTGCATTTTTTTTTTTTTTTTGCAGCATTTTGTTATATCTGCCCCTTATTATTTATACTGATTATATCATTGATATAAAAGTATCAAGAGAATCCACAGAGATGCCATTGCTAATGGTATATATATAGGTGGTGATCCCCATTTAAAAATTGGTCGACCGGTGTCCCTCAATAAAAAATATAAAGTATGGCTAATAACTTCAATTACCATAGTTATTTCAAATTGACAACATCGCTGATTTCCAAGCACTATTTGTTATTAAAATTTCGCGCTTATTCTACTGTATTTAATAAGTAAACTGTAGAATTCTGGTCTGTCAGGACAGCAACCAAACAAGAACGTTGTGAAAATGTTTTCATTATATGTTTCATTGAATGTTAAAATTATGACTTGGACATAATACCAAGTTTCAATCTGAATATTTCCACCAGATCATTCGATATGGTGACCGTTACTTTTGCACTGTGTTAACAAATTATCTACGAATACTCTGTATATGTTAATATGGCATCACAACAGAACTTCACGGCCTATAATATAATTATCGGCTTAAAATGTAAATTTGTAAAGAATCCGGACGGAACACATTCCATTTATAGTGGTCTAATTTATTTATTGCTGAGTATCATTCAGCTCAATAATTGGGACAGATTAGTGGCGACAGACATCTTATGCGTATAAAATATAAAAATTACAGTCCTATTTGAGGGGGGGGTCCAATCCCAGATTCCCAGGAAATAAATCAGCAAATCCCAGTTCCCAGGAAAAAAATATGCCATTTCCCAGCTCCCAGGAATTAAAAGCAAATCCCAGTTCCCAGTAAAAAAAAGCCAGTTCCCAGGAATTAAAATATTACATAGAGTATCGACAAAACATACAATATTCACAAG
The DNA here is from genome assembly GCA_032622095.1 of Siphonodentalium dalli. Taxonomy (NCBI): domain Eukaryota; kingdom Metazoa; phylum Mollusca; class Scaphopoda; order Gadilida; family Siphonodentaliidae; genus Siphonodentalium; species Siphonodentalium dalli. Next base: position 5,054,549 of record CP136067.1, read on the forward strand.
TAATGTAGATCAATGTAGCCTACATATATTGTATTTTTATGCTATATTTTGATTTGTTGGCTACTGTCTGGTCAATTACATCATTTTACATGACATAAAATGCGAACCTATATGCAAATCCATTGAACAGAATCAACAGATCACTCTTTACACTGATCTACACCACTGCAAACCAGGTATTCCCTAAATGTCCATGTGATGTATGCAAATTCATGTGGTGAATAAAAATGGAAATCCCGATTAATTGGGGATAATTTCCCGGGTCCCGGAAAATAATTTCAACCTTTCCCGGGTCCCGGTGGAATTCTGTTCCCGATTCCCGGAAAATTAAATCTGACGATCCCAATTCCCGAAAAATAAAAAGGGTCGATCCCGGTGTCCCGAAAATACCCGCCCCTCCTATCGTTGGGTCGATTTCTTCTAATAAGATACTACAATGCACATGGAAAACCATTTAAACAGATTGTGCAACACAATGAATTTATGTCAAAGCGTCAATGTAGGCTATATGGAATATCGACGTTTATAAATATCGATCTTCTTGTGGACTTCGTTCGAATGAATTCCGGCAGCTTGGGATAAATTTATAATGGACATCAGTGTGATGGCCACTGTGTCATACATATTATATTGTAATTTACGACCCTGCCTAACTATGCTTAAAAGCCATGTCCTGATTGACCAGTGGCCCGAGTTACCATGGCTATATCGTTCCAGTTTTGTGGTACAATTCTACTTTTTCCAATTGTACCACGAAAACAATCGGTTTATTCAGATCGCCGCACGCGACTTTTCCCGTCTTTTCTAACTCCGCACAAACGGGGCATCGATGGAGTACACCCGCACCCGTAACATAAGATAGGGGGCTCGTTAGGTTCAATCGTTAGTCAAAAATATACACAAACATGACGCTCAAATATGACGCCCTGCTCTGTCGAAAATATACTTACGCCCATTTTTATCAACGATTCTCAAAGATATAGTACTATAGTACTAACATACTCAAAATACACTTATGCCCACTTTTACGATTGAACCTAACGAGCCCCACTATATTCTCGTAACCATTTGAATTTTTCTACATCTTGACAATCTTGCGAATTTTCTAGCGATTTATACATCTTTAGTGGTCATCAACTCTAAAAGCGGGACATATGCGCTCTGATATAAATGTCTGATATACATACCGGTATCAGATTCTGTGATGACCCAATAAGCGAGATCACTGAGTCGCTGCCGTTTTGGATTAATCCAGCTCCGATCCGTGATTTCCGAGATTTATCCAGCTCAGGTTTCGTGGTTTTAGTGATAAAGGTCAATGTTTTGGAGTAGCTTTCCAGATCAGATAACGAAGTTATGGATTATTCCGGTTTCCATATATACTCTAGTAGCTGAGGGGGTTTCGTATGCACTTTTATGTCCAGAGCAAAACTCTTCACGAATCCACTAATTGAAGGTACACGAACAATATTTGGTTGGTGACACATTTCCCATTGAGGGCGAAATGGGTCAAATGGCCACGCCCCTTTTTGCGCGAAGTACTACCATCCGCCGTGACTATATCTCCAGAACCGTTGGTCAAAGGGGGTCATGTGACCACTCAAAATGTGCAGAATGGCCACATTATGGGGGGTCAGTAATACATTTTCATATCCAAAAGTCAATGGTTTTTAAGATAATTGCCAAAAACAAACAAAAATCCATTTTTAAGGGCCCAATTTTGGGGTTCAGCACTTTTATCTCAAAGCTGAGCCCCCAATTCAAATTTTATTGATCTATATCCATCGGTGCCACATATAGGTATAATTTCTGTACCATTATTGGATGAGATTGACCTCCAAGGAGCTCTTGACCCTGAAAATAAGGTTTTTGGATGGAATATATTGGTCGTAGAATGAAAAACAGACATTTTCCCCAATAACAAAGATGTTGAGGAAATCATCAATTATACGGTATTTGATCAGTAACCTAAAACTTCTACAAAAAGGTTACCTGGTGATATAATTTTAATGTAGTTCATCTTTTATTATCTAGATTTCATGGCCTTTGATGTGAGATGGCTGCCAAAATGGTTATAAATGGAATGACATATATAAACACAATTTTATTGATCTATATCCATCGGTGCCACATATAGGTATATTTTCTGTACCATTATCGGATGGAATTGACCTCCAAGGAGCTATTGACCCTGAAAATCCACATTATGGGGGGTCAGTAATACATTTTCATATCCAAAAGTCAATGGTTTTTAAGATAATTGCCAAAAAACGATTTCAGCATGTTACGCACCACAAGTATACAATACCACCAAGGCCACAGCATATGTATGACACTTTTTAAAGAACTATCCGAATTCTCTGATCGACTTAAGAGCACAATTGACCACACACAATGGGATTAGCTGTAAATTGCTGCTGAGGATGTGTTGATCCCGACACACAACGTGAGCTCTTCATGACTGAACATGCCTTGGAAACTGGTGTGCTTGACCAAAAATCAGGTAACAATTGTGCTCTAATCAACAGAAATGTACAGATTGAATAAAACAGGTTTTCAAAATTTGTTATCAACATTTAACAGCTGATCTGATTTAAGTGACCAAGATATGAAACATGCTAAACACTTTTACTAAATGGAATAACCAGCTGTTTGCTTCATGCAGCAGCCACGTGTTGCGATCCTAAAATGGGTATTGCACCTGGGCATAGTAAAAACATGTTGTAATCAGATGGGAGATGACCATATACATGTATACCAGTATATATTTCAGAAGTAATCAATTCTTACAAAAGGACACCTCATCTCACAAAAAGTTTTAGGAAATGATGGAATGATCACTATTCAATCAATAGTAGAATGAGCCTTTGTCAGTCCCACATTAGTTTTGATTGGCCATGATAGTTGCATCACTTGCAGGTTGGAGAAGATGAGTGTCTATAATTTCACTAACATAATTCTTCATAATAGCTAATAGCCCTCATAACTTACCATTTTAAAGATATTTTCATTGTCAATACCACCTCAGGTTAAGTCGTCCTGCTAATTTTATATTATGCTGATGGGTACTGCTGTATTGATATGTTTGTAGGTTAAAGCAATTCTGTCAAGTACCATCATTTTACCTAAAGTTGGTTATTTTTGCATTGTTTGGCTAACCCGAGCAATTTGTGCAAAAGTCAGTGTCTGTATGCAACATTCAAGAACATATATACTTCAACATTTTATTGTGTACGCTGATGTTTGGTAAACAACAGGAATAGTCATCTCAATTATGGCCAGTTTGTAAAAACCAGCACCCATTATTAAAATATTTCACAATATACATGTTTTTTAATGTTTTCTACACATTGTGGCTTATCCTCGATTCGTTCAGATCGCTTTGCTCCACCTGAATATCATACCAAATGTATTAGCATCACCACTACTGAATACTGCCAAATGAATATATTGTGATAAGGGCAGTGGAAAAATAATGGTTGAGTCTTTTCTAAATATAATTCTAGTAAAACCTACACAATACCGTCTTGGTCTGATAAGACTCAGAGTCATGTTTATTTAGGAGTATAGACATGAAGTCCACAAGTTTCATGAAAATTAAATGGGCTCTGCACTAGTAACATCTGGACTCCTGGGACCCATTAATATTGACAAATGCAACACAAATGAAAAATACATAGTAACTTTCCTCAAACATAGATTATACCCTGACAATCATTGTATTTGAATCAGTGTACATATGTATATGTAGGCATGGCCATAGCATGTTTTTGAAATACTGCAGAGTGCAGACCATAAATTTCACTAGAATATACATGTAGTTACTGCATGTACATCACACACATAAGGCGACACACATAAACGTACCTGCATGGTTCACAATATTTTACATGTAAAGTATATATATATATCTCCTGTGCCTATAACATCAAACCAAACGGTTTACAGTACTTTTACTGACATTTTTGGAGTGGCACATATACGTACATAAAAAATAAAAGTCAATTTAAAGGGACGAAATGAAAAATAAATTTGTGCAACTATAATGGAGATCTATATTGCATTACAACATCCACAAATCTACAAAATCTACAACATCCACAAATCTACAAAATCTACAAAAACATCTGACTATCTTAGACATTGGTAATGTGATCATTTTTCCTTGATAAGTTGAAACATGAGGGAGGATTGCATAGCATGGCTACATGCAGAATGTAGATTTGTATGTATTTATATCTGCATATCAACTGATGCTTGTATTTTTCTTCTAACTCACTCCAGGCTAGCCATTATTTGTTCTAGAATAATGTACATGTTAGGGAAATTGTAGAACCTTTATACAAAATGGTGATGCAGCCAATCAAAATTGATGTGGGACTGATAAAGACACAACCTGCTTTACTACTGAATCATACTGATTGATCAAATTGTAGTAACTCAACATTTACTAAACCTACTTGTGGGCTGAGTATAATTCAATTCAACATTAGAATACCATAAAAACACCCTGTTCTCCCATAAGTTTAAAGAAAATAACACATTGAACTCATTTACAAGTATATTGCTAATGTGATATATGTCATTCCATTTATAACCATTTTGGCAGCCATCTCACATCAAAGGCCATGACATCTAGATAACAAAAGATGAACTACATTCAAATTATATCATCAGGTAACCCTTTTGTAGGAGTTTTAGGTTACTGATCAAATACCGTATAATTGATGATTTCCTCAACATCTTTGTTATTGGGGAAAATGTCTGTTTTTCATTCTACGACCAATATATTCCATCCAAAAACCTTATTTTCAGGGTCAAGAGCTCCTTGGAGGTCAATCTCATCCAATAATGGTACAGAAATTATACCTATATGTGGCACCGATGGATATAGATCAATAAAATTTGAATTGGGGGCTCAGCTTTGAGATAAAAGTGCTGAACCTCAAAATTGGGCCCTTAAAAATGGATTTTGTTTGGTTTTTGGCAATTATCTTAAAAACCATTGACTTTTGGATATGAAAATGTATTACTGATCCCCCATAATGTGGCCATTCTGCATATTTTGAGTGGTCACACGACCCCCTATGTCCAACGGTTCTGGAGATATAGTCACGGCGGATGGTAGTACTTCGCGCAAAAAGGGGCGTGGCCATTTGACCCATTTCGCCCTCAATGGGAAATGTGTCACCAACCAAATATTGTTCGTGTACCTTCAATTAGTGGATTCGTGAAGAGTTTTGCTCTGGATATAAAAGTGCATACGAAACCCCCTCAGCTACTAGAGTAATACGGAAATGCTACTCCAGAACTTTGACATGTATAGCACTATAACCGCTGAACCGAGCCTGTGGTTCCAATATGGCCGCGAGTTAGTGACATGGCGTATTCTTCACATCCTCAGCTGTATAGAGTCGATAACTTCTTCGATCTCTAAAAATATACTTCACTCCATTACCAAATAACGCTGAGCATCCTGAAATTGGACTCAAATGACGATTTATTTGAAATCACGACATTTATGCCCTGGCTCGTGTTGACATCGTCCTTGAGCTGCGTGTGTTCATTTGTAACGTTCACTATAGTATAGAGATTACTACTGGAATAACTTATTTATCGGCTGGTTATCAGATGAGTTTGTTGTGTAAATATCAAGGGTCCATGATGACATACTTTTGCCAAACTTCATGTAACTGTGTGAGGTGGTTTCCCATTATCAGAGGTAATGTGAAACGCACTACTAATAACCAAAATTTGAGGGCGCATGTACATCTCCACAGCGAGTCCCGGTACCTCGCAATTAGGTAAACACGGCAATTGATGCGAAATCACTAATGTGGACGGACATCTCCAAAGAGTCATGGCACCTCGAAATTAGGTAAAAATGACAAATTATATTAAACCACGACGAATATGTCGGGACCCGTGCTGACATCGGCTCTAGATATCAGGCTGCGCGGGGTTAAACTGTAATTAGGACTGATGTGGTGACCACCACTAAAGACTAACCATGTTCGTGGGATATGCGTGTGGAGTGAGCTGGAGCTCTAAAATCGGGCCATAATAGCGATAATGTTCGGTCTGTACACTGAAGTATTGAAGTCCGTGATTACCTATTATACTTTTCCCAAATTTCAACTGCGTGCGGTGGTTTTCCACTACCAGCGGTCACACTGTCTACACATTTGCATCGACTAATGTTGAGGGATATCTCTGTAGATTGTCCTGGTACCTCGAAATTAGGTAGAAATGCAAATTTATATGAAATCACGACGAATATGTCGGGACCCGTGCTGACCTCATGCTCTAGAAATCCGACTGCGTGGGGTTAAATTGTAATTAGGGTTGATGTGTTGACCACAATGATATACCTGTTATGTTCGTGGATTATGCGTGTGGAGTGTCCTTGAGCCCTAAAAACGGGCCATAAAAGCGATAATTTTTGGTTTGTACATAGACGTATTGAAGTCCGTGATGACATTTTTTACCAAATTTCAACTGCGTGGGGTGGTTTTCCACTACACTCTTATGACTAATGTGTAGGTTTTCTACACAAAATGTGTAGCCCTGCTACACAATCATTATTCAATTTTGATCTTAAACATATTTGTGTAGTATATGTGTAGTTTCATATTCGTACACAAATTGTGTAACAATTTTTACACATAAATGGGTATTTTTCTACACATTTATACACAACTGTGTGTATAAAATCAACACATATCCCTTACACATTTTGTGTAGGTTCTTACACACACAGTTTGTAGACAAGAAATGCAAGTTCAGTAGTCCGACCTGTGGGTATAGTATTAAAGATATATGCAGATTTATATGTTAAAACTTTCATGGCGCATAGTGGTGTGTAGTATTTTGTTCTGCACTGTGAGTTTTTGCTTTGAATGAACAAACCAGAGTCGAGGCGTGATTGCATAATATTTGTATTTTTACAACAATCATAACAAGAGTCTAAGGGCAGTAATCGCCATGAAAGTTTTAACAAATAAATCCTCATATACTATTAATACTAAACCCACAAATTGGAATTCTGAACTTACGTCCTTGTCTACGATCGCTGTAGATTGTATTCCAAAACATATACTCAAACAATATGGCCTTCACGTAGCAGACTATGAAACTGAAGGCACCGCAATGCGCATGTCTACGTTCTTACACACTTATGTGTAACAAAATATACACATTATGTGTAGAACGGCACTTGTCAATGTATTTGTATGTAAAACTACACATTGCTATGTGTATTAACCGGGTTTACACATTTGATGTGTAATCGTTTCTACACATTAGTTATAAGAGTGTACCAGCGGTCACACTCTCTACACATATGCATCAACTAATGTGGAGGGATATCTCTGTAGAGTGTCCTGGTACCTCGAAATTAGGTAGAAATGCCAATCTATATGAAATCACGACGAATATGTCGGGACCCGTGCTGACCTCGTGCACTAGAAATCCAGCTGCGTGGGGTTAAATTGTAATTAGGGCTGATGTGTTGACCACAATGACATACCTGCTATGTTCGTGGGTTATGCGTGTGGAGTGTCCTGGAGCCCTAAAAACGGGCTATAATAGCGATAATGTTCGGTTTGTACATAGACGTATTGAAGTACGTGATGACCTACTTTTACCAAATTTCAACTGCGTGGGGTGGTTTTCCAATACCAGCGGTCACACTCTCTACAAAAATGAGTCAACTAATGTGGAGAGATATCTCTGTAGAGTGTCCTGGTACCTCGAAATTAGGTAGAAATGCCAATCTATATGATATCACGACGAATATGTCGGGACCCGTGCTGACCTCGTGCACTAGAAATCCAGCTGCGTGGGGTTAAATTGTAAATATGTCTGATGTGTTGACCACAATGACATGCCTGTTATGTTCGCGGGTTATGCGTGTGTGGTGTCCTGGAGCCCTAAAAACGAGCCATAATAGCGATCATGTTCGGTTTGTACATAGAAGTATTGAATTCCGTGATGACCTGCTTTTGCTAAATTTCAACTGCGTGGGTGGTTTTCCACTACCAGCGGTCACACTCTCAACAAATATGCATCAACTAATGTGGAGGGATATCTCTGTAGAGTGTCCTGGTACCTCGAAATTAGGTAGAAATGCCAATCTATATGAAATCACGACGAATATGTCCGGACCCGTGCTGACCTCGTGCTCTAGAAATCCAGCTGCGTGGGGTTAAATTGTAAATATGGCTGATGTGTTGACCACAATGACATGCCTGATATGTTCGTGGGTTATGCGTGTGTGGTGTCCTGGAGCCCTAAAAACGGGCCATAATAGCGATAATGTTCGGTTTGTACATAGACGTATTGAAGTCCGTGATGACCTGTTTTTACCAAATTTCAACTGCGTGGGGCGGCTTTACACTACCAGCGGTCACACTGTCTACACATATGAATCAACTAATGTGGAGGGTTATCTCTGTAGAGTGTCCTGGTACCTCGAAATTAGGTAGAAATGCCAATTTATATGAAATCACGACGAATATGTCGGGACCCGTGCTGACCTCGTGCTCTAGAAATCCAGCTGCGTGGGGTTAAATTGTAAATAGGGATGATGTGTTGACCACAATGACATGCCTGTTATGTTCGTGGGTTATGCGTGTGTGGTGTCCTGGAGCCCTAAAAACGGGCCATACTAGCGATAATGTTCGGTTTGTACATAGACGTATTGAAGTCCGTGATGACCTGTTTTTACCAAATTTCAACTGCGTGGGGCGGCTTTACACTACCAGCGGTCACACTGTCTACACATATGAATCAACTAATGTGGAGGGTTATCTCTGTAGAGTGTCCTGGTACCTCGAAATTAGGTAGAAATGCCAATTTATATGAAATCACGACGAATATGTCGGGACCCGTGCTGACCTCGTGCTCTAGAAATCCAGCTGCGTGGGGTTAAATTGTAAATAGGGATGATGTGTTGACCACAATTACATGCCTGTTATGTTCGTGGGTTATGCGTGTGTGGTGTCCTGGAGCCCTAAAAACGGGCCATACTAGCGATAATGTTCGGTTTGTACATAGACGTATTGAAGTCCGTGATGACCTGTTTTTACCAAATTTCAACTGCGTGGGGTGGTTTTCCACTACCAGCGGTCACACTCTCTACACATATGCATCAACTAATGTGGAGGGATATCTCTGTAGAGTGTCCTGGTACCTCGAAATTAGGTAGAAATGCCAATTTATATGAAATCACGACGAATATGTCGGGACCCGTGCTGACCTCGTGCTCTAGAAATCCAGCTGCGTGGGGTTAAATTGTAAATAGGGATGATATGTTGACCACAATGACATGCCTGTTATGTTCGTGGGTTATGCGTGTGGAGTGTCCTGGAGCCCTAAAAACGGGCTATAATAGCGATAATGTTCGGTTTGTACATAGACGTATTGAAGTACGTGATGACCTACTGTTACCAAATTTCAACTGCGTGGGGTGGTTTTCCGATACCAGCGGTCACACTCTCTACAAATATGAGTCAACTAATGTGGAGAGATATCTCTGTAGAGTGTCCTGGTACCTCGAAATTAGGTAGAAATGCCAATCTATACGATATCACGACGAATATGTCGGGACCCGTGCTGACCTCGTGCACTAGAAATCCAGCTGCGTGGGGTTAAATTGTAAATATGGCTGATGTGTTGACCACAATGACATGCCTGTTATGTTCGCGGGTTATGCGTGTGTGGTGTCCTGGAGCCCTAAAAACGGGCCATAATAGCGATCATGTTCGGTTTGTACATAGAAGTATTGAATTCCGTGATGACCTGCTTTTGCTAAATTTCAACTGCGTGGGTGGTTTTCCACTACCAGCGGTCACACTCTCAACAAATATGCATCAACTAATGTGGAGGGATATCTCTGTAGAGTGTCCTGGTACCTCGAAATTAGGTAGAAATGCCAATCTATATGAAATCACGACGAATATGTCCGGACCCGTGCTGACCTCGTGCTCTAGAAATCCAGCTGCGTGGGTTTAAATTGTAAATATGGCTGATGTGTTGACCACAATGACATGCCTGATATGTTCGTGGGTTATGCGTGTGTGGTGTCCTGGAGCCCTAAAAACGGGCCATAATAGCGATAATGTTCGGTTTGTACATAGACGTATTGAAGTCCGTGATGACCTGTTTTTACCAAATTTCAACTGCGTGGGGCGGCTTTACACTACCAGCGGTCACACTGTCTACACATATGAATCAACTAATGTGGAGGGTTATCTCTGTAGAGTGTCCTGGTACCTCGAAATTAGGTAGAAATGCCAATTTATATGAAATCACGACGAATATGTCGGGACCCGTGCTGACCTCGTGCTCTAGAAATCCAGCTGCGTGGGGTTAAATTGTAAATAGGGATGATGTGTTGACCACAATTACATGCCTGTTATGTTCGTGGGTTATGCGTGTGTGGTGTCCTGGAGCCCTAAAAACGGGCCATACTAGCGATAATGTTCGGTTTGTACATAGACGTATTGAAGTCCGTGATGACCTGTTTTTACCAAATTTCAACTGCGTGGGGTGGTTTTCCACTACCAGCGGTCACACTCTCTACACATATGCATCAACTAATGTGGAGGGATATCTCTGTAGAGTGTCCTGGTACCTCGAAATTAGGTAGAAATGCCAATTTATATGAAATCACGACGAATATGTCGGGACCCGTGCTGACCTCGTGCTCTAGAAATCCAGCTGCGTGGGGTTAAATTGTAAATAGGGATGATGTGTTGACCACAATGACATGCCTGTTATGTTCGTGGGTTATGCGTGTGTGGTGTCCTGGAGCCCTAAAAACGGGCCATACTAGCGATAATGTTCGGTTTGTACATAGACGTATTGAAGTCCGTGATGACCTGTTTTTACCAAATTTCAACTGCGTGGGGTGGTTTTCCACTACCAGCGGTCACACTCTCTACACATATGCATCAACTATTGTGGAGGGATATCTCTGTAGAGTGTCCTGGTACCTCGAAATTAGGTAGAAATGCCAATTTATATGAAATCACGACGAATATGTCGGGACCCGTGCTGACCTCGTGCTCTAGAAATCCAGCTGCGTGGGGTTAAATTGTAAATAGGGATGATGTGTTGACCACAATGACATGCCTGATATGTTCGTGGGTTATGCGTGTGTGGTGTCCTGGAGCCCTAAAAACGGGCCATAATAGCGATAATGTTCGGTTTGTACATAGACGTATTGAAGTCCGTGATGACCTGTTTTTACCAAATTTCAACTGCGTGGGGCGGCTTTACACTACCAGCGGTCACACTGTCTACACATATGAATCAACTAATGTGGAGGGTTATCTCTGTAGAGTGTCCTGGTACCTCGAAATTAGGTAGAAATGCCAATTTATATGAAATCACGACGAATATGTCGGGACCCGTGCTGACCTCGTGCTCTAGAAATCCAGCTGCGTGGGGTTAAATTGTAAATAGGGATGATGTGTTGACCACAATGACATGCCTGTTATGTTCGTGGGTTATGCGTGTGTGGTGTCCTGGAGCCCTAAAAACGGGCCATACTAGCGATAATGTTCGGTTTGTACATAGACGTATTGAAGTCCGTGATGACCTGTTTTTACCAAATTTCAACTGCGTGGGGTGGTTTTCCACTACCAGCGGTCACACTCTCTACACATATGCATCAACTAATGTGGAGGGATGTCTCTGTAGAGTGTCCTGGTACCTCGAAATTAGGTAGAAATGCCAATTTATATGAAATCACGACGAATATGTCGGGACCCGTGCTGACCTCGTGCTCTAGAAATCCAGCTGCGTGGGGTTAAATTGTAAATAGGGATGATGTGTTGACCACAATGACATGCCTGTTATGTTCGTGGGTTATGCGTGTGTGGTGTCCTGGAGCCCTAAAACGGGCCATACTAGCGATAATGTTCGGTTTGTACATAGACGTATTGAAGTCCGTGATGACCTGTTTTTACCAAATTTCAACTGCGTGGGGTGGTTTTCCACTACCAGCGGTCACACTCTCTACACATATGCATCAACTAATGTGGAGGGATATCTCTGTAGAGTGTCCTGGTACCTCGAAATTAGGTAGAAATGCCAATTTATATGAAATCACGACGAATATGTCGGGACCCGTGCTGACCTCGTGCTCTAGAAATCCAGCTGCGTGGGGTTAAATTGTAAATAGGGATGATGTGTTGACCACAATGACATGCCTGTTATGTTCGTGGGTTATGCGTGTGTGGTGTCCTGGAGCCCTAAAAACGGGCCATACTAGCGATAATGTTCGGTTTGTACATAGACGTATTGAAGTCCGTGATGACCTGTTTTTACCAAATTTCAACTGCGTGGGGTGGTTTTCCACTACCAGCGGTCACACTCTCTACACATATGCATCAACTAATGTGGAGGGTTATCTCTGTAGAGTGTCCTGGTACCTCGAAATTAGGTAGAAATGCCAATTTATATGAAATCACGACGAATATGTCGGGACCCGTGCTGACCTCGTGCTCTAGAAATCCAGCTGCGTGGGGTTAAATTGTAAATAGGGATGATGTGTTGACCACAATGACATGCCTGTTATGTTCGTGGGTTATGCGTGTGTGGTGTCCTGGAGCCCTAAAAACGGGCCATACTAGCGATAATGTTCGGTTTGTACATAGACGTATTGAAGTCCGTGATGACCTGTTTTTACCAAATTTCAACTGCGTGGGGCGGCTTTACACTACCAGCGGTCACACTGTCTACACATATGAATCAACTAATGTGGAGGGTTATCTCTGTAGAGTGTCCTGGTACCTCGAAATTAGGTAGAAATGCCAATTTATATGAAATCACGACCAATATGTCGGAACCCGTGCTGACCTCGTGCTCTAGAAATCCAGCTGTGTGGGGTTAAATTGTAAATAGGGATGATGTGTTGACCACAATGACATGCCTGATATGTTCGTGGGTTATGCGTGTGTGGTGTCCTGGAGCCCTAAAAACGGGCCATAATAGCGATCATGTTCGGTTTGTACATAGACGTATTGAAGTCCGTGATGACCTGCTTTTGCCAAATTTCAACTGCGTGGGTGGTTTTCCACTACCAGCGGTCACACTCTCTACAAATATGCATCAACTAATGTGGAGGGATATGTCTGTAGAGTGTCCTGGTACCTCGAAATTAGGTAGAAATGCCAATCTATATGAAATCACGACGAATATGTCCGGACCCGTGCTGACCTCCTGCTCTAGAAATCCAGCTGCGTGGGGTTAAATTGTAATTAGGGCTGATGTGTTGACCACAATGACATACCTGATATGTTCGTGGGTTATGCGTGTGTGGTATCCTGGAGCCCTAAAAACGGGCCATAATAGCGATCATGTTCGGTTTGTACATAGACGTATTGAAGTCCGTGATGACCTGCTTTTGCCAAATTTCAACTGCGTGGGTGGTTTTCCACTACCAGCGGTCACACTCTCTACAAATATGCATCAACTAATGTGGAGGGATATGTCTGTAGAGTGTCCTGGTACCTCGAAATTAGGTAGAAATGCCAATCTATATGAAATCACGACGAATATGTCCGGACCCGTGCTGACCTCCTGCTCTAGAAATCCAGCTGCGTGGGGTTAAATTGTAATTAGGGCTGATGTGTTGACCACAATGACATACCTGATATGTTCGTGGGTTATGCGTGTGTGGTGTCCTGGAGCCCTAAAAACGGGCCATAATAGCGATAATGTTCGGTTTGTACATAGACGTATTGAAGTCCGTGATGACCTGTTTTTAAAAAATTTCAACTGCGTGGGGCGGCTTTACACTACCAGCGGTCGCACTGTCTACACATATGAATCAACTAATGTGGAGGGTTATCTCTGTAGAGTGTCCTTGTACCTCGAAATTAGGTAGAAATGCCAATTTATATGAAATGACGACGAATATGTCGGGACCCGTGCTGACCTCGTGCTCTAGAAATCCAGCTGCGTGGGGTTAAATTGTAAATAGGGCTGATGTGTTGACCACAATGACATGCCTGATATGTTCGTGTGTTATGCGTGTGTGGTGTCCTGGAGCCCTAAAAACGGGCCATAATAGCGATAATGTTCGGTTTGTACATAGACGTATTGAAGTCCGTGATGACCTGTTTTTACCAAATTTCAACTGCGTGGGGTGGTTTTCCACTATCAGCGGTCACACTCTCTACACATATGCATCAACTAATGTGGAGGGATATCTCTGTAGAGTGTCCTGGTACCTCGAAATTAGGTAGAAATGCCAATTTATATGAAATCACGACGAATATGTCGGGACCCGTGCTGACCTCGTGCTCTAGAAATTCAGCTGCGTGGGGTTAAATTGTAATTAGGGCTGATGTGTTGACCACAATGACATACCTGCTATATTCGTGGGTTATGCCTGTGTGGTGTCCTGGAGCCCTATAAACGGGCCATAATAGCGATCATGTTCGGTTTGTACATAGAAGTATTGAATTCCGTGATAACCTGCTTTTGCCAAATTTCAACTGCGTGGGTGGTTTTCCACTACCAGCGGTCACACTCTATACAAATATGCATCAACTAATGTGGAGGGATATCTCTGTAGAGTGTTCTGGTACCTCGAAATTAGGTAGAAATGCCAATTTATATGAAATCACGAAGAATATGTCGGGACCCGTGCTGACCTCGTGCTCTAGAAATCCAGCTGCGTGGGGATAAATTGTAATTAGGGCTGATGTGTCGACCACAATGACATACCTGTTATGTTCGTGGGTTATGCGTGTGGGGTGTCTAGGAGCCCTAAAAACGGGCCATAATAGCGATAATGTTCGGGTTTGTACATAGACGTATTGAAGTCCGTGATGACCTGTTTTTACCAAATTTCAACTGCGTGGAGCGGTTTTCCACTACCAGAGGTCACACTGTCTACACATATGCATCAACTAATTGTTCCCGGGATCAAAGTAGGCATATATACCAAATTTGAGTGGGATCGGTCAAGGTCCAGAAACATGCCTAGATGAGCATATATGAGAGAGGTCAAGGTCAAGGACGCGATCGCATGTGAAATTTGACCCACCCGTATTGTTCCCGGGATCAAAGTATGCCTACATATTAAATTTTAGTCGGATCTGTCGAGGTCCAGAAACATGCCTATAGGAGCATATATGAGCGAGGTCAAGGTCAAGGCTAATGTCGGGACTAGTGCTGAGCTCGTTCTGATAAGTGTGGGCTCTGTAGGGTGTTATTTTAATTACCACTGGTGCGCTGACCACAATGACATATTTATGATGTCGGTGGGTATATACGATCTGATCGCGATTTACGATCGCGATCGCGGGGCGCGATCGCGGTACGCGGTTGGCTAACAGAATCGTACATCTCTATATATATATATATATATATATATATATATATATATTGTCCAAGAATAACATAAGACATGTCTATAGAAAATTAATTAATTATAATAAAATGTCTATAGGCCTTTCGTGGCATTGCCACTTTTCAATAGACGATAAATTGAATTATGACGTCATAGTGTCAAGGGAGATAACTCAGCTTCACACAGCCGAACGGAAATAAAAATAACACAAAACAAAGAGAAAAGGTATGAGACGAAATACCGCAATATTGATACAACAATGCACGACGAAATAGCAGTACAGCAACTGGTCTTATTGCAGACAAATTAAAGGAGATGTGGACAGAGGAAACATCCATAAATGAATCAAAATCCCTTACAATTTGGGAAGCTATAAATAAAAAATTCCTGGAAGAATACGAACTCAACTTTGATACAGAAAGTGATATTCTTACCAAGGAACACAAATTAAAACACTTTAAGAAAGAAACAGAAACAAAGGTACAAAAGCTAAATCCTAGCAAAGTGAAAAATGCAAATAAACGGGAATCCAAAATACCAACTTCAAATAAAACCCAAAAGAGAAGTTGGAGTAATTCAAGGAGCAGATCAAAAAGTAGACCCCGAAACAGATTTGAATAAGGGTCACATCGCTATAAATCTCGAGGAAGATCAGCATACCGCTCAGTGAAAAGAGATGGACGCTTATACTCTGATGTCATACGATCGGGATACTATAATCGCGCTCCTGGACAAATCACGGGGGATTTTGTACCAAACAGACAAACAAGTAGCTATCGTCGACCACAAAACGGACAAAACAATAGAGCAAACCGTTTTTTAAGACAATTTAGGCTATTCTCAGGTCACAAGGATCAAACAAAACAGAATGTATCCAGCAAAGAACCAATATGCGGCATACATATAGATCCTAAAATAATAAACCTATCAAACAGAACACTGACTGAAGTCGAAATTAAGGTTCTTGAACGTGGTTTAAAATTCACCCCAACACCAAAAAAAGATACAAGAGAACTTGAAACAGATGTCTTGGAATTTGGTAGAAAATTACGACTTATTGAATACCATAATGGAAAGGAATTCACATCAGATGGATCATTAGTTCGTAATAAATCAAACAGAACACCGCCAAAAGGACGTGACCCTCATCTAGATGAGTACATAGAAACATTGGCTAAAATTCCGCCTACGGAAATAACTGTAAAGCAAAATATCTCAAAAAGAGAAAACGATGCTTTAAAATGCTTACAACAGGACAAAACCATCATTATCAAGGAGGTGGATAAAGGGGGAGCCATCAATATATTATCAACATCCAATAGAAGAATTACTCCAAAACAAAGAATTCTACATAGAAAATAATGAAAATATTGACAAACGAACGATTAAAAAAAAAAAGAATCTTCTAAGAACATTTCCAAATTGTACAAATGAAAAAGAAAAAGACTATCTCATAAATTTTGAATACCACAGCAGTAACATATACGGTCTTCCAAAAATACACAAGAGTAAACAAATACAAGAAGCCATCAAACTTCAGAACAACTCCTATGTCAAAATGGAAGAAGCGACAGATCTCAAATTACGACCCATAATCGCTGGGTCATCGTGCCCAACAAATCGTTTGAGTAACTTTGTAGACATTATCCTCAAACTCCTCTGTGGAAAAATACCGAGCTTCCTCAAAGATGACATGGACTTTATCCGTGAATTACCACGTGAAATAAAAGAAGGGTCGATACTAGTGAGCTGTGATGTTACAAATTTATATGCATGCATCCCCCATTCACTTGGAAATGACGCACTTATATTTTGGATGAAGGAACATAATGACATACTGGACCATCGCTTCAGTGAGGATTTTATTCTAAACGCAGTGAACATTGTTTTAGAAAATAATAATTTGTTCTTTGATGAGCGATATTTCCTCCAAGTTAAAGGTACTGCTATGGGTACAAAAATGGCCCCAACCTACTCAAATTTAGTGATGGGATATCTCGAACACCAACTGTATATACACGCAAAGGAAACTTTCCCGAATAACATCAGTGACCATATTATCCACACCTGGAAAAGATATCTGGATGACTGCTTTATTATTTGGGAAGAATCTGAAGAGACCCTCAACCAGTTCCTCTCACTTTTGAATTCACTTCATCCATCAATCAAATTTACATCAGAACGGAGCCGTGAGAAATTGCCCTTTCTAGATGTACTTGTTTTGGCTGACAAAAACAAATTACAAACGGATATATTCTACAAAATAACAGATACACATCAATATCTAGATTTCCGTTCGTGTCACCCGTCGCATACTAAGCGCAACATTCCTTACTGTCTTGCAAGACGGGTATGCACAATTGTCAGCCAAAACAAGCAACGTGATCACAGACTCTCTGAACTAAATGTTTTCTAAAAAAACAAAACTATCCGCAGAAACTAACACAGGATGGCATAAAACGCGCTAGAGCCATTCCAATCGCGGAGCTATGCGCAGAGAGGTCACCAGAACCAAAGCCAGACCCAATTCCGATGATTTCCACACGTAACCCTCACCATCCTAATATGGCTATAGTTGCAAAACAGCTCTTCCCCATCATACAGAAAAGTGAAAAAATGAATTCTATAATAAAATCAGATGACATTCTACCTAGCAAACGCCAACCGAAAAATCTGAAAAAAATATTGACGAAAGCAAAGTTCACAACTGATGGGATTCCAAATCACATAGTCAGTAAATGTGGTGACAAACGGTGTGGCACATGCAATTACCTTCACACTGGAGGGTCACTGACATTAAAACATGGAATGACAATCTATCCGAATATTGTAACTCGGAAGATATTATATATTTTATTGTCTGTCATGGATGTTCGGAAAGAACGCGGATCCATAGACAACAGATAAAGCAACCAGAATATCACAAAATTGCACTGAGTGAACATTTGGATGAATGTGGAAAGAATGAATATTCGATCTTCCCATTCCAAAAACTTCTCAGCAAACAGAATACGCCGAACCCGGAAGGAAGATTTCTACATTGATCACTTCCGAAGCAAGCTAAATGCGCCCAGGAAATGACGTTGTGTGAAGCTGAGTTATCTCCATTGATAATATGACGTCATAATTCAATGTATCGTCTATTGAAAAGTGGCAATACCACGAAAGGCCTATAGACATTTTATTTAAAGTAATTAATTTTCTATAGACATGTCTTATGTTATTCTTGGACAATATATAATACTGTGCACACGTTACTTTAATCTGTGAAATATATATATATATGGTAACTAATATGATCGCACGTGACACGTAGTGGAGCAACCACACAAATACATCAAACTGTCACAACAATTTCAATCTATTCACGTAGTTTCCAACGTTTGCTGTGTCACGGCATGGGATTTCAAAATGTTGAATATTTTCACCAAAGTTGGAGGGGCGGATTCCGCGGAACATTACAATACAAACATATACAAACACCCTGCCACCACGTCTCTCGTTAAAGCAACTCATACACCTCCATGCCAAACTAAACCTAGCTATTTCCGACGTTTATCTATGATAAATATAAATGACTACATGAGCGCATTATCCCAAAATATCACTGGGCAAATCTTTCGCACGAACAGATTCATGGGCTCTTGTCAATAGTAAACATCCCTCGTTTGAATCCAGTCTGTATTTTTTCTAGAAAATGGTATTTAGAGACGTCTCTTATTGCATTTAAGTGCATACATTGTGGAGGACAGCTGAATCAGCTCATGCAGGTCAAAAATTCAAACTGATAGTCAAAAGGACATTTGAAAACATGATGAAGAATACAATCTTATATATACACACTAGGTCAAAAGAAGAACAAGCAAAACAGGAACAATGAAAACCAAACAAACATACAACACGTTTGTAGGGAAGGGATCCCGGATCCCATATTTATTGTGTGCATATTGTATATAAAAAGTTGTATATGTGTTATGCGTGTTACTCATTAATTTGTGTCGTTGTGATAAAGCTTTGATTTGCGTACTGGTGACTAAAAGACTTATTAAAGTCAAATATACATTATATACGTTGTTTCCTAACTTCTAAAAAAAGCGATTATACGCTGATAGAGCCTCTATTTATGTCCCGTGTTAGTACGGTCTATAAAGCGTGTATGTGTATATATAAGGCCGTGGCTTAAGAGCAGTATATCGCTCTTTAGCTATATGGGCCTATATTTAGCTATATTTCATCTTTATTATGGGTCTGATACGCTTAAGAACGGTAGGCTATACCGCTCTTTGGCGGTTAGTACCAAGGAACGGTATGGGCTAACCGCTCTTCAGTGCTGGCACTAAACGGTATACTGCTATTCAGTGACACACGTCAAAGAACGGGGCACAGGAGTGGTGTACATCGGTATAAACCAATATTTAGCTATACATGGTCCTGGCGTGATAAAAACGGTCTTACATTATCATCCGTACTGCTCGATCTCAAGTGTCTGACTATAAAGAGCCGTATACCGCTCCTTATCCCTCGTCGCTAAAGATTGGCATACCGTTCTTGAGCCCTCAGTGCTAAAGTCACTTCGTATATATAATTGCGTCTATAGTCTAGTTATGTGAAATCAGTGTTTCCGGTAGAGACCAAATGTGTCTGGATTATGGCCCACAAAGCCAAATGACGTATATTATTGTTCCCAGGATGCTATGCGAAAGCGGAGCGGAAGTCACGTGATGTTTAACCCATTTTTGTGCGCCGTTTTTCATCGCGTAGAAATTCTGTTTCATAGCAACCACCCCGGTGGGTGTTTATACCTAAGGCGTGTGTGAATGATGACGTCATATAATTTGTCTATATATATTTCTATACGATGGAACGATTTTCAGGAAAGAGTGTATGCTATTTAGCGAAATTGACACGTGACTTCCGATTAGCAACTGTTTAAAATTGCGAAATCGGAAGTGGAACAACGAGATGAAATGCCACGGCTCATGACGTCATTTACATCATGTTGGCTTCGTGGGTGCAACATTAACCCTTTCACGATGGGAGACGCGCTAGTGCAGCATTAATGTTTTTATTACGGGAACTGTGCTGGTGCAGCATTAACCATTTCACGACGGGAGCTCTGCTGGGGAGCATTAACCCTTTCATGACGGAGAGCTGTGCTGGAGCAGCATTACCCCTTCCATGACGGTAGTTGAGATGGTGCAGGATTAGTTATTTCATGAAGGGAGCTGCGTTGGTGCAGCATTAAATATTTGATGATGGGAGCTGCGTTGGTCCAGCATTAACTCTTTCATGACGGGAGATGCGCTGGTGCAGCATTACTTATTTCATGAAGGGAGTTGCGCGTTGGTGCAGCATTAATTATGTGATGATGGGAGCCCGAGTTGGTGCAGCATTAACTAGTTCATGGCGGGAGCTGCGCTGGTACAGCATTAATTATTTCACGACGGGAGCTGTGTTGATGATGGGAGCTACGCGTCGCTGGTGCAGCATTAATTATTTGACGACGGGAGCTGCGTTGGTACAACATTAACTCTTTCATGGCGGGAGCTGAGTTGGTGCAGTATTAATTAGTTCATGACGGGGGCTGCGTTGGTGCAGCATTAATTATTTGATTATGGGAGCTGCATTGGTGCAGCATTAACTCTTTCATGACGAAAGCTGCGTTGGTGCAGCATTATCTATTTCAAGACGGGAGCTGCGCTGGTGCACACTTAATTATTTCAGGACGGGGCTGCGTTGGTGCAGCTTTACTTATTTCATGATGTGAGCTGCATTGGTGCAGCATTGACTCTTTCATGACGGGAGCTGCGCTGGTGCAGTATTAATACATTTCATGACGGGAGTTGCGTTGATGCAGCGTTAATTATTTGATGATGGGAGCTGCGTTGGTGCAGCATTAACTCTTTCATGACGGGAGCTGCGTTAGTGCAGCATTAATTATTTGATTATGGGAGCTGCGTTGGTGCAGCATTAACTCTTTCGTGACGGGAGCGGCGTTGGTGCAGCATTAATGTTTTGATGATGGGAGATGTGCTGGTGCAGCATTAATTATTTCATGACGGGAGCTGCGTTGGTGCAGCATTAGTTATTTGATGATGGGAGCTGCGTTGGGGCAGCATTAATTCTCTCATGACTGGAGCTGCGTTGGGCAGCATTAATTCTTTCATGATGGGAGCTGTGCTGGTGCAGCATTAACCTTTTTATGACGGGAGCTGTGTTGGTGCAGTATTAACCCTTTCATGATGGGAGCTGTGTTGGTGCAGTATTAACCCTTTCATGACGGGAGCTGTGTTGGTGCAGTATTAACCCTTTCATGACGGGAGCTGTGTTGGTGCTGTATTAACCATTTCATTGCGGGAGCTGTGTTGGTGCAGTATTAACCCTTTCATGACGGGATCTGTACTTGTGCAGCATTAATTATTTGATGATGGGAGCTGTGTTGGTGCAGCATTAACTATTTTATGATGGGATGTGTGCTGGTGCAGCATTAACCCTTTCGTGACGGGTAGCTGTGCTGGTCCAGCATTAACCCTTCCATGGTGGGACCATGACGGCAGTTTCGTTGTTGCTGCATTAGTTATTTCATGACGGGAGCTGCGTTGGTGCAGCATTAAATATTTGATGATGTGATCTGCGTTGGTGCAGCATTAACTCTTTCGTGACGAGAGCTGCGCTGGTGCAGCATTAGTTATTTCATGAAGGGAGCTGCGTTCGCGCAACATTAATTATTTGATGATGGGAGCCCGCGTTGGTGCAGCATTAACTATTTCATGGCGGGAGCTGCGCTTGTGCAGCATTAATTATTTCATGACGGGAGCTGCGTTGGTGCAGCATTAACCCATTCATGACTAGAACTGCGTTGGTGCAGCATTAACTCTTTCATGACGGGAGCTGCGTGGTACAGCATTAATTATTTGATGATGGGAGCCAATTTGGTGCAGCATTAACTCTCTCATGACGGGAGCTGCATTGGTGCAGCATTAACTCTTTCATGACGGGAGCTGCGTTGGTGCAGCGTTAATTATTTAATAATGGGGGCTGCGTTGGTGCAGCATTAACTATTTCATGATGGGAGCTGCGTTAGTGCAGCATTAATTATTTGATTTTGGGAGGGGCGTTGGTGCAGCATTAACTATTTCATGACGGGAGCTGCGTTAGTGCAGCATTGATTATTTGATTATGGGAGCTGCGTTGGTGCAGCATTACTCTATCATGACGGGAGCTGCGCTGGTGCAGCAATAATTATTTCATGACGGGAGCTGCGTTGGTGCAGCATTAATTATTTGATAATGGGAACTGCTCTGGTGCAGCATTAATTAGTTCATGACGGGAGCTGCGTTGGTGCAGCATTAGTTATTTGATGATGGGAGCTGCGTTGGTGCAGCATTAACCCTTTCATGACGGGAGCTGCGTTGGTGCAGTGTTAACCCTTTTGTGACGGGAGCTGGGCTGGTGCAGCATTAATTCTTTCATGACGGGAGCTGTGTTGGGGCAGCATTAATTCTTTCATGACGAGCTGCGTTGGGCAGAATTAATTATTTCATGATGGGAGCTGTGCTGGTGCAGCATTAACCTTTTTATGACGGGAGCTGTGTTGGTGCAGTATTAACACTTTCATGACGGGAGCTGCGCTGGTGCAGCATTAATTCTTTCATGACGGGAGCTGTGCTGGCGCAGCATTAGTTATTTAATGACGGGAGCTGCGTTGATGCAGCATAACTCATTCATGACGGGTAGCTGTGCTGGTCCAACATTAACCCGCCCATGGTGGGAGCTGCATTGATGCAGCATTAACCATTTCATGACGGCAGCTGTGCTGGTGCAGCATTAATTATTTTATGACGGGACCTGCGTTGGTGATGAAAAGCAAATTCGGGATACCGCATACATGTGTGGTTGCTCCACTACGTGTCACGTATGATTCATATTAGTATTGTAAAAATTAATGACGTCATTCACGCCTAAACTGCGGCGCGTTGTGGTTGCTACTAGTCAATGTTGCTTTAGTAAAGAAAGGGTAAAGCTTATTATCTTAACATTTCCTATGGGATAACTACTCATCAATGATGATTTCGTATAGAAAGAGTTAAACTTATTATCTGACCATTTCCTATGGGATAACTACTCATCAATGATGCTTTAGTATAGATAGGGTTAATATTATTATCTCAACATTTCCTATGGGATAACTACTCATCAATGATGATTTAGTATAGAAAGGGTTTAACTTATTATCTGAGTAATTAGTGTAGGATAACTACTAATCAATGACGCTATTGTATAGAAAGTGTCACATGTATTATATGAACATTTCCCATGGGATCACTACTCGTCAACGATGCTTTAGTATAGAAAGGATAAGCTTATTATGTGAACATTTCCTATGGGATAACTACTCATCAAATATGCTTTAGACAGGAAGGGGTTAAACTTATTATCGGAATTTGTCCTATGGGATAACTAGTCGTCAATGATTCTTTAGAATAGAAAGGGTTAAGCTTATTATCTGATTATTACATATGTGAAAACAACTTATCAATGATGCTTTGGATAGAAAGTGCTAATATTATTATTTGAACATTGTTTATGGGATAACTACTCATCAATGATAGTATAGAAAGGGTTAAAATTGTTATCTGAACATTTCCTGTGGCATAACTACACATCAATTATTCTTTAGTATAGAACGGGTTAACTCATTAACTGTATTATTTACTATGTGATAACTACTCACCAATGATGCCTTAGTATAGCAAGGGTTAAAATTATTATCTGAAAATTTCCTATTGGATAACTACTCAATAATTATTTCTTATTGTCGAAAGGGTTAAACTTATTATCTGATTATTTCCTTATATAATTACTCATCGATTATGCTTCTGTGTAGAAAGTTTTTATTTTATTATCTGAACACTTCCTATGTGATAACTACTCAACAATGATGCTTCGGTATAGAAAGGTTTAAACTTATTGTGAAAAAGTTTCCTGTGGGATAACTACGCATCAACCATGCTTTGGCACAGAAAGGGCTGAACATATTATCTGAACATTTCCTATCGGATAACCTCTCATCAATGGTTCTTTGGAATAGAAAGGGTTAAACTTATTTCCTATGGGATAACTACTCATCAGAGATACTTTAGTATACCAAGGGTTACAAATAGTAACCAACGAGGCCTCAGTATAGACAGGGTTAAACTATTATCAGAACATTTCGGCTGTAATAACTACTCATCAATGATGCTTTTGTATAGCATGGTTAAACTTACTAACTGAACATTTCCTATGTGATAGCTACTCAACAATGATGCTCTTGTATAGACAGGGTTAATAATATTTTGAAAACATTGCATATGGGTTAACTACTCATCCGTGATACTTTAGTATAGTATGTGTTAAACTTATGTTCAGAACATTTCCTATGCGATAACTAGTCATCCGTGGCGCTTCAGTATAGAAATGGTTAAATTTATTATCTGAACATTGTCTAAGAGATAACTACTCGTCAATGATGTTTTAGTACATACAAGGTTTAGCTTATTATCTGTGCATTTCCTATATGATAACCACTCATCATATAAATTTGGCTCTTTGCTTATGGACTATAAAGGTTTAACGACGCGCAATACAATCTCTTGCATTTAGTTATTGATATCATTAATTACAGAAGGAGTCATATTTATTGAGAGACATGTTTTACACGTGTAATAAGTTCAACAAACGAAATGTGTGTAGTCTCACATGGACTCAGGCAGACGAAAATCATGAGTGCATTGCACTCTCTGTCTGGGGAACCATTAAGTGTTAATGACACTCAATAAAAACTCGTGCATTATCGGCAGGTATGTTAAACAGACAGTATGCCCTGTCATCTGATATGTGCTTTGTCTGATGGTGTGTCATTCTGTTTATATATTTCCATTGAATTATGGTTGCCTTATTTTGCTATTAAAGTATTTGTGATTGTCAGTTATCGCAGCTCTAATGACAAAACAGAACAAAGTTTTTTAAATGTCTGAGTCATGCTGAAATATCGCATATTGTGTATGATACATGCAATTCAAACCTGAACATTTTAAAACTCCAACATGAAAACCCAAACACAGTTTTCAAATTTACTGGTCCATGCTGAAATGTCGCATACAAAATGCCTGCATTGTACCAGAAAAATAGAAAATAGCTGTTAATTTGAAAGTGCTTCTTTAAATATCTTTAAGCCAGTTGAATAATTTGTATTGCTAGAACAGTGAGAGAGAGTGAGAGTATATTTGCAGATGGAAACTGACGATTAATGGACTTTCAAATGAACTTACCGTAATACATGCACAAGCCGATATTTGATATCTTCTTTCAGTTTGCTTAGTTGTTTGTCCTCGTATGACGTTGTGTTTCATACATGTATGATCTTGTATGTATTGTTTGTCCAGCTTGTTGTCATTGAGTATTATAATAATACTGCATTTGAGATACCTAATCCGATTCGATAGTCTTCATATCATCTTCAGACCCAGCTTTTCATGTAGATATCAGAATAGATTAATCACCAAACAAAATTGTAACAACTACATGCTGTAATGTAAAATTGTCAAAAATGTGTCATAAATCAAATTGTTTCCAACACAGTTTGGTAACGAGAGTGCACATAAGTACATGTGTGTTGGTCGGCATTTTTGATAAATTCAGACTGCCAATAAATAAAAAAGGGCGCACGCTACTAGTAGCATTCATTGTACGATATTGCGAACACGGAACTAATACAAAATAGAGACAGGTGGGATTCGGGCATTTCTGTACAAATTCCGCCAATATATTTTACCCCTGAGCATAATAAGTAGTATTTTCGGGGTTGTTAAATCTGATTTTGAATATTTAAGTTGTTAGAAATGCCAATTCATTTTGGTACAGAAACAAAAAGCTGTTGGTCGTGAACACAAAATTTTTTGGGAAATTTGGAAATTGAAATTATTATGAAATATTTAGTTTTACAGTATCATATTTTATTAATTTTACAGTTTTAACGAACAGTGTATATAAAATATATAGAGATTAAAATAATTAAACAGTTTGTGACGCATGTGTTTTTAAATTCATTCAAAATTATTTTGAAGTGGAGTGATTTCCAAGAAAACGGACATGTGACTTTTCTGTACATTTAGCGGTACAAGTACTACTAGGTCATATAATACATGATGGCAATTTCTTGGAAAATTACCCAAACCTGCAAATAATATGTGTATCATCCACGTATTTGGACATCAACTCCAAGGTTCTCAAACTTCTGTGTATTCACCCACAATGATTAAGCTCATACACTAAAGTGAATTTGTTTCCTAGAAGTATGTGTGGCCAATTGAGCTGCCAAACATGGATATACTAGTACCGATTTACAAACATTCACGTTTTATAATCTTACGGTACATGCATATCGTTCAAACAGCACGTAAAATTGTTAACAAATTAATCAATTAGTACCAGTTGTATGTCTCATAATACAAATTGTTACATTGGGCATATGTGCATATCAGGTGAAGTGCAGTAAGTGCTTGAGATTAAGATATGGATGTACATACGGGATACATGTACAGTTAGATCATAATTTCATTGGACCCTCGTGACAAACACATGAGCAGCGGTGTTCATAGTACATTGGTGCATTTGTATAATGTAGTTACCGTTATGTCAACTAGTTAATACAGTCAATATCGTTTTCCCCCAAATTTGCAGAAGAAATATAAATATGTCGTCCGTGTACAATCCTGAAAAGTTTTACTTGCATCAATTGACTTCTAACATGTACATGATCCGTAAAGTTACTTGATTACTTACACGTATATCTATTATTGATATTCTCCAATAAAGAAATTGTGAACAAATAAACAAAACTGTTACCGAATATAAATTGTGTTCAGTGTAGTAAGTTCAAATAGTTTTGCCTCAAGTTACCCGATTGACGGAGAACAACCAGCAGAACATATACTTTGTGATCATTATTCAATCTTTGGACTCATTGATACTTTATTATGTACGGCACTGTGTCGATATCAAAATATCCGCATGAAACTGATCACGTAATCTTAACCTATTTTCAACTTTCATAGTGTTACTACATCAGATGTAGCATTCCGCACACTCTTAAATAAAGCAATTGACTTGAGTACTCCAGAGTACCAGTAGCCCATATAGTACCAAACATCATGATAATATATGCCTTTATAACCAGTATAACGCTATATAACCAGTATATCAAATGTTCCACAGAGTACCAAATCATTGGCTCCAAGCTGATTGGATGAGACGATCACGTGTGTCGGTGTCGGTTGTCGGGTTGGGTGATCAAATTGAAGTGAACAAATTGGCCGCGCCTCGACTCTACTCATATATCGTTTTACAGTACCTTATATCTACGGAAAAAACACGACACAACAAGCGCTTGCATCTTTTATTTGAAGCCGAATTCGGCTCGACTTACAGGTACACTTCTGTTTTAGTGTGGCCTAAAATGATTCAATTTGGTTACTAAGCCGTGAAAATCGAAGCCGTGAAATAATAAATATTTGTTATTTTGGCCAAATTTGGCGAAATTGGATCAAATAAGTATTTCTTCGATGTTGATATTTTCGAGTTGTTAATTCGACTGCCACTGTTCACAAAATTCAAAGCCAGTGTTGTTACGTTTGCTGACTTGGTACTGACACGTGAATAATCCCCCAAAGCGTTAATGTCAACCACTACTGAATAGTATGAGACAATAACAACAACGTAGAAAATGAGAAAGTTTAGTTTGAATTGGTGTGTCGATATTCTCTTCTTCGGAATTAATGATCGCGAACTGACGTGTGAACACAGATCGGTCACTCATGGTACATTATATTCATCTATTTTCATCGAAACATATGTGTGGCCATGTCTACGAGTTGAGAACCGTGTCGCAAAATCATAGTCCAGCTACGGAGTCTGCTGAACATTGTTTTGAATGTTTCTACGGAGTCTGCGACGAACTGATAGGCCTTCTGGTGTATAGTGTTGTGATGTACGCATGAACTGGTTGTTAGGTTGTAGCCCATTAATGACCGCGGTTGTATCGCCATTTAACCATGGTCGAGTGGTATAACCGCGATTGACACTGTCCTTATACGGCACTGCTTTATAAACTCATGCCATTCTTATGTCTCATTCTAATGGCACTTCGGACGCTCGCTAAAAGCAACAACATGGGTGAAATTAGTTGCACGCCAAACAAAACTTAACATCAAAATATCATGTTAAAGTGCTCGCCAATAAGAGACAAAACATGCGATATTATGTCACCTGTTGGTGCATAACTTATGTCGTATGTGTTGTCGCTTTCGCTGCGCGCCAGAAGCTCCATTAGGATGTGGCCCGAACTGTATTCTACTGACCGTACATTCTATATTGGCTTCTATGGCTTTTTGTACGGCATCGTCTTTTGTCGTAGCTTATTTCGAGGGCCGAGTTAGCTTTACACAAAACAATACCGATAACTGTGTTTCTTTGTTATTCTGTCTTAAAATGAGAGGACCGATTCGTATGATTCAGATTGGTCGAAATTACTATTACTCGTACTTGAAAAGCTCGCACGAAATAACACAATAGGACCTTCAATAATGAGAATTTGAATGCGATATTATCCACAACACTCTCTTTGTGTGAGCTCAGCGTTTTTTATATACCGGTACAAAATCTCCATTTTGACAAAGCAACTATTTTGTGTGTACATAATTATGAGTCAGTGACAGAGCACTATAAGCCGACAGACTTGAAGGTCGAAGTTAAAGAGGTCACAATAAAATTAGAAACGAAAATTGAAAAAGCACGCACTGAAATAACTGTTCATC
This sequence comes from Siphonodentalium dalli, assembly GCA_032622095.1. Classification (NCBI taxonomy): domain Eukaryota; kingdom Metazoa; phylum Mollusca; class Scaphopoda; order Gadilida; family Siphonodentaliidae; genus Siphonodentalium; species Siphonodentalium dalli. Next base: position 5,083,775 of record CP136067.1, read on the forward strand.
TCATCACACTTTCCGCATGGAAAATACAGGCAGCCATTCGTTCGTATTTCATCTTGTAATTAATTCACTGGTACCCATTGGATCAGGAAATGGAATACATGTGGTCCGATTAGACTAGATCTTTGGAGAGAGGACCATTTTCATTGCATATTAAGGACAAAGTACTATTCATGCGTTGGTGAGCTATGTTGATAGCAATTCTTATTTTCTCGCGCCAATATTGACATTTGTCATGTTGGTTGTCACAAGACGATATGTTTAATGACTTCAGAAAATCGTGAGACTCGGACCAACAGGTTTGTCGCGCATATGTACCCCTTTTGATGCGCGGAAACTAGCAACTTGACATCTCTTGAAACGAATCGTTCATGTGACTGCTGCTAGTAGGCGAGTTTCAAGTGGGCGCATTCCGAACATATGTGTGTCTGACCGAGGCTACGTTGGTGTTCTCGCGTCAAGTGTACTAATAACGTAATGACTGCAGCCATGCATTTAATAAATATATGTTGCAAACAACCAATACCGTAATAATATACTGTAGGAACAATATCGTGCCCAGTCAGATTTTGTTTTAAAATACATGCATACCGTAAGATCCTCTAAAGTGGTCAACTTGGACGCCAAACATAGAGATAAAATTTGATTCCCTGGAGAACCAAAAATGGTCCCCATGTGTGTTCCTGCAGGGGAAACAAACGAAGTACCCACGATACCCACAATACCAAAATATAAAAACACACTTTTAGTACACAAAATACATTTTGGTTCTACATGCATTCTACGAAACAGTTATGCGGGTTTGTGAAAACGTTGTGCTTTGTCGGTATTATGCTACATTTATAAGCACGTTTGATGTGTCGTTGTTTCTGAATGTTCTATTTCGGAAATTCGTTATTCTGTTTAGATTGATGCCACGTGGTATTAATTTTGTTCACCGAGCAAACACCGAAGACGGTATGATGTCTGAAAGAAATATATAATCATATGTATCAAGTTAATGCTCCATGTATTGTTTATCCTATATGCGCAATACACGGATATAGTTACACCGCCAGTCATCCAATGATCAGTTTCTACATATGAAAATTACTGGTCTAGTTGTCCATGGATCATATTAACCATACACACGTGGAAATAACTATACGTTTAAGACTAAGAGTCGTCTAGGACATTTATGCTAGGTCGTGTGCCTATGTAGAACCAATCATATGATTTGATTCCAGGGATGGAACAAAACGAAACGTGGAACCAAACCGGGTTCTATATTGGCATTTTATTTAGGTTCTCCGGGGAACCATATTTGAAACATGTTTTCTTTGAGTGTGCCACACTCTGGGTCGGTTGTCTGAACCCCAAATTTCGTTAAAATTTATCGATAGTGTGAGACCACAGTTACATTAAATATGTTGTAATTTGATCCAACCAATATTTTGTGTGAATTGATCATTTTTATAACAGTAGATTCTGAATTTATCTAAATTCTTGTCTAAATATCAAACTAAAACACAAAACATTTGCCCCTAATTTCATTGTGAAATTTCTGACTAATGACAATTTGGTCATAAATTGGGGTTTGAAGTTACACCTGCCTTGGCGATAGCATCTATGGTTGCGAAATTCTTGAAACTTTAATAGGAAATGAGGGCGTGCGCAATAGATAGTACAATGTGCAATACATAGCTATATATGAAGCATTTCAAGACAACATTCTTTAAATCGTTTGACCAGAGGTCATTAGAGTTAAAGTACTTCCCCCTAGCGATGAAAGACGGAATCCCGGAAGGTGGCGCTTCTCGTAATCGAGATGTGTATATTGTCAATTGCGTTGCTGCCGTCTTCAGGTGTGGACCGCCTAAATTTGTTGAGCAGCCATTTTGGACTTCAAATTTGAATCCATCGGTATGCATTAATTGGAATTATTTAGTCTTGTTTAGGATCGTATATAGATGGGAGCTGTCGAATTTGAACAAGTTGCAATGCAAATCATGGCCGACGGCAGCCATCTTTGATGTTACTCTTTGCACGACTACATTCTTTGGTCCACCCTCCAGACCAGATCCCCCATCCGATCAATAATCTTCATACGGTACTTCGGGGTGACCTCTAGATGGAAGCCATTATTTTCCGAATTCCGTTGAAAAACATGGCCGCCAGCAGCCATCTTTTATTTTACTCTGTGGATGACTACATCCTTCGGCACACCTTTGACCTCTAGATGGGTGCCCTCAAATATTTGCGAATTCTGTTGAAAAACATGGCCGCCAGCGGCCATCTTGTATTTTTCTATTTGCATGACTAACTCTTTCGGCACAGCCTACAAGGCACATCTCTCATTCAATCATCACCAACTTCATATGAATCATCTGGGTAACCTCTATATGAGAGCCATCAAATATTTGCGAATGTTGCATGACTAAAACCTTCGTTACACCCTACATGGCGTCTCTCTCATCCGATGATCACCAAACTTGATATGAAAATCGGGGTGACCACTAGATCGGGGCCATAAATTTTTTTCCGAATTCATATATGATTTTAATTTGTAAATAACTCTTTAGGTTCACATCGAGTATTACTTAGCCATTTATCTTTCCGCATTCATTATCGCTCCACTGACTGTAACACATGAAATTACCCACCCCTCAAAATTGAGCTACAGTCTCATTGAAACTTTCTTTTGTCATGCTACGGAATAAAACGCAAACATGCAGTTCTAATTTTAGCATTGCGTCAACCAAATCAAAATTTTGCAGTAAAATTAAGGTCAAAGGTCTACGAAAATTTAAGTGTCTGGTTCTGGTTACTGGCCAGAACAAAATATTCGTTGGTCGGCAGGCTTAAATTTTAAAACTAAATATTTTGTTTCCCGGGAATACCCTGACCCAAAATTTCAAGATTAATGAGTAGGTACGTATGGGGCTGAACAATGATGCACAGGTTCACAATTCGGAAACAGCTTATTTAACAGTTTCTTTACTGAATGCATTCTCCCACAAGTCATAACAGAGTACATTGGAATGGTCTATCATTGATCTGGAGGGGTGATGAGGAAACATAAGCAGATGACACAAACTAAAAGTACATTAGGAGTATGCACCTAGTTTGGTACCTAGTTTGTTGAACTTATTATTTGAACATTTCCCGAAAGGGAACTACTCATCAATATAAATAGTATAGCAGCTTTAGAAAGGGTTAACATATAAGAGCTTGCTAGGTCTTTTCAGAATACGAAGTCTATATACAGTATTTCTTGCGTTCATCGACATGTTTCAGTCACCAGAACGTGCACAATTACTAGGTTTAGATTGAGCAATTAAGTGTATGAGTCGCATTAACAAGAGAATGGGTGACAGGGTTGTGGTGTTTCAGTGTCGTCCTTGTATTCCGAACGCCCAATAATCCGAATATCTGATACTCCGAAGGTCCCATATGTTGACGATCAACAAACTCGCGTGTTGAAGCGTTAAGTGATTGATCAGTGTTTGTTTTAATTTTCACCGGCATTATAACTTTGTTAATGTTTTTGAACTTGACCAATTGTCATTATGTGGGAATTTCGTAGCATGATTTTAAGCGACCCCACATTTGGTCCCTGCATTCAAAGGGTCCCTACCCCATATGGCGAGCCAAACAAGGGTACTACATAGATATAACGACACAAATGTGTGAACTTGTTAACGTTAATATTGCACGAGTTTGTTGTGACTAGTTAGTAAAACTGTAACTGTAACGTTAAGTTGTTAACATGTACACACAACTGTGTTGTTTTTATTATTACTGTACACTCTGAATATTGTACCTTGTAATATACTGAAAATTATGTCTATATTGTGTTATTTAATTGAACTAAGTTGCATTTATATAGACTAAACTCATTAGTTAATGAAAACAAGATATGTTAAAGTTGACGTTTCCAATGACGTCGTTGCCGTAATTGTTGGCGTAATCTAGTTGTATTGTTCATGATGCAAGAACAATACAAAAAAGTGGTGACAACATGGTATTATAAATATGAAGGCGGAGCTAAATCCTAAATCTTTATCAAGAATGCACAGGATCGTCAACGCTGCACCAGCGCAGCTCCCGTATTGAAAGCGTTAATATAATTTGCAGTTACCCATATTTTTCTAAAGTTAATGTTCTGAGAAATCTAATCATAACACACAAACAATGTATTTATGGTAAAAATGCAGACTGAGATACAATGTTCACCTTCATACCTTTCATCCCAATCATTAGGCCATCATGATTATTAGGAACATGAGAGTACACTACTAATTAGCCATTCGTCAATGTCCCAGACAATACAATATGTGGCTAAATTGGATTTGTTCTTTTAATGTGGTAATGGAATTTAAAATATAGTAGTATGTCCTAGCTACATGTAGCTCGTAACCTGATATATAAGTGCATAGGTATTGCAGTGGATGACTCACCCCGCGTAGTGATGCTTCAATAACCATGGTCGAGTTTGACTGTCGCCCGTGTTCGCACTGGACCGAAAATCGTTGGGCCAAAAGTTAGGCCCAATGACAATTGTATTGGCTAAATTAAAACAACTTTTGCCAAATGATATTTGGCCAAATTAAAACAAACTTTGGCCAGATTAAATCCTCATCATTTTCTGGCAGTTCACAATTGACGACTAAAATATCTGTTTTAAACTGGATTTGTTATAAGAATAAAATCATAATTAAAACAACACAGAAATAACTTTAAACACAAATTAATGTACGAACATGCCTTATGTCATCGCGGTTTTCGTCGATATAAAAACATGATGCTTAATATTCTGAGGCGATACCTATTTAATATCTATTGTATTCAAACCTTACATGCTGTGAAGCCAGGCCGTTATTAGAGGGGAGGCAATTTATGACACATTGCGTAACATTAAGTTAATTGCTGTACATCCAATTATTTATCCAGCAGCCTTCCTAATCAACAACTAATTACATAACTAGTATACAAATTAAGCGTTGTGACGATTTGTGTTTTAGATTCAATATTATTTGAAATGGCTGGTTAGATTTTAGAGTTTACCCAAGAGCTGTTTCGTGAAGTTTGATTATATACAGTTTCAATGTTGTGTAGCCAGCCATGAAATGGTTACTCATGCCAGTCTGCATGTACGCACTAGACAATATCACACCGTTCGTATTGGCATACGTGAACCAAGGTCTGTTCAACTTCACCATTCAATCAATGCTTGCGTTACAAAATAAATTTTGGTTTTCATGGTACGATATTTCAGAAGTTCGAAATACTTTCGTCGCCTAACTTCGTCTGGACTGTCGATCAATTCGGCGATTTTGGATTAGTTTTCTGTATTCATGCTGTCCGTCCCCATTTTGGGTAAAAACAGTTTGGCCAAATTAAATTTGTAATGGCAAATTTAGAAAAAAATGGCCATTGGTCAATTTGGCCACCGACAGCGCGAACACTGACAGTTCCCATATCATGGCATCATAGATGACGCGAAGGCCCGGAACGAACATTCTGTTGGATTTGAAGAGGATAACCAACTTGAAAACACACTTGGCAAAGTAGTTGATGTCTATTGCATGTTTTGTTTAGGTTCAAGCAAGTCGCGGGGAGTATCCTTAGTCCCACTGGTGCAGTCCCACCTTATTATTTGAGCATTTCCTAAGGGAATGCAGAGTACTGTTTTTAAAACCAGGTTCGGTAGGTTACTTTTATATTTAATTTTTTTTAATGTTTGCAGGTGGGCCGTTAAGCATTCATTTGCAGAAAATATGAGAGGGAACTTATAGTCAGAATGAAGGGAACCAACATGGAGAATAATTTGACGATAAACAAATAAGACCCCATTCCTGAATTCAACAAGATCAGTACTACAATGAAAAGTGAGTTGAATTTCATTTTAGTATTTTTATTTTATATTTTTATATAATTACACGTAAATACACCTCTTTTTGTCTCTTATTTTCCTCGATTGTGATTGGACAAATCCTAACGACGAGTTTTTTGTTTCTTCTATTTCTCGATAAGTGTTCGTTTACATTGGCGTAGATCTGTGTACAATTCTACAAGCATCCTGGTGTAAACGCGTATGTACAAAAATTAACACAGAAATAAAATGGCACTCGTTCGTGTCAGAACAATTTTTATCCGTTAGAAGTCACGGTCAATACCTACGCATTGCGAAATGCAAATCTAATTTGATAAATTGTTACGGGGCTTGGTGTGTATATGTGCCTAATATCCTTTTGTTCAACCAACGTATGGTTCGCAAAGGTGGTCATTGAATTGCTTGGTATATGGTCGAGCAAACATCTAGGACGATTCTACATATTGCTGAATCAGAAACTCGGTTCGCAACCAGAATCCATGAATCGCACAATGACACACATTGTTTTATACAGCGTCAACGCTGTCAACGGAAATTGCGCGTCCAGTTCATGCTTCTCGTAGACTCAGCTCTACTCGGCTTAGTATATGAGCAACGACACTGATGCGGCACCAGGGAAGTTGCGATAAGAAGGGGGTGTTTCAATGACATCACACCTAACCATGGTAAACAGTTGGAAATTTCATACCTGTCATAAATTTTGTTGGACATTTCACACCAGCACTATGTTGAAATTGTTCTTGTAGTTTAAAGCTCATCTGATTGGTCTGGTTCAAGTGCAGGGTGTAGTTGGAAATTGCATTGTGGACCCCCCCCCCCCAACGTGGACCCTATAGGCACGTCTCTTTTTGACGTAGACTAAATATATATGGTCTGCTGATAGTGCATGATTCAGATTTTGTCTGGCCTAAACTGACACACACGCGTAGAGAATTGCCCATTGCCTGAGTACTTATGATCACCCGTACACTACCAGTCATCATGTTGTGATCACATTAATCCGCCTACTGTGAATCAGAAAACATCAAATTTAATTTTCGAAGGCATACAAGTTGTTTCAATTTAGTGATATAATTGCAGAACGCCAAATTAATATGGTATCTAATTTGTTTGTTCGACTAAAAGTGTGATTTTTAATGATACAATTGTTCCTCATGTTCATTTTGTTTGCGTTCAAGCCGATCTTGATCCCGAATCACAAGTTATTGAAAAATATTAACCGTGACATTGTAAACGTGTGAATTCTCTTATATATATCTCTATGCTACTCCAAGGGGATACTTGCATATATAAGATAATGAACTGGCACATGATCTTTAATGCTGCACAACCCGTCATGAAAGGGTTAATGTATATATTTCTTACTGGACCAACATAGGCAGACAAAAGTCACATGCCAGGGAAAATGTATTGAAGCCTCAGTAAGCAATAGACTAGTTGGGTTCAGTCATATTAAAAATCGCACTAATAGAAGTAATTTACGTGTATTTCATCACTGCTTTATGCAGTACTTATTCCGTAATACAGTGCGTACATATTGTTAATATTGTTATCATAGCTTTGAATATACAATGTTATCCTGGTCATTGTAAATAAATCATAGTAATTTATACTGGTCTCTACTCTTGTTAGGCTGGTCAACTCAGATGGATTTGGGGCTGTATTTATCATGCTCAGTAACGCTCAGGTAATACCAGGCATATAGACAGCCTGGATGCACATTGATGTCGTCATCCAGCCATGCAGGGTCGACGATCCGGTCGCTGTACCGACCTATCCACTGCTTGTCGGATGTCTTGGTTGACACGTTACTCATCCATTCAGTGATGTTAGATCTGGTCGTTGTACTTCACTGTCAGTCCAGCTAATAACATGCATACGAGCCTATCCGTAACCAGCAATGTCAGATCGTGAACCAGGTCGAAGGTCACAGTGTCAGCTACCTCTACCAATCCGATACAGGTATGGGTATACAGGTACCTACCAGCTAGCATATAAGCATAGAGGTCCGATCGTGAACGAGGTCAGAGGTCACATTTTCAGCTACGGCTACCAGTCCGATACATAATTATTACATACATGGGTATACATGTACCTACCAGCCAGCCTATATGTAGATAGGTCAGGTCGGGAGCGAGGTCAAAGGTCACATTATCAGCTATCGCTATTAATCCGATACAGAAGTAGGTAATCTTACCAACTGGCTTAATATGCATATTAATGATATGGTAATTATGTAGTGAGTTGACCAGTGGTCCATGGTGTGGGTCTTCCTCAGTATAACTATAACGCTACCACTTGTAAATTGGGAAACAGTTAGTTTATCGTATGGCATATGGGTATATATTATGTCAGGTTTCCGCTCGGCTTATTTAGTATCCCAGTATCCCTCCCAAGTACGCTACATGCCGTTTAAATGTGAACCTGCTGGGATAGTACACCCCGTACCGGTCAATTTCAACGAACACAAATAATTGTTTAGATACTAATTGTTCCTGTATGCTACCCACCGCTTACATATGTACGTATATCATAAGCACTCGCGTATATATCAACTTTTCATCGTATTACTAAAATCAGTTAAGTTTTAATCGAACAATCACGACTATACAGGCTGCACAACAAATAATAGCACATCTAACATTTGAAAATATTATCTCGACGACCCAAGTGACAATGGCAAAGCATAATGTGTAGAGTCTAATACGCCTATATCTCGTTCCCGAGGCAGTACCAGTCGTATGAAGAATCACCTTCATAAAAACATGTCATTTCATAAAATGCGTCAATGTATATATTGAAATATACGTTATTCGCGTACAAGGGCAAAGCATAATGCGTAGAGTCTAATACGCCTATATCTCGTTCCCGAGGCAGTACCAGTCGTATGAAGAATCACCTTCATAAAAACATGTCATTTCATAAAATGCGTCAATGTATATTGAAATATACGTTATTCGCATACAAGGGCAAAGCATAATGTGTCGAGTCTAATGAGCCAATCGCTCTTTCTGGGGCAGGGTATCATTCTTAGAAGCACCTTCAGAAAAAGAATACATTTTCATAAAACGCATAAATGTATAGTTGAATATGTCATCATGTACTATTATGTACTATTCATCCTTCTGATCTGTTCCGCCGTGGAAAAAAATCCCCCACCTCAACAACTACATTACTCACACATTTAGAACAATGTCCGTCGTGTTAACGGTGTCATACTACCGCGCAACATCGCTGCCAACCTTCGACCGTTAAACATACGCTCAGTCTGTAGCATGTTCCACGGTACAAAACTGGCTGGGCAAAATGCATCCTGATTTTAAGCAAGGTATATTTTCAAACTCCGAACGCGCTAGCAAGGTGCACCAAAATCGCAGATTCAGATAATTTATTCTCAAGTCACCATAGACATTGGTATGATTGAGTGAATATCTATTATATATTTTGAAAGATCTGTGTGTGTGTGTGTGTGTGTATGTGTTTGTTTGTTTGAAATCGATGGACTCCAAAACGACTAAGCCAATTCCGATGAAATTTGGTATTTGGATGTGTTTTCGGCCGGAGACGAACATAGGCATATTTATTTGTCCGTGCGAGGTCAACTTTTCACGTGCGGAGGTCAAATATATTTTTACGCCGTTTTTGCGCTAATATATTTCAGTTCGGTGCTCACAAATCGATTCGATATAGCGCGAATAATAAATTGCCAGTCATATAATTTGCACGGTTAGAATCTGTGTGGCTTCATCTTTCCAACGATATATAATATGTATGTATCCGTTTTAGTTATCTGCCTCAATTATTAGGTACAAGTGGTACAATGCTTTTATCGGGATAAAATCAATGCGTAATTTCTATGACGTCGTCAGAGGTCATAAAGTTAGATTACGTTAACTCTCACCCTGCCGATGCATTTGACTGTGTCGCGTTAACTCATCACCGGCCGAGGTATCCGCAAATGACATTGGGCTATATATCTCGGAAACGGGTGTAGCTATCGACTTGAAATTTGGTATGTGAATGTATCTTGCCCCGGATACGAATTTTATCGGGTCGCCGAGCACGCGCGACACCAGCTTCGCGCATGCGCAGACCAGATCTAGGAAACGGGTGGAGCAATCGACTTGAAATTTGGTTTTTGAATAGCCCGGACGAAGTCGGGTCACCTTCTAGTCTATTATATATTTTGAAAGATCTGTAAGTGTGTGTGTGTGTTTGAAATCGATGGACTCGAAAACGACTAAGCCAATTTCGATGAAATTTGGTATTTTAGGGTATTTTCGGCCGGAGACGAACATAGGCATATTTATTTGTCCGTGCGAGGTCAACTTTTCACGTGCGGAGGTCAAATATATTTTTACGCCGTTTTGCACTAATATATTTCAGTTCGGTGCTCACAAATCGATTCGATATAGCGCGAATAATAAATTGCCAGTCATATAATTTGCACGGTTAGAATCTGTGTGGCTTCATCTTTCCAACGATATATAATATGTATGTATCCGTTTTAGTTATCTGCCTCAATTATTAGGGAGAAGTGGTACGAACTTTTATCAGGATAAAATCAATGCGTAACTTCTATGACGTCGTCAGAGGTCATACAGTTAGATCACGTTAACTCTCACCCGGCCGATGCATTTGACTGTTTCAGACGTCTTGGCGATATCTCGGGCACCGATGCTAATTTAGCTTTACGTTGAAACTTGATAATTAATGAGTGTGTGTATATGAGGCGCGTTTATATACTTCAGTGGAAATCAACTCGGGTTAAACTGGCGGATTTTTACGGACGAAATTAATTTGATGCATAGGGTATCTCGGTATCCGCTGGGCCGATTTCCCGGTATCCGCTGGGCCGATTTCCACCATTTTTGGGGTGTTGGTGTTTGACCCCACCTGACCTTGACCTTCAAAATGGTCAATTCAAGGTCAAATCGGGTAAAACCGGATGGATTTCGACGGGTACTTTTGTTCGGGCACTGTGTTTTGGACGGGACAAATCGTGACCCCACTTGACCTTGGCCTTCAAAATAGACAATTCAAGGTCAAAGCCCGGACGAAGTCGGGTCACCTTCTAGTATATATATAAATCAATTGAACAGTATAGCATGTATATGAATAGAACACATTCGTGTATGGGTGTAGGTACGGTGTACATGTAATCATGGAGATGGGGTGGTATATATTACACGTAGGGCGTCGCGGATGATTATGCTTAGATTAGTCAGAGTTCGTCTATTTCTGCAGGTGAAAAGCGCATTCAATTTGTATGTGTTGGGCCTAACTCTGCCCCCGAGTTCATCGATTCATAGTAAACATTTTTTATCTGAGTAGTCCTGGTTGGTCCATGATCCGGATTCTACTGGCAGATGATGGTTTCTCGATCTGAACTTACGTTAGCGGGCTACGGTTGTTTGGTTATCTTATGCAATGTATGTTGCTTTTGAGAATTCGGTTTTAATAATTCTGTAAAATGCACATTTATTAGAGCTTCCTATATCGCTTTGCCATGACTGTACAATGTATATATGCGTCTTTCATTCTGCGTTTAATGAGTATATTATATATAAGAGGTGGGGTGGATTGGTCAATCCAGATATTGGAGAGACCTAGATTATTAAACTTGTCTGTATATATTCTAACCACGCATTTTTGCAGTGGTGTGTTACGTAGTTACATACTCAGTCTATCGCACGCCATGTTCAATATTATTCTCGCACAATTTAGTACAATGCATATCAAGTGTCGCCGCTGTACTGCGAATGCTTGACTCGTCGCGTTGCACGGCTCGTAAACAGGAAACAGGCTACGAGGGTCCCGTGTATTGAATATAAGCACCACTCGAAATAACAGACCGCCTGCACTCAGCAGCAAGGCAACAAGACACGTGTATGACTGTCGTGTAACCCGATTACTCCACTTTGGAATTACTATGTGGGATAAACTTTAAAAGCTGACATAAATATCCAACCAGTTACCCATGATTCCCAACTGTTGAACAACCCCAACTCGACAACCATATACAGGTTCCCTGCTGTACCCACGAAGGAGCTATACGTGTCCAGTGTGGAGTACCACAATGTTGGTACTATGGTGTACATATATGTGAACTCTGGATCATATATATCCAGGAACTATGTTGTTCAGTTATGTGTACTCTGGAGTATCTCAATATGCTATGGCGTACCAGTCCGGTACTCTGGAGTACCAATTATCCAGGTACTATGTGGATAACATGCCCAGGTACTCTGGCGTACCTACCAATGTTGTACATCGTACTTAATTATGAACGTCAGTGACATTGAATCTATCAGTGAAATCACAATCCTATGTTTAATTAAATATTAAATATATATATCTCATATATATTTTGAAGACCTCTGTTTGTATGTCTGTATGTTTGTCTGTCATTAATACAAATCTACGATTCTCGACAGATCGGGACGAAACTTGGTACGTGTGTGTAGTTTGACCAGGCGGTCGTCGTTATCGTATTTGCGAGCCCGTGCGGCGCCCGCTTCGCGCATGCGCAGACGAGATCTCGGAAACGGGTGGAGCTATCGACTTGAAATTTGCTATGTGAATGTATCTTGTCCCGGATACGAATTTTATCGGGTCGCCGAGCCCGTGCGACGCCAGCTTCGCGCATGCGCAGACGAGATCTCGGAAACGGGTGGAGCTATCGACTTGAAATTTGCTATGTGAATGTATCTTGCCCCGGATACGAATTTTATCGGGTCGCCGAGCCTGTGTGAATGTATCTAGCCCCGGATGCGAATTGTATCGGGTCGCCGAGCCCGTGCGATGCCAGCTTCGCGCATGCGCAGACGAGATATCGGAAACGGGTGGGGCTATCGACTTGAAATTTGGTTTTTGAACAACGTCGGGCTGGGCCCGGACAACGTCGGGCTCATCGGCTAGTATATATATCTATTATATATTTTGAAAGATCTGTAAGTGTGTGTGTGTGTTTGAAATCGATGGACTCGAAAACGACTAAGCCAATTTCGATGAAATTTGGTATTTTAGGGTATTTTCGGCCGGAGACGAACATAGGCATATTTATTTGTCCGTGCGAGGTCAACTTTTCACGTGCGGAGGTCAAATCTATTTTTACGCCGTTTTGCGCTAATATATTTCAGTTCGGTGCTCACAAATCGATTCGATATAGCGCGAATAATAAATTGCCAGTCATATAATTTGCACGGTTAGAATCTGTGTGGCTTCATCTTTCCAACGATATATAATATGTATGTATCCGTTTTAGTTATCTGCCTCAATTATTAGGGAGAAGTGGTACGAACTTTTATCAGGATAAAATCAATGCGTAACTTCTATGACGTCGTCAGAGGTCATACAGTTAGATCACGTTAACTCTCACCCGGCCGATGCATTTGACTGTTTCAGACGTCTTGGCGATATCTCGGGCACCGATGCTAATTTAGCTTTACGTTGAAACTTGATAATTAATGAGTGTGTGTATATGAGGCGCGTTTATATACTTCAGTGGAAATCAACTCGGGTTAAACTGGCGGATTTTTACGGACGAAATTAATTTGATGCATAGGGTATCTCGGTATCCGCTGGGCCGATTTCCCGGTATCCGCTGGGCCGATTTCCACCATTTTTGGGGTGTTGGTGTTTGACCCCACCTGACCTTGACCTTCAAAATGGTCAATTCAAGGTCAAATCGGGTAAAACCGGATGGATTTCGACGGGTACTTTTGTTCGGGCACTGTGTTTTGGACGGGACAAATCGTGACCCCACTTGACCTTGGCCTTCAAAATAGACAATTCAAGGTCAAAGCCCGGACGAAGTCGGGTCACCTTCTAGTATATATATATATATATATATATATATATATATATATATATATACATATATATATTCATAAAAGTAAGTAAGCCATGGTTCTAGAAAATATTTATGTTGCTAGGCCTTTCAATCGTTTACATATCTTCAGGCAACATTTATAGACATTATTACAACAAATGTCTAATTGTATATGACGTCATAGACAATTAGACATTTGTTGTAATAATGTCTATACAAATTTAAATGTTGCCTGAAGATATGTAAACCATTGAAAGGCCTAGCAACATAAATATTTTCTAGAACCATGGCTAACTTACTTGTATGAATATATGAAACTGTACACGTGGAATACAAACTACTATACAAACATGGACTACAAACTATATATATATGTATATATATATATATATATATATATATATATATATATATATATATATATATATATATATATATATATATATATATATATATATATATATATATATATATGTACACCCCATCTGATTTTGATATATTTAAATAAGAAATTAACATTAATGTAACACGAAAGAAGCATTGGTACTATAGCTCGTACAATCGAATATCTCAGATACTTCATACTCACCTGCGTAATTTAATTAGTCACACAAACTTTCTATATATATATATCCGATACTGACCGTTGTGTGTGTGGTGCAATTGAAGATACGTATCATTTTATTTTCCAATGCCTGCAATACGAACACGCCCGCCGCGAACTTTTAAGCAGTCTATCCGTCAATCGTATACTAACTGACACTATTTCTTTTATTGAGACGGCAATCTAAACAAAAACTACAACCGCCGCATATTTAAATCGTTTAAAAAATTCATACTGGACACAGTAAGATTCAGTGAATGATGTAAATGATCATCATAGAAGCCGCATCTGAGCTTCATATATCAGGCGTGTAGTGGAACTACAACTACAATACTCCGCCTGCATATTTATTATCAACGGTCGGGATCATTCGAGTAATAGCACATTCACACGGGTTCCCGCAGGTACAGCCAAATTTAGATCACTCCAATAATTGTATATTTTGCAGTCCAAATGTTCACTATTGGTGGCCTGTCTTATAGTACGATGGGTGTGACTAAACACACATGACCGTCATGTAGTGTCTAGGGTGATTGTAGTGACCAGAATATAAATACGAGGGTCTCCCGGTGTACATACGCACGAATACATAATACTCGTGTTTAATGGTTTGGTTTAAACATATTTATTACCAATAAGTATATTACAATACAGATTGGCATCGGGATTGGAGGACAGGTACGATCCACTTATGCATAACCCCCTCTCTCAATTGCCGTTATAACACTGATATATAATAATTTGGGCTGTCAACACAAGTGTATACATATATCATTGTATAATATTTGAAGTATAGTTTGTATGGTCTCACCACCCCACCATTTCTACATAATTGCAATAAGATTATAGAGTAGCTGTTTTAAATGTGATACATGTACCTCATTGTGCATTGATAACATTTTACATTTTATATCTTGATGCGAGCGTCTTATTAGAAATATGTCGGATTTTCCTCGTGTGTTGTATCTCGTGAGTAATTTTGCACAGCTTTAAAGATATTTTCATTTCTAATTGTTTGAAATGTCATAACTGAATGTATATTAAAACGCAGAAGATTATTACGAAGTGTAATTATGTCTTCAAAGTGTAGGTGGCATTCAACAAAATTACTATTACCATATTATTATATCCGTCTATAGCCATAGGTAAACATGACAGGGCCGTCGTTATTAATCGTGTTAAATGACATTTATCACATTATTACCTCGGTGTATGTATGGACGAAGGTATGGCTGGCCCATCCTTAATATTCGTGTTACACGATACTACACTCTTAAAACCAGAAGTCCTTCAGAGAACCCAAAAAGGTTCTTCACCTTGTCACAATAGGAGCACCTTATTTGGTGCTTCAAAGGACCCCATCATAATGTTTTACTGAATAACCACATCATAAGGTTCCACAGAAGAACCCCAAGAGGGTTCTTCAGAGAACCCTGTTCACAACATGGTTCTTCGTGAACCTTTATAAGAACCACACTAGAGTATAATACAGGTAACAATTCTAAGATAAATGGTAACTGAACATTCCACATTTTTTAAATAAAACGACTCATTTCTTATTATCTGGCTCACAGAACCACAAACCAACTATCCACATTACATTGAACGTTCGGCCCACTTCGCAACAACGAAATAGCGCATAATGGTAAGATGTTGGCTACCTTGCCTATATCGCGGCGTTGCAAACACTTTGGGGTTTTGTTATAATAGCTAATAAATTGTCATAATATTGAAGCATTTGGGGAATGGTATGTAAAGGTCAGATTATACCTGCACATTCCATATACAATTCGCTTAATGTTGGTGTGATTCACATATTCTTGATTACACGAACGTGGTGAATTAGTCTGCACTTTAACACATATGTATGTATATTTGACGAATACACGAAGAACCCTTCAGCATCCAAGAAAACCCTAGTTACAAACCGACGAACCCTGCCGATTATAGAGAACCTTTTCTGACACCGAGGAACCTTTGAGTTGTTACAGAGAACCATTGAGTTCTTCAAAGAACCCCAAAGAACCCCTAATTATTAGAGTGTAATAGTATTAACATAGTATTATCTCAGTGTATACACGCCCACGACATGGCAGGACCATCACTAATATTCGTATTAAATGTCAAATAATAGTATTACCATATTATTATACCAGTGTAGAATAGTATTCAACAAAACATAGTCATCGGTAATAGTCATGTAAAAGTAGACTCATATACTAGTATTATCATAGTATTATCAATGTATTATCGAAGTATTATGATATTACGTATGCACGTGATGACACGACAGGGCCATCGTTATTATTCGTGCTATATGTAGCTTGTCCACCACATCACTCCACGTGTTTGGTATAAAATAAACCACTGAATGCCGACAAAGTGCCGAAACATATCGCAGTGCAACCAGTGGGCGTGTGGCTACTGTTCAACGAATCGGCGTTAAATTCCCAGAAACGATATTATGTGCGGCTAGCTCATAGTTGATACTTCATTGTTGCGTTGCGTCTATTTATTATCGTTGGAGGAGAGTGAAAGCGGAATATATAATTTTGAAAGGGGAATAAAATAATCGTTTGTTTAATCCTTATTCTTCTACTGGGTGAGTACTACGTTAAATTGTCATTTGTAAACGCAAGACAACCCGAGTAGATTAAATACACATGGAGGTTTGCGATCCAAAACACCTTGAATAATGTTTGTCTTTTAATTTTCCCAATCAAATCAGGATATTGTCAGGTCGACGCAAGGATGCCAATAAAAGCCACTAATAACATTTGTATCCAAGTTCGAATAGAAATTTCGTTGATTTTACTTTATATGCGACACTGTATTCATAACAACACGGCGTTTAACATTCAAAACTTGGATAATTAATATAATTGCTTATAGTCCAGGTGCAGTTTGACATGGTTTTGTTAAACCCCGGGGTAAATAATGTCACGTGTGGCCTCGTGTGGAGGACCCCTGTGTGGTCCCTGCTAGCGTCGATGCGAATTGTGAAAGTGTCGCAAATTTTCAAATTCATTCTTTTCAATTGTTTTCAAAAGAAAAATGTCAAAACTGGAAATTCGATCAGCGGAAAATAATTCAGCGATTCGTAATCCGGTCCTGACAGTTAGCACTTATGGTGTCTGTTTTAGTTCCATAAATAGTTATACTGATGTCGACAAATATGCAATCAAGTATGTTTTCAAACAAACATTGGTTTGGTGTCAAATTCGTTCTCGAATGAATTGCATATTTACACAAAATTATCATAACAAGTAAAGAGTGAAATGAGTCAGTAATTTTCTCCACCAATCTGATATGAAAGGCTAATCTGTAGCACAATTTTACCAAAAATTATACCATGCACCATACAACGTCAGTATTTTGTAAATTGTGTTTGTAAGATAGCGAGTCGTTTGTGGTGAAACCCGTAGATCATCCGTTTTACATGCCATATATGTGTCCGATTACTTGAGGTCTAAAAAATAATAACCATCCCTCCTGTTCGCCAGACGTCCCGTGTAAACTTGTTAATTGCAAAATAACAAAAATACCGAAATTCCCAATTTACAGTTGACATTTATTCTTCTTATTAACTTTAAAAATCGAGCTCAAAAAGCACACCAAACCGGGGTTAGTTGGCTAACAAACATCCAAAAACACGATTCCTCAAAAATAGGCAACTTAAACCAAACGTCTTTTAGACTTATGGGTATGGAATATCTTTATTAACTCAACATGATATGTTTAGGGGTGTTGATTATTATAAATTAAATGGCTTTGGAGATATATGACACTTGATGGTTTCATACAAATTCTCAACAAGCTGTAAAATTTTCTGATAGTTAGGCACTGAAGCATTTAACCCCAGAATGAAATTTTGGACGAAACATTGATTATTTGTGGGAAGGTACAGGGAGGTGGGGATTTTTTTACAAGGTTGAATATTGTTCACATAGAGGGAACTCATGCTTTAACCCAACATGTTATTATGCAATATCTACTTAATACAACATGTATACTAACTTATACCAAGAATCAATCATATAATAGTCCTGACTATAATTTGTATATAATAATTTAAGCTACTAGAATAAGTCTATATCCGATTTATAGAGGTATTGACTTAGTATGAGCTTGTTTTCTACATCTCATGGATCAGATTAATGACTTTGTATGAACTATACATTCGTAGAATATGAACTGTTGTGTTATCCATTAGTTCGTTAAGTGTTAAACATCTTATTTTTTACATTCATTTGCTAGTGTCATTATTTCAAAAACCCGGATTATCCCTGTCAGATCCTCTAGAGTTGGCATACTATAGTTCTGGTATAGGCCTATGTTTCTGTCCGATTTGGGGAAGGTAGTGGTGTGGTGAAAGCTTCAATAAGACAACAGCTTAAATACAGTCATTCCAATATGCGAGATTTGTACAAAGAGCGGTCTGACTCCTGTTATTGCCAGGCCATATACAAAATAAAAACTTAAATACAAAAATATAAAACACAGTGCCTTGCGAGTTCATTACAATCTTATATCCAGAGAGATTATATACATAGCATACCTGTATCTACGATACTTTAAGGGCTGTTATTACCTTGTGCTTTATGGGAATTAAAAAATGGTATACCCCTTCCTACTCTAATTTTTTGCCCTCCATAACCGGAAATGAAAGTATTATTTTGTTTGGCCTTATGTATATTTAGGTTTGAACAAGTCCTCTGAAATTCAACATAGTTGCAAAAAAGAAACAGTGTGCGTTCAATGAACTGCAAGAGCTGTTTATTTAATGGATATTCCAAAACAAAAATGGACTCAGAAGCATGTGAAACCATTTTACCATGTATTTCGTTCTTTCCTTTTAAACTAATTTCACTGGTAAATTTGCTGAAATAATCAGGGTAATTCATCCAGATGAACTGGAACTATGTATATGTGCCCTGATATATTTTAGAAACAAATCACTCTGGCGTTTTTGCTCTGCTATTAGCTTACAAAGTCACTGAGGCGTTTAAACAAAATTCACCCTGTTATTTTTCTTCCGCTACTTTAAACTTTGCAATTCAGCCTTGTAATTTCACCATAGTGATGCCAGTCATATATGTTAACACTAGTATATTTACACATGTATTTTCACCCTTTTGACACGTACCGTGTATTTAACCCTGGTGATTTCATTGTTGTGTGTTGACCCTGGTGAGTTGGTATACCACAGTAGTTTTAATTACCCTCGTACATCATGGTAGCTTTTAGAAGGCCATATAACGAACCAAATCCAGGCACATTTGATATTGTGACGTCACCAATTATCATCTAAAACGACGCTGCTGTTTTGAATTTATTCGAGCACTTTTGTCGCACAATGGTCAAAAAGCATTAAAGTCGTAATTGGAAAATTATGCTACTGTGTATTTCGATTACCGGTATTACAAATTAGAGTTGTGCATATGAGTTACAATTTCAATTTATTCGTACCCGTAGTTGACCTTTTATTGAGAAAATATGACACAATAAATAACGACACTTGTCGCTACAATCTACATCCTGCGGGGCGAGTGGAAACTGATCGAAATTCGTGATATCAAATATAATAAGATTCACATCACTAATTTACTGATCTACTGTGCGACAACAGAGCTCGCCTAAATTCAAGACAGCGTCGCCCGACTTGGTTCGTTATCGCTTGGATTAGGGTGTATATAATATGATCTTTTGATTCGAACATTAATTGGACTTTTAGTCTTCAGCACTTGGTACTGAACGGTACTGTTCGAAACAAAACGAAATAACATATATTTACTACATAGTACATACATGCATCTGACAATCCATTAATATCATACTATTTTCTGGAATCGAAAGGAATCACATAGTTATGAACAATGCAGAAGATACATTAAAGCAGGATCGGGCTATTTCGGTCAATGGGGAAAGTTATACGATTTCCGTTGAAATCGACATGGTGAATTTTATGAATGAAATTAAAATTGAATGAGTTATGAAATCAACACGCTTATCCATATAGTATCTCCGCCGCAGCGCACCCCCGCATCAAGAAATATATTTGTTAAATTCAGTAAAAATATTCTCTCGTCTGCACTATTTTACAAAAGTGTTTGGTACCTAACAACAGTGAAATGTTTACATATTTGTCATTTTATAAAAGTAAAGTAAATGAGGTTATTTTGGTAGTTGATGTAATGAATAGTCCTCTGACTACAATTGTGGGTCTGGTATTAGATTCGAGTCGACAAAAATCCGTCGTTTGGAACGGGACTTAGGCCCGACGGATTTTTGTCGACTCGAATCTAATACCAGACCCACAATTGTATTAAATGCGTCAAAAATGCGACGCTTGAAATAATTAGATCCGTGTCAGACACACCACAGACGAATCTCCGTCCAATTCAGACGAATCTTTGTCGGTGATGCGTCTGAAATCCGTTTTCGTTTCAAACGACGGATTTTTGACGACTCGAATCTAATACATGTGACGAGAAGAGCCGAAAGTTGCCGAAGTAATGAATGCAAATGATATGACAATGATATGATAATGGTATAATAATGATGGGGTTCCCCTTATCTGCGGAAATACCCACATGACGTGATTTGTCGCACGCTCCCTTTGTTATAAAGAAAGATATATCTATAAGCATTGCTTAGGTAACATTGTGCAAATTGTAATTATTTTGGTAGATTGATTTCTCAACGAACGTGGCATGTCACGGACTCACATCTTGTAATGAATATAGTATGAATGATTTATAATAATTCATATATACCGGTATAAGGGGTATGGGTTGTAGCAACTGATTTATAATAATTCACATAGACCGATATCCCTTATTGTAAGTAATGGGGGTGGTAGTCTCTGATGTATAATAATTAATACATACCGGTATTACTTATTATAAGGTGTAGGGGTGGTACCACTGATTTATAATAATTCATATACACCGGCATCACTTATTATGAGGGGTATAGGGGTGGTAACCTCTTATTTATAATGATTCATATATCCCGGTGTTACTTATTATAAAGGGCAGAGTGGTAGCCTATGATCTATAATCTACTATATATTTTGGGACTTCTGTTTGTCTGTTTGTTGTTTGCCTGTTAGCTATGGCCGGGAAAACGGCTGGACCGATTGAGCTCAAACTTCCAATCTAAGGCTAAACAACACGGGCAGTGTTTACCGCCGTTTTGGAGAAGTTCAGAGCACCCATTCTCCAGACCCAGTCACAACAATTACCGACATTGGCACGGTGGGGTTAATCGCGTTGATAGTTAAAGAGCGTTCGTATCCGAAGTGTCGTTGATAAAGAGCGTATGTGCGTAATGTGATTCTTACGTCTGGGTCCACACGTGAGCGTGACTGTATCCAGACATGAGCGTGTTGTGTGATTTTTACGCACTTAGGGCTTCCTAGGAACGGGGACATTTTCGTCGGGTCAGTTTTTTCGGCCGAGATGATCTTCACCTTGAAACGGGTACCCACAAATGATATATATGTGTGTGTCCTTTATAGACTCCAACCGATTGAGCTCAAACTTGCTACCCACGGGAAGAGTCATGGACAGGTTAAATTTTGACCCCGAGCTGACCTTGACCTTGAAAATGATCAATTCGAGGTCAAATCTGGTAAAACTGGCGGATTTCGACGAAATTTTACACCTAGGTGCAGCATACGTGTCTCGGAAGCTGTTGCAATTGCTTTTTCGAACAAAGCCATGAGACGAACCACGCCAGTCTTATGTCTGTCTTCGTACTTAGGGGTTCCAATGATTGGGGGAGATTTTCATATGGTAAGTTTTTCCGCCCGAGGCGATCTTCATCTTGAAACGGGTACCCACAAACGTACCTCTTTTAGGGACGGGTACCATCACGGGGCGGATACCATCATTTCTCTTGATTAAAAAAGGCAGAATTAACTCAATGGGTCAAATCGTTACCGACCTGACCTTGACCTTCAAAATGGTCAATTCAAGGTCAAAGCCCGGACGAAGTCGGGTCATCTGCTAGTAATTTATATATACCGGCATTTCTTATTATAAGGGGTAGGGGTGGTAGCCTCAGGTTTCTAATAATTCATATAGACCGGTATTACTTATTATGAGGGGTAGGAATGGTAGCCTATGATTTATAATAATTCATAGATACTACTATTCCTTATTATAAAGGATATGAAATACAATTATATATCGTGCTACTTGCTTTAGGGGTAGCAGGAAGACAGCCCGATATGGCTAGGCTAACACCCACCAATATACAACAAGGATATAGGTGGTATCCTATGATTTATAATAATTAATATAGTCCGGTATTCCTTATTATAAGGGGTATGGGGGTAGTCTCTGATTTATAATAACTCTTGTATACCTGTATTGACATGCATGGTATACACATATATGGCAATCGGTTGCACGATATAACATTTATGTGTAGCGCCTATTATAGTATAGTATATAATACTATTATTCGTTCAAGTATAGAACCAATATAACTGCGATAAAATGGAAATTGGAAATTTAGCAATGAACAATAAGCATAATTCAAAGACGAGTTGCAACTGGAGTTAATCATGGTGTAGCTTAGGGTCCATAAAATTAGCACAACATCCGTTCAGCATTCGTGTGAAGTTAGCTCAACATTCAACATTCAAGATTCGTTAAACAATCGTGTGATGTTCACATAATTGTTTTTAACGTGAACAAAATATATATATCGACCCTAATATGAACATAAGCTAGCTCAATTAACGAACCAAAGCTGAACAACATGGGTGTCCGTTTGGTGGGGTGGGGCAATTAACTATTTATGTGATCATTCAACCAGTAAAACTGATGTCGTGACATGGCATAGCAGCTGAAATAACGATAAACCTTTATCGACCGACCAACATGGATGTTCCTGCGGCTTCAATCTCACATGATTGAATCATTTTACAACTGGTACTTCAAGTTCATAAAGTTAGAAATATTATAAATGTGGCCATTTGTTGGTCTAGTTACAACAGATTTTCCACTGAATACCAAGTTAGGGGGGTCAAAACCAGAACCCCTCCCACCAATTATGTGGTTCTAAACTCAGCTCATAAATCACCATCTACATGTACATATATCAGGACTATGAGTTCGAACTCAGTAAAATAACAGAAGCTGAGAAACTGGTGTGAATTAAACTGTGACGGGGTCTCAAGCATGTCTACCCCTGCACATCAGAAAAATGCCATTAACCTTATCATGACTAGAGCTCAATGAAATTTTGCGAAAAACTTGGCCCAATACACACTTATATTATGGGAGTCTCCCATTGGGAGCCTCGCGTATATAAGAAAAGACATTGGCCTAACAACATTTGCCTTAACATTGTAAACCAGTGCACTTTTATATGCGAGGCTCACCATGAGAGACATGCATATATTTGTACATGTATACATGTATAAGATTGTGCACAATCACATTATCTTTAATGCTGCACCAGTATGAGAGGGTTAAATGGCAAAAGTAGCTTGAGGATGGATGTGATCCATCATATCGCAGGTCAATTCAACCAGTCCCACACGATTCGTGTTCAAGTGCTTGTGTACTAATTTATACCTTCGCCAGTTGATAGAAATACATGATTTTCAATTTTGTCAATAATTCATAATTTCACTCACCCTGCAGTGTGTAGACTATATTGACAAGTGTTGTTATATATTGTCATATTTTCACAATAAAAGGTAAACTACCGCCAGGAATGAAATGAAATTGCAATTCAATATTCATAATTCTCATTTGCAGTAGCAGTAATTGAAATACATGCAACTGATAAGATATCACTTTAGGCAAATACTTTAGAATTTCTACAGCAAGTCAGGAGCTTTTACAAGAATCAAAATGTCGAAAATGAGTTAATGGAAATCATGAATAATGATTTACATGTACTCTTGTCGGATTTAAAGGCATGCTACACATGTATCAAAAATATTTCTGTCATTTGTTCAGTATAATGGCGGCATGATTGAGATTTCTTGTACTATAGTGGAATATAAGACAGGGAACGCTCGATGTTGGCTATATTTAGAGCAAAAATAAAGTAATAATGGAGCACTTCTCTCAGTCTAACACAAGATCATAACTGGCAAAGGGCCAAAACTCTGAAAAGAGTGCAGAAAAAACTTGCACTGTGAAGGACACAATATACATCAGAACCCTCCAAATCGTCAATCACAAATTTCCAAGTCAAAGAAGGGTTGTAACTGGCAAATATGAAACTGGTATGTGGGGATCCTTTCCACCAGCCTATGCTCAAATTACAAGAACACCCTATAATTAACACCCCGAGTTACAAGCTTAAATATTCTTTCGGACACAAAATTCACAAATTTCTAACTCAAACAAGGGCCGTAACTCTGGTAAACATTAGAGGTGTGACTGTCCCAATGGGACTAAGGATACCCCCTTTTTAAAACACTAAGATGGTTCACATGTCAGTAAACATTTAGTTAAAATAATAAAATAACAGATTCTCATTGCAGGTACAAAACCCTAACCCCAATCATAAAACATATTGAGCAAATGAGAGGCCGATCATTATCGGCAGATGTTAACCCATCCCTTGGCGATAGTAAATTACTATGATCGGAAACATAAATGAGAGTTTTGGTGTTGAATTATACATGTAGAGTATACTGTTATGTACTATTATAGACCATACATGTACATAATACAGCGTAAAAATGTTTGTTCCCAGGACTTTCCGTGTTACGGGGTAAGGAAATATGCACCTATTTTTCCCGCCAAATCCAAACCGGCTAATTAAAGAGCAAGATAATGTCGTAGCAGGTACATTGACATACTGTATGTACGTCCCAAAAGTTTGACTGCTATACTTTAAAAGTAACATGCCCAATGGAGAATGCGAGTCGGGGTGGGTTGAGACTTTAGGAGAATTCCACGGAAATTGCAAATGGGGGATTCAAACATCGAGATAATTTGTTTTAGACAAGTACATCTGATGGGTATTGTTCAGGCGCATCTACAGCGCAATTTTCTAATTTTCAGATGCAACGGTTTACTCGTGACAACGCTATATAACATAAATATGTATACTTAAGTAGTCTATCACTAACCGATTTTTAGACCCAAATCCAAACGGGCTAATGCAGGAGCGAGTTTAAAGCAGGAGCATGTAAGCCGGTATACTGTATGTACGCCTACAACATTTGACCGCTCTACTATAAAAGCAACCTGCTCAACGGGGAGTTTGTGTCGGGTGGGTTCAGATTTGGCAAATTCCACCGAAAATCAAATGGGGAAAATTACTCCGAAAATCAGATATTGAGATAAAAACTTTTCGACGAGTGGATGTGATTAGTAGTATCTAAACGCAAGATTAATACGCTTTTTAAAGATTTAGAGTGGACGGTTTAACACTGGTTGCGTGTAACGTTGTTAACGGGTGATATATATTACTCAAATTCAAACCCTCTCTTCATGACGCAAATTCAAACGGACTTATCAGGCAAATGCGTGAATATGCTCACCGATATACTATATAGGTATGTCCACTCTACTATAAAAGTAACCTATTGTCACGATGTGACCTGTCCAAAACACTTCCCGGACAAAAATTTCCCTATGTATAAAAAATTTGTGGAAATCCGTCTGTTTTACCCGATTTGACGTTGAAATGACCATTTTGAAGGTCAAAGTCAGGTCGGGGTCACGATTTTACCCGTCCAAAACACTCCCCGGACATAAGTACCCCTAGGTATAAAATTTCGTTGAAATCCGTCTGTTTTACCCGATTTGACCTTGGATTGACATGTTTGAAGGTCAAGGTCATGTTGGGGTTCACTATTTGACCCGTCCAAAACACTCCCTGGACAAAAGTACCCATATGTATCAAAATTCGTCAAAATCCGTCCAGCAGTTTTCCCGGCCATAGCTAACAGACAAACAAACAGACAGACAGAAGTCCCAAAAATATATATTATATTTAGAAATGTCAATGCAAGTCCACCATCAGATCACAAAGCACCAATATGCATTCACATGAAGAGGAACACACCTATGCGCATAACACACATGGAATGGGATACCATGGAAGTATATCTGATTCCATGGAATCTGACCTCTAGTTTATTGATTATTTTTGTGGTTTTTTTTTTGGATAAATTGAGCAAGGAATTCAATCTAAAAATAAATCAGATAGAAAATGTTTGAGTTATCGCACCATGCATAAATGTCGATGGACACACAGAGAGACGACGAGTAGTCACTATCTTTATCATACTATGGTATGGCTAAACATAACGAGAGGCCGATCACGATCGGCAGATGTTAACCCATCCCTTGGCGATAGTAAATTACTATGATCGGAATCATAAATGATTGTTTTGGTGTTGAATTATAGAGTATACTGTTATGTACTATTATAGACAAATGTACATAACACAAAGTATTGGAATTAATGGGTCACTCGCATTGGTACAGGATCTGTAATGGTGCACCACCACAGCCTTGGGTTAAATGTGAAAGGTGACCTATAGATCAAGATAAGCCACCTCACTGCTGACCCATTAATATCAATTATATAGCAGAGCTATGGGTAAACATACAAATGTAGAAATAAAAGCTCGGACAAAATTATACATTTTGCAAAGATTTTCTAAGTCGAAAAATGGGGATACATGTAACTCCACCAAAAAAACAGATGTCATAATCGAAGGTCCCCAGGTTGTTGATGTCTGTGCCAAGTGTCACGGAAAATGATCAGAAAACAGCTGAGAAAAACTCCAGACAAATTTATGTCCACAGACAAGCTGATTGGAGTATAAACCCCCTTCTCCACAACCGCGTTGCAGGGGGTATAATTAATGGACAAAACATGTAGGATGTGGATATCCTTTCCCCAAAACATGTGATATCACCGCGACATAAGACAACAAAATCCAATAATAAAGACATCCACAGCCAGAGGTCAATTTAATTTTTAACATTTTATACAGCATTTTGCAGGACTGAGTAGATTTTGTATACATGTAGCATTCCCTACCAATACATGTTTTGTCATTGTAAATTGCCTTGCAGAAATTGGAAAACGCATCACAAATTTCGATGCGAATCCAGTTACATGGATATAGAGCATGTTTGTTATGGACGCTACACAAAGTCCAGTAAAGGGCCATAACTCTGGGGAAAGTGTGAACAAAACCTCCATTATGTGGACATCCACAATCCTGATTTACATGCACCAGCATGCCGAAGGACACCCAAATTGGAATTCCCATTTTTGAGCTGTGTTGTGAAATGTTAGTTATGGACAGACAGAATGACACACCGAAAGGAAAGACAGACTGAGGTACATGTATCACTATATATATACCCCGAATCCTTGGTACGGGTACATGTACATACTGTATACATGTACATGTAATCAGTAAGCCTGTGGGCGGGCTTGTGCATGTATTTACTCATAAAGTGGGTACTGGCTTACTCACAAGGGCCACTCCCCTTTGCAAACATTCAGTTAGCCTTCAGGTGCTGATATACCATCATGTTTTATATCATTACCAAATTTAAAAAGATAATAATGTGTTTTATTTATATCAATAAAAATATAAAATCACATGATAATGACCAGAAACAGTGATAAGACAGTTCTATACATTTGGGATAAAAAAGCACTACCTGTATTCTACAGGATAGAAAGACATGATTGTATTCACCTTCCAAATGCTCAACAATGGGGTGGGCTTATCTACCGGTACGAGGAGACTGGGTTCATCTTCGAGCATGGGCTTACTAACGGGTGTATACAGTAATAAGGCCAAAGAAAACAGATTATATGTTTCCGTACATCGACCGACGACCAACCCTAAAAATAACACGCCGACCCTAAACTGTTTTTTTTGTTTTTTACTGTTTTTACCGCTAATGCTCATAACTATTGATGACCTTTAGTGTGCAAAAAACATGGTTTCTAACATATCCCTGTGAAAAGTGACCATGAATTGAAAGCTGTCTCAAAGGCCCCAGGTTTGTGATGGGTTGCATGTGGATTGATGGGCATACATTTTGCAATTTTAATTTCCTGAGAGTGTATCTCGGACTATCTCATGCCTGCTTTATGTCTTGTTTGGGACTTATGGAACACTATCAACAGACATGGTGGGGCTGTATCTGTATATATACATGTACATGTATAGAAGTTATCACCACATATGTTAGGGGAATAGCTACTGTCTCCAAAAACCAGGCATGCTCGGTGGGCTTACTGGCTACCCCCAGACAATGGGATGTCGTCGTCACAATACAAGTACGGTATAAAGGCGGTATTATTGGTAAAATTCTTATAAAAATTTAGTGACATCAATTTCCTACCAAGTTTATAGCCAAATTTATGAAAATGTGCTACATGTATGTCAATGAAAGTGTCAATGACACTGTAGCTCAACTTAGGTAGGGGAATAATTTAATGGTTGACACGTTTCATAATGATCTGATCAGGGATGTGGTCTGTTGGTTGTGCCAAATGATTTAGGGATGCAAAGAGTATATTCTAAAATGGCCAACGGCGGCCATTTGTTTTGCCGCATGACCCAAAAATGACTCGTTTCCGATCTACATGTCAATGTCAACATCCATGACAAATTTCATGAAGATCAAACAAACAGATCGGTCTGTAACCCATGCTTTTGTAGAAATATATAGTCATACAAAGAGTAAAATCCAAAATGGCCATTGGTGGCCATATTTTTTGCCGAATGACCCCAAAATGACTTGTTCCCATCAAGAGGTCACCCCTATGATCCATATGAAGTTTGGTGATGATCAGATCAGGGATGTGGTATGTACATGTAGGGTGTGTCAAAGTATTTAGTGCAAAGAGTAAAATCCAAGATGGCTGACGACGGCCATGTTTTTTGACCAAATGACCCCAAAATGACTCGTTACCATCTAGAGGTCATCCCCATGATCCATATGAAGTTTGGTGATGATAGGATCAGAGATGTGGTCTGCAGGATGTGTCAAATGATTTAGTGATGCAAAGAGTAAAATCGAAGGTGGCCACCAGCAGCCATGTTTTTTGGCCGAATGATCCTAAAATGACTTGTTCCCATCTACGGTACATGTAAATGTCAACATTCTTGACAAACTTTATGATGATCAGACAAACATTACAGCCTGTAGCCCGCGCCAATGGATTCAAATTTGAAATCCAAGATGGCCACCAGCAGCCATGATTTTTGGCCGAATGACCCCAAAGTGACTCGTTCCCATCTACATCTCAATGTCAACATTCATGACAAATTTCATAAAGATCAGACCAAAGGTACTACCTGTAGCCCACGCCAAAGGAAATTGTTGACGGACACATGGACACACGGACGACGGACGCCAACTCATGGCAATAGCTCAAACTTACAAAGTAAGTTGAGCTATAAACATACCTAAGCATGAAATTTGATTTTGTTTATCAATCTTATTGTATATTTCCACTGTGTTGATCAAGTAAGACTTTCCCCACAACACAGGTTGGCATTTTATGTCACTTCGGTCGAGGTCAATATTTCTGCAGCTGGATAAAAAATATCGAATTAAAATTAAAACAAAAATTGCCTAATTTTTTCGCTCCGTTACTGGAAACATACAATCTTTTTTCTTTGGCCTAAACAGAATAAGATCACTTGATTTAACTGATGACATGAATGATTCAATCAAGGCAATCATGCTTGTACAACATCATTGCCTCTAACAGTTGTTGGCTATTATAAATAAATATTAGCGCCAGTACAAACCTTGGCAGAAAAAGTGTGTAAACAACAGATTCGAAGTACGGGTAATGATCGCACAATCAGTCAAATACCCGAAGTGTCAAAAGTTTACGCGATCGCAGGAGTGTCAAACTGTCAACCAGTAACACACATACGTGGGTCCATAATGTCCAACAACTGTGTTGCCTCTCGTGAATTATTTCACGTAACCAGCTCAATCGAGTGATTATTCTCTATGTAACCTACATGTAGATGTCAGGCCAAAAAAAAAACAAAGATAGTATGTTTCCGCTAACGTTGTGAAAAAATTAGGGTGGGTAATTAATTTTTTATTTTTTATCCAGTTGCAGAAATATTGAACTACCGTACACGTGTACATGTACCTCGACCGAAGTGACATAAAATGCCAAATCATGTTGTGGTGAAAGTATTACTTGAACAACACAGTGTAAATACATGTTTACATTAAGATTGAATAAAAGATCGAACTTGGTTTATGCTTAAGTGTGTGATTTGTTATTCAAATTTTCATACTTTTGGTTATATTACTTGGCATGAAATTGATGTCACTAACGTTTCGTGATAATTTGACACACAATACCACCATTACAGCAGTACTTGTATTGTGATGACTACATGTACATGTACATCCTATTGTCTTGCACAAATTATCCTGTCCTGGTAAATGTTTTTCCTAGAGTTATTTTTTTATTCAAATTAATGGTACAAAAGGTTTTAAGAATGCTTCTATTATGTAATAGGTACATGTGTGTACTTAACTCTTGGTAGGGGGGGTTGAGTTCACCATCAGTTGATTATGGATGATACAAATGGGTAATAAAAAGGCAAGCTTGCTAAATGTTTTCATCAAGGATCTATCAATTCACATTGACATTGAAAGGCTCAGATTTAAATAGTTATATTATAAAAAAACATTTATTTAACCTGATATAATTGAAATCATAACACAATAATAGATTATTCAAAAAGATATAAACTCTTCATTGTACTCTTCGAATAAAAGTTGACTACCTTACTTGTATTTAAATTCGCGCAGTACTATTTTTTCGCGCGAATTTAAAACTGAGCGAAAAATAGTATACATGATTCCCAAGTTTAATCTAAACTGCAGTCCATATGAAATATTACATGTAGAGTGCTATGTTGCTTAATTTAAATATATTATGAATGGTTGAACAGACAATTAAGCCTATCCATGTATATATTTACATTCGGCCAACAGCTATCAAGACCATTGCTCACATTGCCAAGTGACAAATCATGGTAACATACCCGGTACATGTACATTGTATACATTGTTGAAATGCTTGTATAAGAACTACTAGTACTAATATTTCAGGTTGCCACAAAATTTTGATGTATGTACCGGTAGTTACTAGTTTATTGTCAACATGATGTAAATCCCC
This sequence comes from Siphonodentalium dalli, assembly GCA_032622095.1. NCBI lineage: Eukaryota > Metazoa > Mollusca > Scaphopoda > Gadilida > Siphonodentaliidae > Siphonodentalium > Siphonodentalium dalli. The sequence continues at coordinate 5,115,272 of CP136067.1, forward strand.
CGCGATTGTGTTTAATATACACTTATACTAGTACTATAACCAGCAATTACGAAAAACTGAAACTTTCATCAGCTTCAAGATACATGTACATGTATATTAAACTATCACAAAAATATGTTTTCGTCAGTTTTGAATTCGCGCAGCTATGTGCGCGAATTTAAAGTGCACGAATTCAAAACTGAGCAAAAAATACATGTGCCGTAGTACTGCGCGAATTTAAATAGGAGTAAGGTATTCAAAATGAAAGTGTCAATGACACTGTAGCTCAACTTGGAAAGGTAATAATTTAATGTGTTACTGTCGATGGAGTGATTTGGAATGTGGAAAGTTGAATGTCTAATACTAGTTTATCAACATGAAGAGATATATATATATATACATGTATATAAAAGTAAAATCTAAGATGGTTGCTGGCGGCTATGTTTTCCAACAATTCAAAAACATTTGATAGCTTTAGTCATGCAAAAAGTAGAATCCAAGATAGCCGCTGGCAGCCATGTTTTAATGCCGAATAACCCCAAAATGACTCGTTCCCATCTACATGTCAATGTCAAAAGTCAAGACAAATTTCATAATGCCTTCCCATTTCTAAATCCTCTAGATTATCACCGACCACACTAACACTTAAAACTTGAAAATGTCAGAACCTGGCCGCATGCGTGCGAGATAGCATAAACACTGTATGATTAATATTGTGATTAGTATAACATTTGCATGCATAATTATATAACATGTATATATTTGTCATTTGTATATATACTCTCCTAAATTGAGGTTAACAATAAACTTATTGTGAAACAAGAGCTACGCTGGGCGTGCAAAATACGCCCTCTTTGGGGAAAAAAGGGGCATAACTCTGGTAAAAATTTGAACTTGACCTGTGTTTTGGTGGGACAAAGTAATATACCAAATTATCATTGAATCCGATAAGCTCTAGTAAAGTTATACAAATTTCAGGGATTTTCTAAGTCAAATTACGTCAAATAAGGAGCATAACTCCGGTGAAAATTGGCGGACGGAACCCAAATTCGAACCTGAGCTTTCTTTTCTCCTAATAAACCCACTTACCAAATTTGATTGAAATCGGTATACTCTAACTAAAGTTATCATCCGGACAACAAATTTCAGGGATTTTCTAAGTCAAATTACGTCAAAAAAGGGGCCATAACTCTCGCAAAAATTATCGGATTAAAACAAAATTCGGACTTGGGGTGTATTTCGATATATGTAATCCACAAAAAACGGGTTTTGCGTATAAACATTACAAAATCGAGTTATCATCCGGAAACCAAAAAACATAAGAAAAACTGAATTTTCTGAGTCGAAAAAGGGGCATAACTCTGCCAAAAATGATCGGACGGAACCCAAGTTCGAACTTGACCTGTGTTTTGGTGGGAGAAAGTAATATACCAAATTTGGATTCATTCCGATAAACTATACTATACTGTCATCCGGACAACAAATTTCAAGGATTTTCTAAGTCAAAAAACGTCAAATAAGGGGCATAACTCCGGTGAAAATTGGCGGGCGAAACCCAAATTCGAACTTGAACTTACTTTTCGGCTAATAAACCCACATACCAAATTTTATTAAATTTGGTTCACTCTAACTAGAGTTATCATCCGGACAACAGGTTAACGGACGCCCGCCCGCCCGGACGCCCGGACTGACAGACCAATACTATAATACGTCCTTTTTTTCAAAAGGGCGTATAATTAAGAACTTGCAATGATTGAACTAAGTACCAGTAACAAATTAAGACTATTGTCGTTGTGTATGTCACAAGCATATGGGCGCATGCTTGGTATGAGATAAAATACATAACAATAATAATGCATGTTTGTATTCCGGTTGTCAGTTTATCGCACGATTGTAATGGCGTGATTGAAAGATTTTGTATCGGGGACGTGGCTAGAATATCTATCATTTAGACTGGCCTTAATCTTTGCAAGAGAAATTTCCAACTGACACCCCCGACGGTTGGAAAATGTCCAACTGATGTCTAAGGTCGGAAAATATTTTTTTCTTAAATTAATAAGCAGTTTTTGACTGGCCACAGGGGAGGGACCTAGATCATGTCACAAATATCTACTCTTTTCTACACACAAGGCACGTAGCCAACGTAGATATTCATGACAATAAATTCCAACTGATAGCAATTTCATTAAAACAAATTGATCAAAAGTAGGAAATATACAAATGTTGTTCTAAACAAAATTTCCCATTAATAAATTGTTGGAAAATAAACTACAAGAACAATTGCAACCTACTGTTCCGTCAGACATGCAATTTCCAACTATTGAAAAATTTGACCTGAGTTGGGGACACCCCCCCCCCCCAATCGCCATGTCCCTGCTTGACCTATCAAATGTCCTTCCGTTGTTACAGGAGTGTCAACTTTTCCACCAGTAATATACATGAGCGGTTGTATTTGTGATATGATAGAACACCATCTCCCAAGCCCCCCCATCATGTCGACATTTGTATAAGATGTGTGTTGCCTAACACTGTGCCTTAAATATCAATGAAATCGCAAAATTTGTATTTAAAAACACATACATGTATACTTAACCACAAAACTGGAAATTTTTATAATTTTTGTGATATTATTTGTCTTGGGATAAGTTCCATATATGCTTAAACCTAAAAGACACCATACACCACCAGTAGTTTTACAGGACAAAACAATGTTATACAAATGTATGTAGCGAACATATGGACAAACTTCTCAACACACTCTGTATCCTGGAACATGACAAACATAGCAAGAAATTACCAGGTACACCTTCTTTTAAAAATGACACCACCGGGCATGTCATTCTAATAATAAAATAACCCACTGTGATATTATGGTTGTTGGTGAATTTGGATTTAGTTAAAAATATTATGTTCACATAGTTGGCACCAATATGTTATTAATCAGAAGGCAATTACATCATGGTGGAGTCTTCGGGTCTTCTTTGGTTAACAGTACACTTTCTGTTAGACATACACCTTCACGTGTAACGTATGGCGCTTTCCAAACATACATGTACATGTATATAAGATTTTTCTATGCCATGCTAAGATTTGTTGCACAGGAGAAAGAAATCTGCATCAGCTTCATGGAGTGGATTCCTTGGTGACTACAGATTCAAGAATCACTATACAGTGTACAAATGGGTTCTCCCCAAAGACATCCATTGCACTCTTGAAAAACTTCATTCTAGTATTATAAGATGAAAATTCTTGAAAATCGTTGGTCCTTGTTGTAGATATTGTCTTTCCATCATGCGAGCTCGCAGGGTCACACAAACCATATTGGCTTTACAGTTCCATTTAATCACTGCTTGTGAATGTGAATTTTACACCTGTTCAATGAAGTTGTCTGACAAAATTTGCTAATTTATTCAGAAACCAGTACATGTGAGATCTCAGATCACAGAATTGAACTTCTGATAGATAGTGCATGTGGTGAACAGGATGTACCGGTAGATCTGAAGCATCTCTGAAAAATCTGGAAAAATAGGAAAAAAAACACTGTAATAAGTATACATGTACATGTACAGTAATGCCCTAATTAATGACTCGATGAGAGCTTTCCGACTAAATCCTGAAAATTTACCCATAATTATGCTGTGGTTATGGAGTCAATTAATTATGGCATTACTGTAGATGTAAGGCCTAAAACAAAAATACATTTGTTTCCGCTAACGAGCTGAAAAAAATTAGGGTAGGTAGGTAGGCTTAACTTCTTTTCTTTTTTGTTAACTTTTTTTTTTTCAGTATCTTTAAAAATAACTGTATAATACTTGTCAATAACCCAAACTATGCACTTCTTTTTTTAGCCCCAATCAGGTTAACCCAAATGACAGAGGAACTAAAAACTCCAATTCAATCTTACATATGCTTCAATATTTACATATATACTAGTCTATATACTAATATAGTCTTTGATAATCCTAATATTTCCCATATGTTCTGGCGACAAATGGAGTCAGTCCAGCACCACTGCACTGTCACATATTGGAGTGACCGTCTTGTACCGATCTCTTAATGATGGCTTCACAACCCCACCTTCTCCTCCGCATTCGGTGAAGGATCTAGGTATTTTTTGGGGACACCTGTTTTTGGGCAATGATATGCCAAAGACATAACCTGAAGGCTTGAGCGGAGGAAGGTTTGGGAGGGGTGACTGACCCCCTGCTGATGGTGGGGGTTTTCCCCTGGAAATTTTTTGAAAATCCATTGCATTTAGAGCTAATCTAGGGCACTTTGAATCAGTATTTTTAATTTTACTGAGAGGTCAATTTGATCAAGTTTTTCAAGCATAACTTTGAATTTTTTTATATATGTATGGATTGGAAATGCTTATAACTTATTGTCAGATATCTTTTGGTTCAATAGATTATGCTTATCCTGCTTGAAATGAGACTTACCATTATCACTCTAATTCATATAGTAGGCTATTTTATAAAATTCAAGTGAGACACATACATAATATACTACATGTAGTACAGACACAATGTCTATTTAGTTAGTATTTACTATTTATAGTACTAATCTCTATGTTAATTTTTCATTTGGTATTATGAAATCCCACCTGATAACCAGGTTGATTCGATCAAATTGTTAATGTTCCTGTACTGTATTTGATTGAAATACTGAAGTCTGAAGGCTGAATCATAACAAACCTGAACTGAAACTATTTGAAGTTCTCACAGATGAAAGCTAGATAAAGCCAAACATACTTTACAGTATGATTCCATCTGTTAAACTTAAATCTTTTTGAAAACTAAAATTTCTTATGTCAATATATATAAATGTTTTGCATCTTGTTATGATATGAATTAGGACCTAAATTGAAAAAAAAAATTTAAATAAAAATTATTTTTTTTTTTTTTTTTTTGTTCCAATTTTTTTTTTTTTGAAATGGCAATAAAAAGTTTAGGGTCGGGGGTTTAAAATAGGGTCGGTCGGGTTAGCGGAAACACACGTCTTTTTTGTTTAGGCCTAACATACAGTAAAGACCTGATAAATTAAGTCACCTACAACTTTTGTAAGTTTGAACAGTAATTTTTTCTGTACATGAACATGAAATGACAGTACATGTGATGAAGTCGCTGATTTAAGAAACACTGAGAACGATTAGTGAGACTAATAAACAAAACATTATTCCTGATACCGGTATATATTCATCCATTTTTCAGAAATCTATAATTCTTTCAATCAAATGGCAATATTCTCAAACAAAAAGCAATGTTTTATTTCACTTTGAGTACATTCATTTATTTATTCATTCCCTCATTTCAGCTCTAATGCGATTATCCTATTTAAAGATGCATAATCCGAATTAACGCTCGCAAATTACTATTTCTTTGGCTTTGGGGAAACAAATATTTGATTTGAGTCGAGGAACCCACCCATCAAAGCTCAGAGTGATCAGATATAAATTTTTGCAATCCATTATTTTTCACCACCGGTACTTTTTAGTGGCCTGGCAAAAAGTAAACGAGAAGAAGTTCGCAGATCAAATTTGCGTATGAAGATGGATAACTCTAAAGTCAAGTGGATTTTGTGTATCTGATATTTGATAATCCGTTGTTTTAATTACCACACCAAATCACTCAGAATTATTCATGTATGCAACTACGTAACTTCTGTTAAAGAGATTTGCATGGAAATCCCCTTTCAAAATTGTTCACTTGACCTTCCCCTTAATAGATTCTGACTGAGGCATATTTTTTTTAAATGTTGTTCGAATCTAATGATATGGGGACTATCAAATCAGATAGAGTACCTTTAAATACAATTGAAACTTCCTTGTCGTCGCACACTATTTTGAGTTTTTTTAATAAACCTGGCAAGGTTGGTACATACATGTACATGTACCCTGCTAGGCAAAACAAGTGTCCACTTAACCACGTTGCGGTTAGCATTGCCACCACAGCTGACATGCAACTACATGTACACCGCGGCTCCAACGGCTAACTACAGTTGGGCCGTGGTGTATTTGCCATTCGGCCATGGTGTAAATGTAGTTGCTGCGGTGTACATGTACATTGTACATTCATTAAACTGAAAAAAGACAATACAAACCAGAAATCTAACCATGGTGTACATGCCATCTGGCCCTGTTGTACATGTAGTTGCTTTTCGGCCACGGTGTACATGTGTACTTGTCGTTCGGCCGTGGTGTACTTGCCGATCGGCCGCGGTACTCAACTGCAGAATTTACAAACTGTGACACGCCTAACCACAATCAAACACCATACAATGACCCAATCAACCAACAAATTGGTGATAAAACCGGTATATGCAAACAAGTTATAATTATATATATTTTTACGATAATAAGTTTAATTATCCACCAAACAGGAAATATATCATAGATATAAAATATCTAGTTTGATGTCAACAAAATGGGAATGACAATTACAATGTATGTGTCCCCAGGGAGCAGTTTTAAAACAAATATCTCCAAGATAAGAAATTCTCCTATACATGCCGGGGTACAATGTTTACTTTAGTGATAGTCGCATTCATTTCCCTGGCTGCTGTAGCTTCCTACCGCTGCATGTCTTATAAGTAACAGCCGGCTACAGCTGTTTTGCTTAAATACCGGTACACTCAACAATACCGGTACTCCATATCAACACAAACACGTGCTTCCAGTCAGCATAAGAGGAGCGATAACCTGTACTCTTCTGGTATTGAGTCCGGTCGTAATTTGACTAGAACTGTTTGAAGAGTGACGATGTGGCTTTGCGAAAAATATATAAAGATATCATTTATCTCGCGAGGTGAATCAGATAAAATGGAACCAAGCGTAAATAGTTTGGTTAATATCAGTGTGGTTGGTCGGTTTATAGATTTTTATTTTTTATTTAAAACAAATAAAATGAACTTGGGTCGGGTTACGGGAAACACGCATTCATTTTGTTTTGGCCTTATTATTAAAGGTAGACTATATTAAAGGATGACATCGTGTTTATTTGATTTGTACATCATATCTGAATAATTTAAATTGGTGAATTAATGGGGGAATGGACTTTTTTGTGAGTGAGAAATTGATTTATCTAGCTGCTGTAGTTCTTGCTTTTTCCAGTCAAAATTTAGCTGTGGGATAGCCCTGTCGTACAATTTCAACACAATTCAGTGTGGATTTATTAAAAAAAGTAAACACATAACCTTTAGATTAGATTTGATTAGATTAGATTTTATTTTGATAGTTCAGGTTTACATGAATACATATTATGGGTATGTTTACAAGTTGAATCAATATAATACACAACAGTACATACATATTATAATTATAATAGTTTATATTAAATATAAATATGTTATATGTTGGGTTCAGATGAGACAGTTAGAGTTCAGACTGTGTAAGTAATTGATATATACCGTAAGAGGATATATCAATTTTCTCAAGAATTAATTCATTTTATTTTATAGAGGTTGCCGTCAGAATATAAGGTAAATTATGTGGCAGAAATCTGTATAAAAATAGAAATACTCATGTGACCTGAGACCATCAGGGATAACGCAAAATGTTCTCTAAATGAGAACTTAATTCCATTGCGGTCCCTGGTGGCTTTCGGCACATGGGCAGTGAGTGAAGTTCGAAACTTCGGAGCACAATGTATAAAAGTATTTAAAATATAAATTAAATAAAAGCCATTTCAGAACGAGACTTATATGGAGAGGAAAAGCTAATAAAATAAGTCAATACGCAAGTAATGTAACTTCAACAGCCTTTCGCCACCTGCATATACGCACCACTGCCATGTATGGCCGGTTTTGGACTGGTCTGTCCGTGACCGAAAGATGGAAACCCGAAATACAGGCAGCAGTAACAATATATGCAACTGGCCAAATACTGTCATCGTACATTACAATATAAATTGAACTGCTGTATTGAGGAAATTATTGTTAAAAATGATAAAATAGATTGTTCCTAGTAAAAGGCAAATGGATTTTCTTCTCTTTTCATCAATTTCTCTAATAGGTGTTGTTTAATGCAAAATTTCCAGTGTTTGAGATCAAAAGGGGCACGAGTATGGTATACTTTATCTAGACCATTCCACAGTTTCGCTCCTGTATAATAGAAACTGTGGATGCCCTTGGATTTTACAGAGGGTAATGAGTATTTCAGGGTCCCTGATCGAGTTACATATGTACAATGAGTACTAGCTAATATAAAATTATTATCTAGATATGCTGGAGCTTTCTTTTCCGAGATTTTTAGTACCATCAGTATTTTTCTGAAGTCTACCCTATCACTCACTGGAAGCCATTTAACATGTTTAAATTCATTATAACCAATATGAGTCATGCGATCTAGTTTCATGATAAATATGACAAGTCTGTTTTGAGATGCTTGAAGACGCTTTTTACTGTCAGACTAGAGAACCAAAAACCACTTGAGTAGTCAAAATGACATTGAATAAGAGCATTAATTAGAAGTTTTCTGCATTTTTCATTCAGATAGTTTTCTTTTCTGTACAAAAATTTCAGTTTTGCATTTACCTTACTTAGAACATGCTCTGCCATCATTTCACCATTTAGCCTCTGATCGATGAACACCCCCATATATTTAACAGATTTAGTTGGTGTGATGTCAACGCCATCGCAGCAGACCCTCAGTTCAGAGTGTTTTACAAGTTTCTTTCCAGACCCAAACAGAATTGATTCTGTTTTCCCTAAATGTAAGGACAATTTGTTGTCAACCAACCATAATTTCAGTTTATTCATTTCTGAACTGAGCCTCTGCTCAATAGCGCGGACATCACAACCTGAAACCAAAAGGGCAGAGTCATCCGCATATAGAAGGAGGTGACAATCCACAGCCTGACTAGCATCGTTCACATAGAGTAGGAAAAGAACGGGGCCTAAGATTGATCCTTGAGGGACTCCACAGGTGATACGTTCAAATTTGGATAGAGTACCATATATATCTACTGCTTGCATTCTATTTGTTAAATAAGACTCCATCCATGTCAGAGATATTTTATCAAATCCAATTGCACTAAGTTTTGACAGTAAAATTTCATGGTCGACGGTATCAAAAGCCTTCTGAAGATCAATTAGAACCATTCCTGTCATATTTCCTTTGTCCATTTCCTGACGAATGTGGTCAGTGAGATATAGGAGACAAGTATCTGTGGAGTAACCAGGTCTGAAGCCTGATTGATGGCCATATAGAATTTCTGCATTTGTTAGATATGTTTCAATTTGTTTGTAAACGATTTTCTCTAGAACTTTGGATACTAAATTTAGCACTGATACGGGACGATAATTTCCAGCCTGTGTCTTGTCACCCTTCTTGTATATGGGTACAACCCTGGCCATTTTCAATTCATTTGGGACCTGGCCCAGATGGATCGATAAATTTATAATATGAGTCAGGGGAGAAGCAAGGATATGGGCACCATCTCTTAGAAATCTTGCAGGAATGAGGTCAGGTCCGGTGGCCTTGGATGGACTTAAATTCTGTAGTAATTCCAAAACTTCAGAATCCGATATTACCGAAATGTGAAATTGTTTTGATCCTATTTTCTCGTTATAGAATCTGATAATGGATTCTTTACAAAATATACCAGGTGCTTTTGGAAGTTTCGCAACCAGGTTACTAGCTATACTACAGAAAAAGAGGTTAAAGTCTTTAACTATACTCTGTTTGTTGAAACAGACTTCATCATCTATTTTTAGACCTACACTATTATTTGTCTTTGCGCCCTTCTTTGAAGGAGTACCAAGTTTCTGAAGAGATCTCCAAAGGTTTTTTGGGTTGTTTTTGTTTTCCTCAATTTTATTTCTGAAATGTGACAGTTTAGCATTTTTAACAAAGTGTTGGACTTTGTTTCTGAGTGTTTTGTACGAGTCAAAAATAGCCAAATCTTTGGATTTCCTGAATTTATTTAATAGTGAGTCTCTTTGTTTTATATGGGAAAGAATTTCATCGTCCATCCAGTCATCCGTACTCCGCCTAATCCTGACCTCTTTGATCGGGGCTACTTCATTTATTAGGATAACAGTGCTTCCTTGAAAATGTGCCAAGCCCTATTTATGTCGTCACATTCAATGACGTTCATCCAATCAATTTCTTGAAGTTTTTGAATGAAATTGAGATCAGAATAATTTTTCATGCATCTCAATTTAACAGAATTATGGGAGCCAAAGAATTCCTTTTTAGCTTTTCTGATACAGTATATAACACTGTGATCACTGAGTCCAGAATCAAGAACGCCAAAATGACTGAATTTGTCAGGGTCAGATACAAATATAAGATCAATCAAAGTTGATGAAGTTTTTGTAATACGGGTACAATCTTTGATGATTTGTGTTAGACTAAAAAGTCTTTTAAATATATCCACCCCCTTACGTAATGAGTTATGTCTGGTGGGATTATTGAATAAATCAACATTAAAATCACCGAGGATGATGGATTCATTATCCAAAAAATCCTTCTCAAGACAGAAATTCTCAAGTTTGCTGAAAAACTCATAAAATTTCGGAGGACGATAAACTACACCGACTAAAAGTGGTTTTGATTTCGGAAACAATATATCAATCCAACATGTTTCAAAGCCTTCATGATCTATATCTGATCTGTGATTAAAAGATATCGATTGATGTATATAAAGGCATACTCCCCCGCCATCCCTTTGGCGGTCCTTTCGTACAACAGAATATTCATCAATCGCTATCTCCAAATCACAGATTGTTGAATCCAGCCATGTTTCCGAAAAAGCTAGCACGTGTGCTTTAGATTGAGCTGGGTAACAAACTTCTGCAATTTAGATGAATCAATTTGAGCCCTTTGTTATTAAAAATCTCGTAAGAAGGGATGCAGGGGATGCATTGAAAATCTAACTTCTTTGTTTGATTTAACATCGAGGTGTAGTCGGAATCACTAATGCCACAACAACTGGTGTGTGTCCATTGACTACATCCATCACAATCAACTGCTTTACTGGTTGATATCACCCTCTTAGCACAGACAGTACAGGGGTACTTAATCGCCCTGTTCCTCTTCGGTGGACCGGGGTTCATTTGGACATCAGCTGACTCCAGAAACATCAAAATAATGATGGGTCGTGGTCTTCCATAACCTGCGCATTTGTCCACATTAGGTTTAAATTGCGTATGAGTACATGAAGTTGTTGATGAGAATCGCGGCCAACAAACATGACCCTCAGTGGAGATTGAAATATGCATCGACGTCCAGAAAATCTGTTTCATCGGACAGCTCGAGGTTTCTCAATAACAGATCTGTGGAAGGCACATGGAACTGCTTACTTTATGCTGTGCATAGATGAAATCGCACTTGTTCAACTGAGCATACATGCAGCACACAAACAGAAAACACACCCATATGGGGACAGTCTGCTTTTGGTATCGGTATACATGGTGTGGTCAGGAGTCCTAAATTTATTTATCTTGGTTGAAAATATAGTTTAAGCATGTAGTATAAGTCGCCTTAGAATGCATTTAGATGACTTTATGATGGTCAGAACTGTTTGAAGAGTGACGATGTGGCTTTGCGAAAAATATATAAAGATATCATTTATCTCGCTAGGTGAATCAGATAAAATGGAACCAAGCGTAAATAGTTTGGTTAATATCAGTGTGGTTGGTCGGTTTATAGATTTTTATTTTTTATTTAAAACAAATAAAATGAACTTGGGTCGGGTTACGGGAAACACGCATTCATTTTGTTTTGGCCTTATTATTAAAGGTGGACTATATTAAAGGATGACATCGTGTTTATTTGATTTGTACATCATATCTGAATAATTTAAATTGGTGAATTAATGGGGGAATGGACTTTTTTGTGAGTGAGAAATTGATTTATCTAGCTGCTGTAGTTCTTGCTTTTTCCAGTCAAAATTTAGCTGTGGGATAGCCCTGTCGTACAATTTCAACACAATTCAGTGTGGATTTATTAAAAAAAGTAAACACATAACCTTTAGATTAGATTAGATTAGATTAGATTTTATTTTGATAGTTCAGGTTTACATGAATACATATTATGGGTATGTTTACAAGTTGAATCAATATAATACACAACAGTACATACATATTATAATTATAATAGTTTATATTAAATATAAATATGTTATATGTTGGGTTCTGATGAGACAGTTAGAGTTCAGACTGTGTAAGTAATTGATATATACCGTAAGAGGATATATCAATTTTCTCAAGAATTAATTCATTTTATTTTATAGAGGTTGCCGTCAGAATATAAGGTAAATTATGTGGCAGAAATCTGTATAAAAATAGAAATACTCATGTGACCTGAGACCATCAGGGATAACGCAAAAAGTTCTCTAAATGAGAACTTAATTCCATTGCGGTCCCTGGTGGCTTTCGGCACATGGGCAGTGAGTGAAGTTCGAAACTTCGGAGCACAATGTATAAAAGTATTTAAAATATAAATTAAATAAAAGCCATTTCAGAACGAGACTTATATGGAGAGGAAAAGCTAATAAAATAAGTCAATACGCAAGTAATGTAACTTCAACAGCCTTTCGCCACCTGCATATACGCACCACTGCCATGTATGGCCGGTTTTGGACTGGTCTGTCCATGACCGAAAGATGGAAACCCGAAATACAGGCAGCAGTAACAATATATGCAACTGGCCAAATACTGTCATCGTACATTACAATATAAATTGAACTGCTGTATTGAGGAAATTATTGTTAAAAATGATAAAATAGATTGTTCCTAGTAAAAGGCAAATGGATTTTCTTCTCTTTTCATCAATTTCTCTAGTAGGTGTTGTTTAATGCAAAATTTCCAGTGTTTGAGATCAAAAGGGGCACGAGTATGGTATACTTTATCTAGACCATTCCACAGTTTCGCTCCTGTATAATAGAAACTGTGGATGCCCTTGGATTTTACAGAGGGTAATGAGTATTTCAGGGTCCCTGATCGAGTTACATATGTACAATGAGTACTAGCTAATATAAAATTATTATCTAGATATGCTGGAGCTTTCTTTTCCGAGATTTTTAGTACCATCAGTATTTTTCTGAAGTCTAACCTATCACTCACTGGAAGCCATTTAACATGTTTAAATTCATTATAACCAATATGAGTCATGCGATCTAGTTTCATGATAAATATGACAAGTCTGTTTTGAGATGCTTGAAGACGCTTTTTACTGTCAGACTAGAGAACCAAAAACCACTTGAGTAGTCAAAATGACATTGAATAAGAGCATTAATTAGAAGTTTTCTGCATTTTTCATTCAGATAGTTTTCTTTTCTGTACAAAAATTTCAGTTTTGCATTTACCTTACTTAGAACATGCTCTGCCATCATTTCACCATTTAGCCTCTGATCGATGAACACCCCCAGATATTTAACAGATTTAGTTGGTGTGATGTCAACGCCATCGCAGCAGACCCTCAGTTCAGAGTGTTTTACAAGTTTCTTTCCAGACCCAAACAGAATTGATTCTGTTTTCCCTAAATGTAAGGACAATTTGTTGTCAACCAACCATAATTTCAGTTTATTCATTTCTGAACTGAGCCTCTGCTCAATAGCGCGGACATCACAACCTGAAACCAAAAGGGCAGAGTCATCCGCATATAGAAGGAGGTGACAATCCACAGCCTGACTAGCATCGTTCACATAGAGTAGGAAAAGAACGGGGCCTAAGATTGATCATTGAGGGACTCCACAGGTGATACGTTCAAATTTGGATAGAGTACCATATATATCTACTGCTTGCATTCTATTTGTTAAATAAGACTCCATCCATGTCAGAGATATTTTATCAAATCCAATTGCACTAAGTTTTGACAGTAAAATTTCATGGTCGACGGTATCAAAAGCCTTCTGAAGATCAATTAGAACCATTCCTGTCATATTTCCTTTGTCCATTTCCTGACGAATGTGGTCAGTGAGATATAGGAGACAAGTATCTGTGGAGTAACCAGGTCTGAAGCCTGATTGATGGCCATATAGAATTTCTGCATTTGTTAGATATGTTTCAATTTGTTTGTAAACGATTTTCTCTAGAACTTTGGATACTAAATTTAGCACTGATACGGGACGATAATTTCCAGCCTGTGTCTTGTCACCCTTCTTGTATATGGGTACAACCCTGGCCATTTTCAATTCATTTGGGACCTGGCCCAGATGGATCGATAAATTTATAATATGAGTCAGGGGAGAAGCAAGGATATGGGCACCATCTCTTAGAAATCTTGCAGGAATGAGGTCAGGTCCGGTGGCCTTGGATGGACTTAAATTATGTAGTAATTCCAAAACTTCAGAATCCGATATTACCGAAATGTGAAATTGTTTTGATCCTATTTTCTCGTTATAGAATCTGATAATGGATTCTTTACAAAATATACCAGGTGCTTTTGGAAGTTTCGCAACCAGGTTACTAGCTATACTACAGAAAAAGAGGTTAAAGTCTTTAACTATACTCTGTTTGTTGAAACAGACTTCATCATCTATTTTTAGACCTACACTATTATTTGTCTTTGCGCCCTTCTTTGAAGGAGTACCAAGTTTCTGAAGAGATCTCCAAAGGTTTTTTGGGTTGTTTTTGTTTTCCTCAATTTTATTTCTGAAATGTGACAGTTTAGCATTTTTAACAAAGTGTTGGACTTTGTTTCTGAGTGTTTTGTACGAGTCAAAAATAGCCAAATCTTTGGATTTCCTGAATTTATTTAATAGTGAGTCTCTTTGTTTTATATGGGAAAGAATTTCATCGTCCATCCAGTCATCCGTACTCCGCCTAATCCTGACCTCTTTGATCGGAGCTACTTCATTTATTAAGGATAACAGTGCTTCCTTGAAAATATGCCAAGCCCTATTTATGTCGTCACATTCAATGACGTTCATCCAATCAATTTCTTGAAGTTTTTGAATGAAATTGAGATCAGAATAATTTTTCATGCATCTCAATTTAACAGAATTATGGGAGCCAAAGAATTCCTTTTTAGCTTTTCTGATACAGTATATAACACTGTGATCACTGAGTCCAGAATCAAGAACGCCAAAATGACTGAATTTGTCAGGGTCAGATACAAATATAAGATCAATCAAAGTTGATGAAGTTTTTGTAATACGGGTACAATCTTTGATGATTTGTGTTAGACTAAAAAGTCTTTTAAATATATCCACCCCTTACGTAATGAGTTATGTCTGGTGGGATTATTGAATAAATCAACATTAAAATCACCGAGGATGATGGATTCATTATCCAAAAAATCCTTCTCAAGACAGAAATTCTCAAGTTTGCTGAAAAACTCATAAAATTTCGGAGGACGATAAACTACACCGACTAAAAGTGGTTTTGATTTCGGAAACAATATATCAATCCAACATGTTTCAAAGCCTTCATGATCTATATCTGATCTGTGATTAAAAGATATCGATTGATGTATATAAAGGCATACTCCCCCGCCATCCCTTTGGCGGTCCTTTCGTACAACAGAATATTCATCAATCGCTATCTCCAAATCACAGATTGTTGAATCCAGCCATGTTTCCGAAAAAGCTAGCACGTGTGCTTTAGATTGAGCTGGGTAACAAACTTCTGCAATTTAGATGAATCAATTTGAGCCCTTTGTTATTAAAAATCTCGTAAGAAGGGATGCAGGGGATGCATTGAAAATCTAACTTCTTTGTTTGATTTAACATCGAGGTGTAGTCGGAATCACTAATGCCACAACAACTGGTGTGTGTCCATTGACTACATCCATCACAATCAACTGCTTTACTGGTTGATACCACCCTCTTAGCACAGACAGTACAGGGGTACTTAATCGCCCTGTTCCTCTTCGGTGGACCGGGGTTCATTTGGACATCAGCTGACACCAGAAACATCAAAATAATGATGGGTCGTGGTCTTCCATAACCTGCGCATTTGTCCACATTAGGTTTAAATTGCGTATGAGTACATGAAGTTGTTGATGAGAATCGCGGCCAACAAACATGACCCTCAGTGGAGATTGAAATATGCATCGACGTCCAGAAAATCTGTTTCATCGGACAGCTCGAGGTTTCTCAATAACAGATCTGTGGAAGGCACATGGAACTGCATACTTTATGCTGTGCATAGATGAAATCGCACTTGTTCAACTGAGCATACATGCAGCACACAAACAGAAAACACACCCATATGGGGACAGTCTGCTTTTGGTATCGGTATACATGGTGTGGTCAGGAGTCCTAAATTTATTTATCTTGGTTGAAAATATAGTTTAAGCATGTAGTATAAGTCGCCTTAGAATGCATTTAGATGACTTTATGATGGTCAGAAGTATTTCAGAAAGATTTCAAATGTTTTCTTTAAGGACATTTTTCTTGCACTTTTGTGATCAACTAGTGTCAAGCTAGCTGGGTAAACATCAATGGAATAGCCTGTAGGCTTAAATTCAGATAATTCGGTCGAAACTTAAACACTATCGCTATGGAAAACCATTTAGTTCAGTGATTCCTCTAAACTGAACACAACAAAATAACTGGTTCTCAGAATTAGATAACACATATGAGCGTTTGCATGAAACAGCGTCTGGTTGATACTTTCTGGTCTCTAGAGTGTTCTCCTCAAGGCTTGTGAGATGGAACAGGTAGAATTATATCTTTATACTTGTCACGCATATCCAGGACATATATAATGTACCTGAAATACATGTATGCCCAAATTTTGCACGTCCAAATTAATTATATAACAAATGTCCAAGTCCAAATTAACTCTTTATAACAAAATAATTAATTGAAATTTTATTATTTATACTGGTTGTTGATCAATATGCATGGGAATTTATACATTTAGGCTTAGTGTATATAGATTCTCGTGGATATTGATCAACAACTGGTATAATTATGAAATTTTATTGTTTCAGTTTTTATCCACGACTTGTAGGGTTCAATTTGTAACAAGTAGGAACAACACTTATGTGGTGTTGAGAAAAATTAATAGTTTAATACCCCATAATCTATTAGGACATCCTTGGCACAACGATAGTTGTCCCCAACATATGCTCAGACATGCCCCTGCTGTCATGCTTACATAAGCATATTCCTTTGCATATCCTTTACATGTACCGGTACATACCTGTATGTGGGATTATAACATGTCATTTGTTTAAATTAGATTTACCCGGTATAACATTTAAGTTAACATATTAAAGTTTTGCTCAATGCCTGCAATACTCATGAATGGTATTAATTTTCCAGTCCTCGAAATTGGCCATGGAAATAAGCAATGCCGTGGGAAATGCCATTGCCAAATTGTTAAATCTAACATGCCACAGCATTAAATTAGCTGGAACTTTTTCCTAATTTCAAGGGCTGATTTGAAGTGCGCTAATTTAAAACTGACTGAATAATAGTACAATTTAAAGAATTAGGCACAAACTGGTGGGAATAAAGTGGTTTATCACATAATTAACCCACACAACCAACTTCATTATTATTGGTGAAGACACGTGTAATATTAACGCGTGCGATGTATCATGACATCATGCCATTATTTAATGACTTCCGATCGCTGAAGTTTATGAGGCCAAAACAAAATGAATGCGTGTTTCCCATAACCCGACCGACAGTCTTCAAACCCCCGACCCAAGTTCATTTTATTGGTTTTAAATAAAATGAAAGTGTCAATGACACTGTAGCTCAACTTAGGTAGGGGAATAATTTAATGGTTGACAGTAAATGGAGGAATAGGAAAGGTGCTACTTGAAATGTCTAACCTGCATCAAAGGATTTAGTGATGCAAAGAGTAAAATACAAGATGGCTGCTGGCGGCCATGTTTTTTGGCCAATTGACCCCTAAAGGACTCGTTCCCATCTACGTGTCATTGTTAATATCCATGACAAATTTTATGAAGATCTGACCAAAGCTACGACCTACAAATTTCATCATCAGACGAACAGTACAACCTGTAGACCGCGCCAATGGATTGAATTTTGAAATCCAAGATGGCCACTGGCAGCATTGTTTTTTCTGCCGAATGACCCCAAAATGACTCGTTCCAATTTACATGTCAACGTCAACATTCAAGACAAATTTAATAAAGATCAGACCAAAGGTATGACCTGTAGCCCGCATGAAAGGATTTAGTCATGCAAAGAGTAAAATCCAAGATGGCTGCTGGCGGCCATGTTTTTTGACAGAATGACCCCTAAACGACTCGTTCCCATCTACATGTCATTGTTATCATCCATGACAAATTTCATGACCATCTGACCAAAGCTACGACCTGTAGCCCGCACCAAAGGATTTAGTCATGCAAAGAGTAAAATCCAAGATAGCTGCTGGCGGCCATGTTTTTTGGCCGAACGACCCAAAATCACTCGTTCTCGTCATTATTAACATCCATGACAAAATTCATGATGATCAGACGAACCGTACGACCTGTAGCCCGCGCCAATGGATTGAATCTTGAAATCCAAGATGGCTACCAGCGGCCATGTTTGTAGCCGAATGACCCCAAAATGACTCATTCCAATCTACATGTCAATGTCAACATTCATGACAAATTTCATAAAGTGTTAGACCAAGGTACAACCTGTAGCCCGCGCCAAAGGATTTAGTCATGCAAAGAGTAAAATCCAAGATGGCTGCTGGCGGCCATATTTTTTGGCCGAACACCTCCAAATCACTCGTTGCCATCTACATGTCAGTGTTAACATCCATGACAAATTTCATAAACTTCCGACCAACGCAACGACCTGTAGCCGCGCCAAAGGATTTAGTCAAGCAAAGAGTAAAATCCAAGATGGCTGCTGGCAGCCACGTTTTTTGGACAAACGACCCCAAAATTACTCGTTCCCATCTACATGTCATTATTAACATCCATGACTAATTTCATGATGATCAGATGCACAGTACGACCTGTAGCCAATGCCAATGGATTGAAACTTTAAATCCAAGATAGCTGCCAGCGGCCATGTTTTTTGGCCGAATGACCCCAAAATGACTCATTCCCTTCTATATGTCAATGTCAACATTCATGACAAATTTCATGACGTTCCGATCAAAGATACGAGCTGTAGCCCGCGCCAAAGGATTTAGTCATGCAAAGAGTAAAATCCAAGATGGCTGCTGGCAGCCATGTTTTTTGGCCGAACGACCCCAAAATGACTCGTTCCCATCTACATGTCAATATTAACATCCATGACAAATTTCATGATGATCAGACGAACAGTACTACATGTGGACCGCGCCAATGGATTTAATTTTGAAATCTAAGATGGCCACCAGCGGCCATGTTTTTTTGCCGAATGACTCCATAATGATTCGTTCCCATCTACATGTCAATGTCAACATTCATGACAAATTTCATAAAGATTAAACCAAAGGTACAACCTGTAGTCTGCGCCAAAGGAAATTGTTGACGGACACACGCACACACGGACGACGGATGCCAAACCATGGCAATAGCTCAAACTTACAAAAGTAAGTTGAGCTGAAAATCAATCAATAAACCGACCGACCACACTGATAACCAAACTATGTACGCGTGGTTCCATTTTATCTGATTCACCTCGCGAGATAAATGATATCTTTGATATATTTATATATTTTTCGCAAAGCCACATCGTCACTCTTCAAACAGAAAGTCAAATTACGACCAGACGCAATACAGGAATATTACAGGTTATTGTTCCCCTTCGCTGACAGGAAGCACGTGTTGATATGGACTATTGTTGAGTGTACATGTATTTGAGCATAAAAAGCTGTGACTTATAAGACATGCGCAGTAGGAAGCTACAGCAGCCAGGGACATGAATGGCGGCTATCACTAAAGTAAACAATGTACCCCGACTCTTAATAACATTTCTTATCGTGGAGATATTTTTTTTAATACTGCTCACTGGGGACACAAAATTGTCATTCCCATTTTGTTGGCATCAAACCAGCTGATTAAACTAGATATTTTATATCTACGATATATTTACTGTTTGGTAAATAATTAAACTTATTTCGTAAAAATATATATAATTATATCTTGTTTCCATATATCAGTTTTATCACCAATTTGTTGGTTGCTCGGGTCATTGTATTGTGTTTGATGGTGATTAGGCATGGCCCACACGAGACTATACAAAAAAAATGGAAAAATAAAATAAAATGAAAAGCCTACCACCCGCCCCTATTTTTTATGTTTGATACGGGAAACATGCATTCATTTTGTTTTGGCCTGATTGCTGTAAAATTGTATTCGATGAATACTTCGCGTTTATTTGATCATATGATAAAAGATTTCTCAAACTCGTTCTATTTTTATACGTAATTTATCAACCTCGTCCACTGAATTCTATTTGAGCCTCAGTAAACCTCGGCTCAAATCTAATTTAGTGAACTTGGTTCATAAATTTTGTATAAAATAGAAACTCATGTGATATCATCTACTTGTATACTAATCATATGTACATGTAACATACTCTCAGGTGCCAATAATCATGATTGCCTGATAATCGTGATTGCAGGGATTTAGGCTGAATTTGATAATAGTGATGGCAATTTTCAATTTTTGCTCTATGTCTCAAAGCCAAATAATAGCTATTGTTGGAAATTCTCTCCAAAATTAATAGAGTACGAGGTAACTCCAACTTTTTAAAGTCAGCAGCCTATCGATGGTCATTGATGTCATTTCAGATTTACTTATATATGGCCGTGGATAAAGAACGGTATACATCTCTTTAGTACCAAATGCTAATGAGTGGTATACCACGCTTTAGCTATGTGGTCCTGATACGCTATTAAATTAACAGTATACCGCTCTTTTAGCGTTTGGTGCTAAAGAACAGTATACCGGTACTGCTCTTTAGTGGCAAATGCTAAAAGGCAGTATACCATGTCTTAGCTACATGTATATGGGCCTGATACGCTAATGAACGGCATACTGCTCTTTAGCGTTTGGTGCTAAAGAACGGTACATGTATACTGCTCTTTAGCAGTAGGTGTTAAAGAGCGGTCATGTTGGATGAGCAGCACGTGCGTTGCCAAAATATTTTGCGCATTGCGCCAACACACAACATTATAATCCATACCGCTCTTTAGTCCTTTAATATCGCTAAAGAGCGGTGTGCCGTTCTTTAGCGCTCAGTGCTAAAGAGCGGTACATGTTGGATGAGCGGCATGTGTGTTGCCAAGATATTTTGCTTATTGCGCCAAACGTATAATGTTATAATTCATAACGCTTTTTAGCCCTCATAGCTAATGAGCGGTGTGCCATTCTTTAGCCCTCAGCGCTAAAGAGCGGTCCATGTTGGACGAGCATCACGTGTGTTGCCAAGATATTCTGCGCATTGTGCCAATGTATAACGTTATAATCAGTATTGCTCTTTACTAGTTTTTAGCCCTCATCGCTAAAGAGAGGTATAACGTTTTTTAGCCCTCAGTGCTAAAGAGCAGTACCTGTATACCGTTTTTTAGCCACCCCGTTTACTTAATTTGAATGCATGTAAATGCCACCGAGAAAAATGCCATGTATTATAGTATAGGCCAGTTTATACCGGTATTGTGCATGGAGAACAAATCTATCTTCAGCATCGATAAAGAACTGCACATGCAACTGCATATGCACCAGCCTTGACCAAATTCACAAATTCAAATTGCGCAAAATTGCCAAATTTAAAACTAAGCAAAATATAATTATGCGCGGATTTAAATATGAACAACAAATTCACCCGATCGCAATGTTGTCGCAGATGAGTGTAGCGTGGGTTGTTCTTAATCCATGGTTAACCTCCTGATTGCTACCGTACGATCTTTCTTCTGACTGCAATTCCGTCGAAAGTGGAGGTAACAAAGGATACGATACGATTTCGCATCTAAAATCAAACAGCACTTGATATTATGTTACGGCAATCGTTCCACTTACGATTGCATCATGGACGTACCCTAAGTTTTATGCCATATCATTGAATATTCTAGACTATTGGACATTTTCCTAATTTCGCGTGCTGAAAATTTTACACATGTTTGACACCCATCATTTTAATTTTTACCAAAAATGTTTACTTAAGTCTCAACTTTTAATAAACTGTACTGAAGACAATTGTATTATTCCATACTTTCACAACCAGCCGGTGTGTTTTCTAGCACTGAAATTCTGAATATCATTAGAAAAGTTAACTTTTTCGACAATGAGTTTCCGGTTTGTCAATAAAACTGTCGGTCGTTGTTACAAACACCGGCACAAAGCTGCGTTTATAAATTAATCAAGGGTGAACACCAAAGTTGGAATCACTGACTTTTGACTGCAGGCCAGGTACACGCAGGAGTCAGTCTCAACTATCAGCCTCACTCAGACTTAGAATTATCGAAATAATTTGACCGATTAGGGTGCATTTTAAGAGTGACTTTTTCATAAAACAGCGAATTCTGACATGAGTCTAATTGAAGATAAGCGCTGACATCACAAGAATTTCAGGTGTCAAACTCACCTTTTTTGGGAGGTTAATCCGACTTCTCCAGATATCCCAAAATGTCGATTATGCTGAAAAGTGGAAGTGAAGTGGAGAAAACAAAATCAAGCGAGTAATTAATCTACTCGCGAGCTGTCATTGAGCTGGATTCTGCGCAGTAACCTTCCGGAAGTCACGTGTGAAATTTAAAAAAAAAGCATACACGCTATTTCCGCTCTTGGTATAGAAATATATAAACAATATGTGACGTCATAATTCACACGCATTTAGGTAAAAAGCACCCTTGGTGGTTGCTATAAGTGTGGTGGCAATGGGCGACTAAACCAATTCTGAGCAAACAATCTTTCATTCAAACGGCAGCAATTTGGAGTCTTTATATCACACAATTAGAGTCATTGTATGATGGAGAAGAATAATATCAATTTGGTGGAAATCGGCGCTAAAAATAGTTTTTAAAAATTTTGGTGCCCCTCTCCCCTTCCGTGTTTTTCTGACATGAATGACGCCACTTTTTACATATTTAAACACCATTCTATTCCTCATATCATGGGAATGATTATATATAAGTTTCGTGGTAATCGGCTAAACATTTTTTCTGCTCATCTCCCTTTTCTGCCCCTGATAACGGTGTCAAGTTAGAAAATTCTAACCCACACCATTATCTTTCACGTAAAAATTAAACCTAGTAGACCCCTTTGTCATCTAGATGGTCCCTCGGCGCTAAACTTAGTGTGTTAATTTGTGTGCCCCTCTCCCCTTCCGTGCATCCCTAACTCGAACGATGCCACTTTGGCATATTTAAACGACACCATCAGATTCCTTATATCATGGGGATGATTATATATAAGTTTCGTGTCAATCGGCAACAAAACAATTTCTGCCCCTCCCCCTTTCTGTCCGTGACAACAGCGGCGTCACTTTATAAAATCATAACCCGCACCATTATCTTTCTCGTAAAAAGTTACCCCTAGTAGACCCCTTTGGTGTCATCAAGATGGTCCCCTGTGAAAGTCTATAGAACATAGACAGACAGACATACAGACATTCGCAAATATAGATATAGATAAGATATGTTCTCAAGGCTAATAGCTGAAGATATCAATAATATGACCATACGTAAACGTAATAAAGCCCACGTAGATTCAATCTATATGGCAGTTTGCGGTACAAAATACATTTATAATAATAACCGCTTTTGATTTATTCGGCATCGAAATTAGTCGACTAAATTGCTTACACACATACAGGGAAATAATGACATTTCTTCCCGCGTGTTCAAATAGAACTTTCGAAGATGTGTTCTTTTGTGCGACACTGTTCACATTTTCACAACACGGTATTTACTCGATGTCTATACTGGTAACACCAAAGATCTGGTTTGCTTGATAGCGTGGAGATATAATAAATTGACATTACAATATGCTCCATGCTGTGTGTTGAAATTCGGCAGCGTTGAAAAAATTCACACCGATAGTGTGACTTACAAGTTAATAAGAAAGTGATGTGACACATAACCGTACTACATGTGGAGTGATTACAGAGTATGCTGTATAGCCCATGATGTGTTCTACACAGCTAAGTCATTTAGTCCCAAAATATCCAACGTCTAATCAAATCTGAGATGCAAATGCGTATTTGCATAAGTTGGAGGGAATTGAGTGAGCACATGGTGACGTCATATAGTATAGTACAGTTCGCAATCTGAAGGAACAAGGCCTTTTACAGTCATGTCACAAGCATATGGGTGCTCGTCCCATATCCCAACTCAAGAACACATTGTGGCATTAAGAACTAACCACGATTGAACATAGTGACATTAACGGATTGACAGACCCATGTCATAGTGTATGTCGCAAGCATATGAACGCATTTGACACTATATCAATATTTGGGATATATACACAAAATCGCACGCGTGTTACTGGTGTCAGTATATCGAAATTATAGCAATGTGTAAGGACAGCACGTTCAGGCAATACCATAAGTGTTATCATTACGCGACGCAGGCATGCACATAATCACCAAAATTCAGTCATACCAGAGTCGAGAATATTGTACCCAATTACAGGCTATGTCACACCGTTAAGGCTATATTTGTTTGTGTGTAGTGCGTTCCTACATCAATAATGTGTACACTGCGCTACTACGTCAATAAAGCAATTTCCAGTCAACATATACCAGGATGTGTTGATCAATTTTGCAACCGTATGGGCGCACCTTCCGGAATATCGGCATATCCCAACTCTGGAACGCAATGCGAAATTAAGAACTAGCCGCGATTGAACATAGTATACCACTACAGGTTGGACAGACTATTGTCATAACTAGTGTATGTCGCAAGCATATGGATGCATTTATGACACGATATCAATATCGCACGCTTGGTATGGAATATATACACAAAACCGCGCGTGTCAGTTACTGTTGTCAGTATATCGGACGAGTTCAATGGCGTAGAATAGCACAATCTGCCCAAAAACATTATTATTCTCCAAAGAGACGCACACAGGAGTGCCATACATGTACACTATCGGCCAGTAACACAAATGTGGGTTTGTTTACCACACGCTCCACCGATATATTCTAACTGACTCTTCCCCACCAATGTCTCTACATCCGTGCAATATGGATGTTGCCTAACACAATTTCTTCTATGGAAATGCTCAATTTCAAGTAAAAAGGCATAGATTTAACCATAAAACCTAGAAATGTTAACCATTTTAGTGACTTCATTTGTATTTTTCTTGATATAATTGCCATATCTGCTTAAATTTAATACAGACACCAAACAACATCAGCACCAACATTCAGTCATACCAGACAGTAGTCGATAATAATGTACCCAATTACTGGTTATGTAACCGTTTTAGGGCTTTAACCATTTTAGGGCTTTATTTTTTTTTGTGCAATACTTTGTGCACTGTGCTACTGCGTCAATAAAGCAATGTTCAGTCCATATGACAGGGTACATTGATCAATGTCGCAACCATGTGAGCGCCTCTTCCGGAATATCGACTTATCCCAACTCTTGAACGCAATGATAAATTAAAAATTATCCACGATTAAACACAGTTTAGGTTACAGTGAAGTAATTCGATTGGTAGCGCCCTCCAACGGATTTTGGACCAAGATGCAGGAGAGAATTAAAAAAATTCTGGGCTCTGGTTGGTTAATAGTAGTTTCGATATTTAAACATATAAAATACATGCAATCACTCCTCTTGAAATTTCAGACTCCAAACAAAACATTGGCACATTGTAAAGCACGTGGTTCCTAGATTTTATTTTGTTGGTGTGATGTAAAAAATGTCAATATTTTTTTCATGCAATTCTGACTCTCGATTATAAATCCCAAATTTAAAGGTACATTCCATGCTCGACGATATGATTTTTTTCATGCAGAAACTTTGCGCAGATGCCAATTCCGGTGACCGTGTACTCATTTATCACAATTTTTGGATAGTCAGGGCTGCAGGCCATTATATGTTAACACTGAGGCCTATGGGAAATAATTACTTCACTGTAACCTAAAGCACAAAAATGATCCTTTTTCTCATTTGGGCCCAGTGGTGGGTTTCCTATAAACATTGACCAACAAACAATTAGGGAACTTGTAGCACGTGGCATATTATATTATTTGAGTCGGTGGTAATCAATGAGAAGCCAATATTAACCCATCTGGGACAATTTTTGCTTCAAATTTTCACCTCGAAAATCACCCTTTTTTGTCCGTTATGAACCCATATGTGTACCTTTAATGAATGTCATGGTAACAAATCACGCACTGAACATCGAGGGTCAGTACACAACTGAAATAAAGGCTTTTCGACTAGCCATGAGAGCAATCTACATAGCTATATGTGGCAGGTCTCTAAAATTTGATGTAAAACACGACCAGTGCAGTGTTAAATGGCAGCCAATTAGTCTGCATGAGGTGGCTTGTCGACAAAAAGTATAACACGGAGGTGTGTTTGAGTGATGTGGCTGTTTCCATGCACATACATGTAGGCACATAATCATTCTGCTGCACTCAAAACTTCAGTTTTTGCCAAAATTTCGTTTACCAGGACTCAAAAATTTTCATGTGCGCCCAATTCAAGCTCCAGCGTGTCCATGTTTATCAGGCGAACCATCGTCCATATTTTCTCAGAGAGAAATCGGTCAGCTTTCACACCAATGATGGGTATATGGGCATTTTTCAAAAAAAGTGGCTTATTTCTGTCCATCACCATTTTTTTTTAGAAAAGTGTATTAATAATCACATTTTTTTATTTTGAGATATAACATGGGATGGGGTCGACTTGTTGCAGACCCTATATCATCCGCTCCTTGATATCTCTACAATCCAGAGGCTCGGATTATGGCAAAAATAGCTAATTATGCCTGTCCCATTTTCCGAAATCCCCCCAAAAACAGACATTTTCGTATAAAATATGACCATTAAATACCACTTTGTAAGACAATTTGCATCATATGTAACATGCCTGATCATAAAATCACAAAATATGCGAAATTTTTACCAAGTCAAGTGACATAATTTAGGTCACAAAACTGTCCCACGATTGGTGGTCCCTACTGTTACCAAGAGAGAAACACATAATACAACAGTCTTGGCATTGGCGAATGAGGAAGTTCAAATTGGTTTCCAGTACTACTAATCAATACACATGGCTAAACAACTGTTATCCGCTGGTCGGTGCAGTTAATTTGCCCGTATTTGACCGTATCATTCATCAAACAGGTGAGTACAGTGGGAGTGTGTCACTACTGTTACCCATAGATACAGGTCTGTGTGTTTATTATTACACACATGTTTCTCTTCTTAGTTTTGTCCAATGTGATCCCCGTGAGGCAACACATACATTTTGTTACATTCCAATGGACGACCAGTGGGAATCGCCTGTATAGACCCGAAACGTCCCTACTGTTACCGTCCCTACTGTTACCCTTTAAATTGTAACAGCAGTGAACATTTTGGTAACAGCATGGACAAAATTCAAAAATAGGCATGAGTATTTATTAGTTTGCATGTCGTAATGATTTTAACATCACCATGCTCTGGTTTCTGGCTTATAACATCAATATTTTCACAGATTTTACCCGTCATCCCTGTCTCATTCAGATAATGCTGGACGTGGTAACAGAAGGGACATTGCGGTAACAGCAGTGACAATCCATTACACAGTTGTTATTTTTGGCAGTGAATTGACATATATTTGTATTTCCTTGCAGAACGCCATTCATTTCTGTATTCCACACACTCATTTTGGTAGAGATGTTTTCTATTATACTTGATTGAGATCCAGTAAACGAAAGTATACGTGCTCATTTGCAATGATCGAACAGTTTTCACATACATTCACTTAGGGCACATTCCCATGCCCAACACAAACCCGTGTAAACTGTCAGATATAGACACACCCCAGGTCAAGTGGTCCTGCTAATATGCTATAATGCTGGTAGACCTGCTGATTTTCTATGATTTCAAAAACTCACGAAATTGAATGACTGCGTTCATGCCCACAGTACATGTATGTGAAAAGTCATTTAAGTGAGGTACTCTATTTTAAATCCAAACAAAGTATATCCATCATTCCACAGCGATTCCATTTAGTCATCTACGGAATACATGAAATATACAGAGTTTACTATAGTCAGTATTTAACGAGACCGCTACTCTTGCGTAAACAAATAGCAATGAGCAAACAGTGTTAACTGGATATTAGCTATCAACATATTAGTAGTCAAAGGTCCACTACCATTGTACATGATCACCTGCCATGCTGCAGAAGTCAGAAGTTGTCTAATCTAAACCTGCCTAGTAACCAAATCAATTTTTTTATTAAAGCCAGTTACAGCCGGTGGGGTGCACGGGGTCTGCAATTTTTTTCCGAACATTATCCGGGGGTGGGTGGGTGGTTCAGCAGCCCGGCTGACACATTTTTTCCTGGCCCTGTAATTTTTTTGCTAGTCATTTTTCTACAAAATAATGGGACAAAAGATTTTAAGAATGCTTCTATTATGTACTTAGGTACATGTATGCACTTAACTCTTGGTATGAGGGGTTTGATTTCACCATCAGTTAATAATGATGGATGACACCAAGTGGCAATAAAAAAGTCACCTTGCTAATTGTTTTCATCAAGGATCTATCAATGTTCATTGACATGGAAAGGCTCAGATTTAAATAGTTCTAATAAAAATTATTTATTCAACCTTATATAAATGAAAACAACACAAAAACAGATTCTAAAAAAAATGTAAACTCTTCACTGAACTCTTCAAATAAAAATAGAATATTATAAAAACCATAATAAAATAAAACAAAGGTGTTAAAATAAAGTTTGACCGATTTCAACGATATTCGGTATATGGGTCTAGGGTCACCTCTAGATGGAAGTTGCCAAATTTGAAAGATTTTTTATGAAAAATATGACCGTTGGAAGCCATCTTGGATTTTGCTCTTTGTATGACCAAATCCATTAGCACACCTTTAAGGTCACGTTTCTCATCCAATCGTCATGGATCTTCGAAGTGACCTCTAGATGGGAGCCTCCATGTTTTCTCCAAAATTGTTTTCAAACAAACATGGCCATCTTGGATTTCAAATGTCAATCCATCAGCATACCATGCAGCCCACATTTATTGGAGACTTGTTTTGAAACTTTACAGTCTTGTTGGTAAATAAAAAGAAGGCATGCTTCTATAATCATGGCACGGAACATTGATCAGACAAGATCATGAAAACTGAGTAAAATAGCCATTTGATCCCTATCCCATAATATGACAAAAAATATTAGGGGGTGGTGAGTACCCAGAGGGCGGAAAAATTAAAAAAGCGCCTGGTGTTCGGACCTTTTTTCCTGACCCCTCTTCCCCAGTGGAATTTAAAATAAAACGTATTTTGTTCACAGTACGACAGATGTACAATTCGTCGGACGAAGGTAATTTCATCAAATTTTGCGCAGGGTGTCAATGAACATCGTGCGAAATGTATTATTGTATTATCATGTTCAATACTATATTTAACCCTTAGAGCTCTTTCCATCAATGTATCACATTATTATAATCAATAAATTTGAAAAATGATCAAGGAAATATGGGTTGATACAAAAATCGGACTTGGCACTGAAAGGGTTAAACACATTGTTCATGTGTGTCTTGCTTATTATCAATTATTATCATATGCCACTACCAGTGTGTTATCTATGTTTATAGTTAAAATTGTCACACATTTCTGCAATAATACATCATACGAAAAATAAATCCACCGTTAAAGTCTGACAACAAATATGAATTGCCAATATGCCATAGTTACGCCAATGTCCTTCCTGTTACCGGGGACCAATTGCAGCGTGTATGTCATAAATTTCATCAATGGCACCTATATTTTCCCACCAGAACATTAGCTTTTAGTTATCCTATGCCGGGTCGCATACTATATTGTGTTGTTGGTCACATTTGGTATGTGTGTGTCCTTCCTGTTACTACCAGTCCTTCCTGTTACCAAATGATAGCCTAATATGCATCAGACTATCGGTTAGTACATTTTGTTTCCAGTTGTGGTGCGCATTTGGTCCAGTTGGATCTCGTTCACTTATGGAAAGTGACATTTTGTTTTATTGTTGGAAATAATGTTTCCACAAGTATGTACATAATAAAACTGTCCCTTCTGTTACGTCAAGTGTCTCTCCTGTTACTGGCTTGTCCCATCTGTTACCGTCAAGTTTTTCTGTCGTATCGAGGTTAATTTGAATTGGATTCCCTCATCCCGATAGGATTGTGGAGTATTTACCTTAACCTTCGGAAAAATATATGGCCATAATCAAACAGAGATGCACATCATTCCATGTCGAGAAAACTCGATACCTGGATATCGGAAATTTATGCATATCACATATACATTATCTTAACTCGTTATACTCATCATGTTTTGGTGTTTATTTTTGCAAATTATGATTACCACACTATGTACATGTTGCCTATATGTTATTTTCCACCACTATATCACACAAAATCATATTTATATTGAAAACATTAATGGCAACAGTAGGGACACTAGGTGTGTGTGCATCATCATTGTACCTGATCTGGACAGGATATAGGTGTGATTAAGGTTGCACTTTACTATCTTCTGATCTACTGGATACCCTCAACCACGAAAAGCGGTTAAAATATGTTCTTTCGTAGAAATATTTTTTTTATTCTTGAATACCCAAATCGGCCACATTTTTTGAAAAATGCCCATATATGCTACCATCGTTTACTTTATCGACATGGACCTCACATGGTGACTTTTCGTGTTAATTTTAAGATTATTTGTGTTGCAATTGTAAACAGGGGTGGGGTCAGGAAAGGGTTAATAAGACGAAAACAAAGTCATGGATAGAGATTTTGTATTTTATTTTCAAATGTGAAGAGTCCAGTGACCGATTTGTGTCATTTTCAGATGGCATGTCATTGACGTTGTTGTCACTTTAGGTTACAGTGAAGTAATTCGATTGGTAGCGCCCTCCAACGGATTTTGGACCAAGATGCAGGAGAGAATTAAAACAATTCTGGGCTCTGGTTGGTTAATAGTAGTTTCGATATTTAAACATATAAAATACATGCAATCACTCCTCTTGAAATTTCAGACTCCAAACAAAACATTGGCACATTGTAAAGCACGTGGTTCCTAGATTTATTTTTTTGGTGTGAGGTAAAAAATGTCAATATTTTTTTCATGCAATTCTGACTCTCGATTATAAATCCCAAATTTAAAGGTACATTCCATGCTCGACGATATGATTTTTTTCATGCAGAAACTTTGCGCAGATGCCAATTCCGGTGACCGTGTACTCATTTATCACAATTTTTGGATAGTCAGGGCTGCAGGCCATTATATGTTAACACTGAGGCCTATGGGAAATAATTACTTCACTGTAACCTATACCACTAACGGATTGTCAAACTATTGCCATACTGTATGTCGCACGCATATGGACGCAATTGACACGATATCAATATCGCACGTTTGGTATGGAATATATACACAAAATCGCACGCGCGAGTTACTGTTGTCCGCATATCGGATGAGTGCAATGGCGTAATGAACGCACGATCAGTCAAATACAAATTGTTATCCTTACCTGACGTATGCAAGTATGTCATAACCTGGCGGCCAGTAACACACATATGCGGGGCTGTTAACCACACTTTGGAACGGCCTATTCTAACTGACCCTTCCCCACAAGTGTCTCTACATCCCTGCAATATGGGTGTTGCTTAACACTGTTTATTCAACAAAAGTGCAAACTATCAAGTTCTAAACTCATATGTTTAACCACACAACCTGGAAATTTTAAGCATTTTCGTGAATATTTGTATTCTTCCTGCAATATCTGTGCTACTACGTCAATAAAGCAATGTTCAGTCCATATGCCAGGATACATTGATTAATGTCGCAACCATGTGAGCGCCCCTTCCGGAATATCGACTTATCCCAACTCTTGAACGCAATGAGAAATTAAAAATTATCCACGATTAAACATAGTATACAACTAACGGATTGTCAAACTATTGCCATATTGTATGTCGCACGCATATGGACGCACGATATCAATATCGCACGCTTGGTATGGAATATATACACAAAACCGCGCGTGTCAGTTACTGTTGTCAGTATATCGGACGAGTTCCATGGCCTAGGATAGCACAATCTGCCAAAAACATTATTGTTCTCCTAAGAGACGCATGCAGGAGTGCCATACATGTACACTATCGGCTAGTAATACAAATGTGTCTGTTTACCACACGCTCGACCGATATATTTTAACTGACTCTTCCCCACCAATGTATCTACACCCGTGCAATATGGATGTTGCCTAACACAATTTCTTCAATGGAAATGCTCAATTTCAAGTAAAAATGCATAGATTTAACCATAAAACCTGGAAATGTTAAGCATTTTAGTGACTTCATTTGTATTTTTCTTGCTATAATTGCCATATCTGCTTAAATTTAATACAGACACCAAACAACATCAGCACCAACATTCAGTCATGTACCCAATTACTGGTTATGTAACCATTTTAGGGGTTTTTTTGTACAATACTTTGTGCACTGTGCTACTACGTCAATAAAGCAATGTTCAGTCCATATGCCAGGGTACATTGATCAATGTCGCAACCATGTGAGCGCCCCTTCCGGAATATCGACTTATCCCAACTCTTGAACGCAATGAGAAATTAAAAATTATCCACGATTAAACATAGTATACCACTAACGGATTGTCAAACTATTGCCATACTGTATGTCGCACGCATATGGACGCACTTGACACGATATCAATATCGCACGCTTGGTATGGAATATATACATGTACACAAAATCGCATGCGCGAGTCAGGGACGAGTGCAATGGCGTAATGATCGCACGATAAGTCAACTAAAAATTGTTATCCTTACGCGACGTATGCAAGTATGTCATAAACTGGCGGCCAGTTACACACATATGCGGGGCTGTTAATCACACGTTGGAACGGCATAGTCTAACTGACCCTTCCCCACTGGTGTCTCTACATCCCTGTAATATGGGTGTTGCTTAACACTGTTTCTTCAACAAAAGTGCAAAATATCAAGTTCTAAACTCATAGATTTAACCACACAACCTGAAAATGTTAAGCATTTTCATGAATATTTGTATTTTTCCTGCAATATCTGTTTAACCTTTTAATGATGGGTGCTGCACTGTTGCAGTATTAAAGACCATGAGCCAGTGCCTTCTCTTATATATGGACTAGGGAGCCTCGTACATGTAAGAGAATGCGTTGGCACAGGGTTTTCGCGCTATTTCCGGAAACTCCAGTCATGAAAGTGTTAAATTTAATAGACACCAAGCACCATCAGCATCAACACTCTGCATAGCAGGTAGCGTCGAGAACACTGTACACAATTACTGGGTATGTCACAATTCTAAGGCCGTATTATATATTGTTAAAGTCATTAGCTTCACTCCCGGTGTGCATATATTTGATGTCAGACAGAACTGTGCCCGATATACCACAAGAAAGGTCATAAAAAACTAGAAAGAAAACCCCAATGTGGCATATTATTAGTGCGGTACTCGCCCTGTATTAAATTGTTGAAAACTGCGATCAGAGTAAGAAATCTTCTCAGATACTAACACATTTTCGGAGCGAATCAGCGCGCGGAGTCTCATGGAATTATATTCGGAGGAAATCGGAACCACCCGAATAACGACGATCGGCTGGCACGCACGACTGGGAGAACAGCCAAAACAAAGGCCGGCATGTCGATAACGAAAGTAGATTCAACAAAAAGAGAAAAAAAAATAAAAAAAATAATAGGGGGCCTATCATAGTTTTTGCATTCAAGTTTTCTAAGTAAAATGTCGACAATTATTTGGCAACTAACAAAGTTTTCACACTCTGTATATATATTTATATATATATGGAATTTTTGCAAATTTAGGAGAGAATGAGTACGTATTTACAGTGTGCAAAAGACGATTGGCACACCTCCGAAATTATCCAGGTTCACCAATAATAAACACATCTGGGAATTCTGCCTTCTAATCTAACGTCAACATATTTGGCCGAATACAAGGTGAAGTTATCTGCATGCGAATTATTGACTTCTATAAATGTAAATTATAAGCAATATTTCAATAATATTTGACATCACAATAGACCAATCGTGCTGAGCTAGATCGGTTGGGTTTCCTGACACTGTTGTAAGAGATTTCTTGAATATTGAAATTTTGTTTGCTTGAAGATTTGTTCAAATTTATGATGAATATACCAGCAAAAAATTATACATTGTCTTTCATTAGTTTCAAAATTGTCTTTCATTAGTTTCAAAATGAATAAGAATAATTTTTTTTACAAAAAAATGGTTGTAACTTGAAAGAACAATTTATTAGAGTAGGCCTACTCCCTTTATCCAAGATTCATGCTGGCTGTGAAAGACCGATGGGATTATTTTAGCCCGATCGGTATATTTTAGCCCGATCGGGCTATTATTGATTGATCGGTGGTTCACCCAGACCTGTAGGATATGCGCACTATAGGATATAGATAAGGCGTTTTACGTATGGGAGGCCTATTTCACTTGAAAGAACAATTTATAGTAGGCCTACTCCCTTTATCCAAGATTCAGGCTGGCTGTGAAAGACCGATCGGTCTATTTTAGCCCGATCGGTCTATTTTAGCCCGATCGGGCTATTATTGATTGATCGGTGGTTCACCCAGACCCGTAGGGTATGCGCGCTATAGTATATAGATAAGGCGTTTCATGTATGGGAGGCCTATTTCACTTGAAAGAACAATTTATAGTAGGCCTACTCCCTTTATCCAAGATTCAGGCTGGCTGTGAAAGACCGATCGGTCTATTTTAGCCCGATCGGTCTATTTTAGCCCGATCGGGCTATTATTGATTGATCGGTGGTTCACCCAGACCCGTAGGGTATGCGCGCTATAGTATATAGATAAGGCGTTTCATGTATGGGAGGCCTATTTCACTTGAAAGAACAATTTATAGTAGGCCTACTCCCTTTATCCAAGATTCAGGCTGGCTGTGAAAGACCGATCGGTCTATTTTAGCCCGATCGGTCTATTTTAGCCCGATCGGGCTATTATTGATTGATCGGTGGTTCACCCAGACCCGTAGGGTATGCGCGCTATAGTATATAGATAAGGCGTTTCATGTATGGGAGGCCTATTTCACTTGAAAGAACAATTTATAGTAGGCCTACTCCCTTTATCCAAGATTCAGGCTGGCTGTGAAAGACCGATCGGTCTATTTTAGCCCGATCGGTCTATTTTAGCCCGATCGGGCTATTATTGATTGATCGGTGGTTCACCCAGACCCGTAGGGTATGCGCGCTATAGTATATAGATAAGGCGTTTCATGTATGGGAGGCCTATTTCACTTGAAAGAACAATTTATAGTAGGCCTACTCCCTTTATCCAAAATTCAGGCTGGCTGTGAAAGACTGATCGGTCTATTTTAGCCCGATCGGTCTATTTTATCCCGATCGGGCTGTTATTGATTGATCGGTGGTTCACCCAGACCTGTAGGATATACGCGCTATAGCATATAGATACGGCATTTCATGTATGGTACCCATTTAATTCACATTTATTATTCATTTACGATCAAGCGCAAATATTTCGCAAAATAACATCTATCATTTGCGCTTCAGTGTAAATCATTTGCGCAAATAAAAATTAATATGCATTGATATCACCCCCCTGAATTAATTTTAAATGGCACAGACCCACCATATGAGGGAAGCACCCCCCCCCCCCAGTAACCCCAATATCTCTTTTATGACCATGGAAATGGTAGAGATATGTGCAGGATATATCTCTTTTATAAAATATACTAGATCTCTGGGATGGAGACACAAATTCTTGGGGACAGGGATGCTGATAATATGAAAATTGGGGTTTTCCCCAATTTCAAGTCAATTACGGTTAAGCGCAACTCATTCATTTACGCTTAAGTGGATTTCATTTACACTTAAGCGTAATTGAAATGAATTAAGCAAATACATGTACCTATCTCCAACTGGTTTCCTCAGTCTGAACATCCATCTTAGTATGGGATCTGGGTGGAGTCCTCACCTATGTTTGAGTAATGTTTTATGGCCTGAGTTAATTTGAGTTTAGAGCAAATCACATGGGAGTCTTTTTTACATTTATTATTTATTTGCATACAAATATTTGCGCTTAAGCATAAAGCAATTGCGCTTACTTAGTGCAAATACACAACACTTCTTTACTTCTATCCAATTTTAACTGTCAATGATTGAGTCCATCTTATGGTATATTTATTTGGGCCTATATAAACTCAAAAATTGAAGAAAACATAATTCCATATGGATATCTATATCACTATCGCTGTCCCAAACAAATACGGTCTGTACTAGAATAGTGAATAGCAATATGGCACACATGTAGCATTGCACAGGTAATTAAACAGTTTGAAATACACATTTAAGACAACTCTTTCTGCAAGAGACTGTACCTGCTGTAGTTCGATCATAAAATCGGTCAACGATCTGCAACGATTACAAATTTCTATAAATAGTAACATTTTCAACTGTTACCGTTGTTCATTGCTCGATCATGACCACTTTGATTATAATTCTTTCATAACACGGTCAATGTTCTTCCGTTGGTGATTTCAGGCAATAATTCCTTTTATATCCCTCCCATTCGAATTGACTATACCGCTTGTTTTTCGTTTTATTAAGCTGATGTTACGCTATTCCAGCAAACGGCCTCCCTCCACGGAAGCTATTTTCTGAGAACGAAAGCCGACTCAATCCCGACCAAGTCGGAAGTGTTCGGGTGTTTCCGCGACTGCACACGACAACTCGTTTGTGTATTTATTTCGCGTTACAGTGGAATTATTCGTCCCGATTGAGGGAAAGTAAATAGTTAGTTACGTGGCCGTATAATTAGTACAAACTGATATCTGGTTAGGGCATTTCGTGTATGGGGGTTATTTTATTCAGTCTTTCCACAGAATAACGCAGGGAACTCAATTGTGAGGTTCAATTTACGTTTCACATCACTTTAATGCGTTCTTACATCACTTATTTTCACACTGCGCTGGTACATCGATAAAGGACTTTCAGTCTATATCCTCGGACGCGTTGATCAATGTCGCAACCATATGGGCGTCCCATCCGGAATATTGACATACCGAACGCTGGAACGCATTGTGAAAATAATAAATAGACTATTTCCATATTGTATCTCGCAAGAATATGAACGCACTTGCCACCATATCAATATCGCTCTCTTGGTATGAACTATATTATACAACACCGCATGTGTGTGTTCATGTCGTCAGTTTATCTGACAAGTGCAATGGCGTAATGATAGCTTGGCCTGTCAAATACACTTCCACGATCGCATGAATTTCATAAACATTCCACAAGTCCACACACATCTTAACATCTTTGCAAGGTGTGTGTTCCTGCAATGGAATCGCGAAATTACAAGTTAGAAACTGGATATTTTAAGGATTTTAATGCAATTGTTTGTAATTACCTGCTTAAATATAACTGACACCACAAACCATCAATATCAAACCACAATCATACCAAGTAGAGCTGAGAACAATGCAACCAATTACTTGTATACCACAATGGTAAGGCTGTAGTTTTATTTTGGTTATACTGAGTTAATACGTCAATCTGCACGAAGAGTGAAATACCATAGATTTGTTATTCTTATGGGATCGCATGAGTTTCATAAACTTGCGGCCAGTAACACTGGTGTATGTTCTTTCGTTGAGTGTCTAATTGAACATAACACTTGCTGTTTGCAGTCATGTTTCGTGTAAATTATATAGCTATAGTAGTATATAGTAATATAGTAATATATGTATAACATTATCCACTCTGAGACTCACAAATTTACAATTAAAATATATAAGTAATAAATAGAGGATATGAAATGAGTGTTTCTCTCAAATGATATTTATGAAACTCGTCACGAATTTTCAGTTTTCTCTCGCCGGAGGCTCGAGAAAACTGAAAATTCTTAGACTCGTTTCATTACATATTCTATTTATCATATGACACCTGTAAACTGATGATGTCCAAAACGCACATAAATCACTAAATAGCTATATGACATCGGCAGCAAAAGGTTAATGTGACGTCACTTCATTGCACCGGAAGCCCATTTACACCTGGTGAACAATTACTTGTATACCACAATGGTAAGGCTGTAGTTTTATTTTGGTTATACTGAGTTAATACGTCAATCATTTTCCACTGCACTACTGCATCAATAAAGGATCTTTCAGTCCATATGTCAGGACGTGTTCATCAACGTCACAACCATATGGGCACACCTCCCAAAATATTGAAACATCACGAGTCTGGAACGCATTGTTAATGACCAAATTGGCAGACTCTTGTCATAGTGTATGTCGCAAGCATACGGATGCATGTGCCACTATACCAATGTGAAACGTTGGTAAGAAATATATACACACAACTGATTGTGTGTGTTCCTTTCGTCAATTTACCATACGAGAGCAAGGGCGCAAGTTAAGCATATGTTCTGCACGAAGAGTGAAATACCATAGATTTGTTATTCTTATGGGATCGCATGAGTTTCATAAACTTGCGGCCAGTAACACTGGTGTATGTTCTTTCTTTGAGTGTCTAATTGAACATAACAATTGCTGTTTGCAGTCATGTTTCGTGAACTTATATAGCTATAGTAGTATATAGTACTATATATAGTAATATATGTATAACATTATCCACTCTAAGACTCACAAATTTAAGATTAAAATATATAAGTAATAAATAGAGGATATGAAATGAGTGTTTCTCTCATATGATATTTATGAAAATTCTTAGACTCGTTTCATTACATATTCTATTTATCATATGACACCTATAAATTGATGATGTCCAAAAACGCACACAAATCACTAAATAGCTATATGACATCGGCAGCAAAAGGTTAATGTGACGTCACTTCATTGCACCGGAAGCCCAATTACACCTGGTGAACTAGCAGAAATAATATTCACGCGAAGATATAGTGCACTATTCTGTTCTCAGTGTGTGACATTATATCGTGTTTATTAGATAAATACGAATTACATATATTTCAAGATTATAATTGCGAGAATTTCGGCATCGCGTTGATGAGTGTATTTGACGCGCACGAATTTGACCTGCATTTAGTTTCGGCCCCCGTCTGCCATTCAGCCAATCAGAACACACTTTTTGTCGACAAACCAATCAAATTATCGGAAGGTGATATGAACTAGTAATTCATATGAAATTGATTTATGACATAGTAAACAACGTAAATAATGATTGAGTCATATGCTAAATACATGTACTAATTATTTTAATTTACATTTTTCAACCAACGTTCCACGCCAGAGTGATAGTCACTCGTATTTGCTGCATAAGGAAGGCACTAAAAGGAATCATGCTTTATTGATACATATGTAACCTTCATGTCACTTTCATTGTTATGTCGGATTGAGTGTAGTTGGTGTTACAACTTATTGAAGGGACTTCATATTGAACGTATCATCATATTTTTTTTTATTTTGACGTTCTTATGACTTTACAAGTCTTATATTTGATCTGCAAGTTTGCATAACCTTCAATCGACACAAACGTTTAACTGAGAAATCAATCAATTTTTGGTGGGGGTAACATACATGTACATGTATGTTTGGTAGGGAGGCCCAAAGTTTCCAAACACAATCATATTGGCCTATTTATATTTAATGCACACACTGTCCCCTGGAACATAACAAACGTGGCTGGAATGAAAAAATACCAACCGGTATCTCATTATAATAACAATAAACCCCAATGTTGCTTATCAAACTGGTGAATTTGGATTTAGTTCAAAATAATATGATCATATTGTTGGCACCAATATTTTATTAATCAGAGGGCAATCACATAACCTTCATGTCTTTTTTATTACACTTTCTGTTAGACATACAGACACCTCCAAGTGTAAATTATGGCACTTTCCAAACGTAGTAGAACGAGATTTACTTTCTTCAGAATTCAAGCAGTGTATATTTTCCTTAGAACAAGTGGATCAATATCCTGTACTTTCATACGATGTTTTGCACTGGAGATATAAATACACATCAGCTTCCTGGAGTGAGTTCCTTGTGACAACAGGTCAAGAATCACTATAGCGTGTACACAAACTACACATGGATGCCTCAATCCTAAAAGTATCCATTGCACACATGACTACCTCTAATATAATTTAGAATAGATGATGTGTTTCCTGCTATCCTGTTTTCTCATCACTTCATTCTAGTATAATAAGGAAGCTGAAATTGAAAATTATTAAAAATTTGGGTCCTTGGTGTTGATATTGTCTTTGGCTGTGCATATAATTCCACCACGAGAGCCCACAGAAAATACTGGATTTCACCTTTGTGTCATCATAGTCACGATACAACAGTTCCATTTAATCTCTGATCGTGAATTTGAATTTTACACCTGTCCAAGTAAATTGTCTGATGCCTTTTTGGAAATGTATTCAGAACCAGTAAATGTCAGACCACAGAGTTGAACTTCTGATAGTTGTTCCACGGTAGTGTGTGTGATAAGCAGGATGTAGATCCGAAATATCCCTGAAAATAGAACATAAAACACTTTAAGTATACAGTAATACATATACACTACAGACATAATTTTAACAAGTCTGGTTGCACAACTAATCAATTGATCAAGTGTATGCTGCATTGTAAGTATTAGGGCTTCTTTTCAGGAAGTTTGAACTGTTAAATAAAAGGAACGACTACAGTCCTTTCTTTTGATGCCGAGCAGTTTGAACTACTGAGTACAACCATGTAAAGTTTTGCTCACATCTAATTTAGTATTATTGCTGTCAACATTAAAAACAACATTAGTAACTACTAGCTGGGATACCAGTAGTTTGCTTTAATGAGGGTTAATGCATAATTATTGCGCCTACATGTCATTCAAGTTAATTATCAGTGTCTCTTTGGGTTAACTGGTGTAAACCGCACCTATTCCATGAGACACCTGGGAAAGGTCCCCCTACACACATCCATATATTCTAAGCTGATGATAAACCCTCTTTATTGCTAATTATTAGTGCCACTTTAAAATTATATGAGAACCACAGCACCTATCCCACGACAATCCGTGGGTCAAGTTACAGTACCCCTGTGTATTAATTTTCCTACATATATCGATTATCTTCTAAGCTGATACTGCTTCTAAGCTGATGCTATTTATTAACATTTTCCTGACTGGAGCTTCGTGAAATTTTGCGAAAACCCTGTGCCAATACATTCTCTTACATATGCGAGTCGCCAATATGGTGCCTTTCATACTAGTATAAAATAGAATGCATTGGCCCAGTCCTTCCCAGGAGACGGGAGCGATTGCTCTCGCACCGATAATTACTCGCAATTTTTAATTCGCAGGTGCCAAATTTTGCACTCGTCCGCTTGTCAAAATGTTCATCATCACTGTAATAGTTGATTAAATATTGAATTTTTAGAAGGTACATTTATAACCTTTCCCATCTCAGTGAAATTATGGGCATGTGAAAGTTTAACTGGACATATGTCTATCCCACAATGACATTTTGTTTGAGAAAAATTATATTACACTTGTCTTCTGATCTACGAGAGAAAATAAGTGCTCTCTCTGTGTTTTCCTTGTGGGAATGACTGCAATGGCCTAATAATATTTACTTTGATCGTGTAAGCCAGGGAGCATCGCATATATAAGAGAATGCTATGGCATAATATCTTATAAAATGCTGCACCGGCGCAGCTCCAATCATGATGGGGTCAATCATCTATCTTTGTTAATATGCTTGAGGACATTTATCTTGCATGCGAAGTTTGCGGTGGTAACTTAAAATGGTTGAGTTTTAACATGTATGTTTCCATGATGACTGCGATGAACAGTGCCTTGTCATTGGGGATCAGTGCCCACTGAGCCACTGACCATGCACATGAGAAGATAAATTTACTTTTAGAAATGTTCTCCTCAAGCAAAACAATGTAAGTGTACTTGCTCTCACTGATCGGTTAGCTGACTAAACAATAAAAGAATTGAAAGACCGACAAATTGGGTTTTAACATAACCACAAATCATGTAGCGATTTCGCATTCAGTAAGTTAATCCATTTTATGTCTCAGCTTACACGTGGATAGGGATAGGCATACACGGGAAACCGAAAATATGCATGGTTAACTCATGACAGAAGGCTTGGTGTGCATTTACATGATACTTGCTTAATATATAGTGTTTTCACGATGGACTTTTGTTTAAAATTATTTTGTATTTATAACAGGAAGACGCAAACGTGTGTAACAGTAAAGTTCGGCAAAATTTATCTCTGTCAAGGAAAAAAATTAGGTTCGAGGTCCTGAACATGGACATTGTTCAGTCGAACGTGGATATTTGTTTTGGCTTTTTATATGTACCGGTACATGCCGTACACTTACATGTACCCTGCTGGACAAAACAAGTGTCCACTTAACCGCGGTGCGGATAGCATTGCCACCGCAGCCGAAATGCAACGACACCGCGGTTCCACCGGCTACTCTCAGGTGCCTAATAACAGTGTCAGCACGATTATTAATTTTGAAGAATATTTCCAATGATCACTAGTATTTGGCATTGAGACATAAGAGTGAACTTGCCATCAATATTATTATTTTCAGCATAAATCACCATCCATCACTATTATTAGGCTATCACGATTATTAGGCACCTGAGAGTAACTACAGTTGGGCCGTGGTGTACTTGCCGTTCGTCCATGGTGTAGTTACCGCGGTGTGCATTCATTAAACTGAAAAAAGACAATACAAACCAGAAATCTGACCACGGTGTGCATACATGCCCTTCGGCCGGGGTGTAGTTGTCGTTCGGCTGTGGTGTAC
This sequence comes from Siphonodentalium dalli, assembly GCA_032622095.1. Taxonomy (NCBI): domain Eukaryota; kingdom Metazoa; phylum Mollusca; class Scaphopoda; order Gadilida; family Siphonodentaliidae; genus Siphonodentalium; species Siphonodentalium dalli. The sequence goes on from CP136067.1 coordinate 5,158,130, forward strand.
TTGCCGTTTGGCCGCAGTGTATTTGCCGTTTGGCCATGGTTTACTTGCCGTTCGGCCGCGTTGCTCAACTGCAGTTACAAACTCTGACACCGCGGCCAAACGGCAAATACACCGCGGTGCCAATGGCCACTTATTTTGTTCAATGGGGTACAATGTATGTTGTGCATGGCTGTTCTCAAATCTATCATCAACATCAATTAAGAACTGTGTCTGTAGCTGTAAGCGTGAATTTAAAACTGCGTGAAACATAATAATGTTCATATATTTAAATATGAGCGAGGGACTATTAGTATTACTGTATTAGTCTATTATAATATTACTAAAAAGTTTGAAAATATATTATACTAGCCGATGAGCCCGACGTTGTCCGGGCTATTCAAAAACCAAAATTTCAAGTCGATAGCTCCACCCGTTTCCTAGATCTGGTCTGCGCATGCGCGAAGCTGGCGTCGCACGGGCTCGGCGACCCGATTAAATTCGTATCCGTGGCAAGATACATTCACATAGCAAATTTCAAGTCGATAGCTTCACCCGTTTCCGAGATCTAATAAGTTTCAACATCGCGAATCAAATGTGACATATTTTCCGTTTGCACATTATACAATCAAAAATGTTTTTCATTTTACTTGGGCGTCCAGGTATACTTGGCCCTGGCGATGGGGGTGTCTTATCCCAAATTTAATCAAAATATTCAAAAGCTGGAAATTTCGTACCTGACACGACATTAGTTAGAATTTTCTGGGCTTCTCCAAAATGCGACGTCGACGATTCCCGTGGGATAATGGCCCGTATATCTCTCTGCAGATGCTAATAACGTTGAATGGTAAACAAACGCTCTTTATAGCGATGCGTCGAAAACAAACGCTCATTAAATTATCACTTGATTAACCACCGCAGTGCCGTTTTTTGTGACTGAGAGAGGAGAATGGGTGCTCTGGGCTTCTCCAAAATGCGACGTCGACGATTACGTGGGATTTTACCTTTGGATAGGAAGTTTGGTCTCGATCGGTCAACCCGTTTTCGATTCTATAAAGGACATACATACAGACAGAGGTCTTCAAAATATATATCTGTATCTGTATATCTGTATCTCAGCGCAGGAGCCTTGCGACGTGGGAGGACTTAAGCTGTTTTGTCTGTTGTTTCTTCACATACGCTCACATCCAGGCTATTCCATTCGAGAATTGTACGAACAAAGAACGAATTTCCGTACTGTGGTGTTTCAGCTCTGATTTGCTCGAATGAATATGAGTTAATACACTCTTGTTTTTCGATGATGTTTGTCGTTTCAAAGCCTGGGAATTTTTTTCGTCTTAATTTTTCTACCCTCTTTTTTTGGTTTTAGTATGTCGTTTGAGTTTATAGCTGGCACCAGCCCCTGTGCTACTCTGCTAAAGAGTTTCATCCTGAGCTCGCGTCTTCTTGTTTGGAGTGGTACCATGTTTTCATTGTCCAACATCTCTGTCACTGCACCCTTTTTTCTGTCTGTATACTTTCCGGTGATAAACCTTGCATCCCTTCTTTGAACCTTCTCTAGTGTCTTGATGTCTTCCTTATTGTACGGGTCCCATACCTCCGCTCCATAATCTAATGCTGATCTAACCATGGACTCATAGGTCATCTTCTTGTGTTTCTTGTCCGCTCTTCTCAGATTCCTTCTCAATAAACCAAGGGTGCTGTTCGCTCTTTTTGCTATTTTGTTTATATGAGATGACCATGTAAGGTTGTTGGAAAAATTGAGCCCGAGATATGGATTTTCTTCAACCTCATGGAGAATGTGATCACTGAGCTGGTACATATGCGAAGTTTTGCTGGTGTTGGAGCAGGACATAATGTAACATTTCTTCGCATTGAATCGCATTCCCCATGTTTCTGCCATTTTTCTAGTGATGTTAAATCTTTCTGTAGTTTGATTTGATCTTGGTGTTTCTTTATTTGACGATATAGCAGGCAATCGTATGCAAATAATTTCACCTCTGATGTTACTGCTAGTGGTAGATCGTTGATGTGACATAAATGTAGAAGTGGTCCTAGTACCGTACCTTGGGGTACTCCTGATTTGACTGGTACGTTTTCGCTGAATTCCCCTTCTACTGCTACTCTCATGTGTCGTTCATGACCAATTTGCATATTTTTGCTATCGGTGCTTTCTCACACTTGCATTTACCACATGACTGCAACTTTTGTTTTTGTTCACATTATATATCATACATTTTTTGGGTCAAGGTGACTCCATTCTATTTGGTAAGTGGCAATGACATCCTTTCCATGTTCATATTTTAGATTTATACTCTTTGCTGTTAAGCATTAAATTTGAGATTTGTAAAATAAGGTATGCAAGTGTAGGTTTATTGATTTGCTGAGTTATTGATTCACTCTGTAACGCTTATATACACTGGGGAGTAATCACAAAATTAATTATCTGGGGATCATATCCGCTTAGAGTTGATATCTGGTATATCATATTTGACAAGTGAGATTATTTTATTTAGTTTGCCCTTAAGTTTAGTTTAAATATATACTATTTGCATAGGATAAAATATATACATAACGTTTAAGTGATTGTTATTGATATTAAATAGAGAACTTCATTTTGATCTTGATCTCCCATACCAGTTGATGCATGCACAAAATGACATTCCAGGAGGATAATATTTGGACTGTAGTCCTCTGTAGATGGTTGGATTTACCATATAATCACCACGTACCACTGAGGATAAAGTATTACATCTCTGTACTATTTTTAATCACTATCTACCATATGACAGACCTCTTTCTGCATATTGTTACCAAAGCGTGTTTACGGTACATTATTTGTATATTTCGAACATTATATTCATATTAGACATACTGTGCTTTTAAGGAAGTAATCATTTGATTCAATTACTAGTGTGATATCGCAACATTACTTTTTACTATTATATATAATTGCGCCCATGTTTAAAATGATTTAACAGTTGTTTTGCTCTTGGTTTTGTTCTATTATTAGTATTTTAATTAATTGTTCGAGTGATTTGTTTTCTGAAGTCACTTGTTCGGTTGAGACTATAAGAGTCCGTCCATTGACAAGTTTTTTAGACTCCCCGTCTTTAACACATATCCATAAAATATGTGCTGGGTCCGTTTGATAAACTTATTGTTTTATATTAAGTTAAGGTGTCTTTAATTTATGCTTAATTGTTTTTTGGATGTTGTCATATTAGTGAGAAGGTGATTTGTAGGGTGATTGGATTTTAAAGTCATGTTTTGTAGTGACATTTGATTGATTCTTTGTTAATTAATCTCATATTACCATATCCATTCTTAACCAATAAAATATTAACATATCCATTATCAGGGACTAGTCAAGAGATTTCAATTTGGGATAGGTGTATCCACCCATGTTTTGTTATTGGGTGAAATCAACTGTTATCAGGGATAAGAAATATTATCTGATGTTTAATGTTCACACTAAGATATACATCTATGATTATTGAACAAAAGAACCCCTTTCTAAAACCATAATAGTGAATAAGAACAGCATTATAATAAGTAGCTATACTTTAAATATTGTGCTGGGATATATACATACTGGTATATATAAGATAAATTACATTACTGGGAGATAAGTTAGGTAGAAGTGACACATTTTAAGGAGAATGTGTCCCAGGCAAAATCCTTTGGTCTTGTCATTGAGCATTGTTTTTTTTAATATGATTTGAAAATTATACATTTGGGCAATCATCCTGATATTATTCTCACCCTGTTTTTATATACTTCAGTAATTAATCGTAACAAATTCTATTTTCAAAACATGTATTGTGACAATCACTGTAAACATTGTTGATTTTGCCGAATTTTATATTTAGCATTTACATTGTTGATTTTTGTTCTCAAAATAAATATAACTTGATATAAATTTTTATATTGACATTTCCAAATTGATATGACTATTTGGGACACATATATGACTTGGTATTATAATCTTGGTTGGTTATTTTGGTTTCATTCATATAGGAGTGACATATCGTTATTTCCCAGCTATGGAAAGTGATTGTCGTATTCTATATAGTAGGTATTGTTCTGATGATATAGTTCGGCTTGTCCTAATATTTTAAATTAATCATGTGTAGGTTTAAGGAAGATTACCTGCATGTACCTACTGACCTATTATCTCAGCTGTTATTTGTCAGCTATACATTCTTATCTGCCATACATAGCATTTCTGGACTATTGATTTGTGGACAGATATCAAGTTTTCTTATGGAATATTGTAAGGTTTTTTTTGTATTAATTTAAACTTATTGAAATAAAGTTGGTATGCGATTTATTGTCTCCCCACATTCCGCCATTGGACTATAGTAATAACCATCATCCTTTCGTCGGTCCGTTAGCGTGTGTGTCTTGTCCTTCCGAAACTTTGTCATTTCTTGTATTCTGTGATTTTATGGTCAAATTAAAAACAATATTGTCACATATACCAACCAGCATGGGAACTTGCTCACATGCTAATTGGATTTCGTCGCGGCTTATTTTGAGAGAGTTATTGCCCTTTTTTGACCTATAATCGTACATTATTGGACGTATTTTTTCTTTCGAGACTGTATTTGATAATTATCCAGCAAATTAAAAAAAAAATTGACAAATATTTCTACCAGCATTGGAACCAGATTTTTGGAGTTTGGTCTGACTCATTATGGTGCGTTAATTGACCTTTTTCGACATTGAATCATACATCATTGTACGCTTCTTTTGTTCGAGTGTAAATTGGCATATATCTGAGCCTGCGCCCCTGCGATTCTGATTTCATTCGAAGTTATTTTTGGGGAGTTATTGTCATTTTTCTACATAGAAATGTTTTATATTTTTATTTTATAGTTGTTGACCATTTCTCGACACATTGAAAATGTGCAACATATTTAGTGAATATGTGATTTGTATGATATTAATGTAAAATATTCCTCCTACAGTTTGTAGTATAGGATCTGTAACCCATAAATTCGTTTAAAATACAATCTACGGTCTAAGTTCGGATGGTGGGGCATCTTTGACAGTGATCTTTTATATATTTACGGTATTACTTGACCGTGGTCTGATTCCTGTTGTTAGGTCTTATATATGATCTGGTTATGTTATGGATTATATTTTGTTGCTTAATGAATACTTATCAGTTAATTATCTTTTGTTTTGTCCAAAATAAAATTCGAGTGTGATTATAATCCAGTATTTACCTAAAGTTAGATATTAGGATTCCATGACCTTGATTTGAATCCTCTTTTGACCTATATTTGAAAAAGAGGATACCCGTAGTTTAGTTTTGAATTGCGTGGGCGTGTCTGCCTGTATTTAGTACTACTACTAATTGTAATTTACGATTTGTCTTAAATTAGGCAGGGCATACTGAAAACATTCTCAAGCAAACAAATGTGGTATTATAACAATAATCTGATATTCCACAGTCATCAGGATGTCGTCGGACAATGGAGAAGTGTCCGAGATGACACTGCTCAATGAGACACACGCGGAGCCTTCGTCGGGCCACGTAAGTATGCTGCACAATGATATACATGTATATAATTATCACCGTGGGGAAACCACCATGGGGTGATTTATCTAGAGTGCATTCACCAAGGGGTCGTTGATCCTACAGAACGTGTACTTAACTGTCTCTGTGCCAGAACATTATCATATAGTACCCATGCGCCCATTGAAATAGTGCTTTGGTAGCCAGGCATCTAACTTCAACAGATGGGATGTTTAATACGTTTATGATTTGTGTCAGCCTACCAAAAGTCAAATGATATCCTCTTACACAGAGCACTATACGCTTCCGTCACCCAAAACGAAACAGATTGTGTTGTGCTCTATATATGACTGGTTTTGTGGATGTTCGTGGACGATACGAGTGATGGTGTTGGAAGTATTGTTCATGTCTTCTGCCTGATAATCGTAATATTTATTTATTATTTGGTATAAAATCAATTTTGCTCAAATTAAGCTCATTTGAGAAACACCGCAAAAATTATGTTATTCAATATATCGATAATTTTGCTAACTTGTTTAATTCACTTGTAGTAACTGCCTCGTTTTGCTGTACCATAATCATGGAAATCGAGCAATTCCAACCAGCACCATAGCAAGTTAGCAGTGACAATTAATTAGGGATGGACATTAATGCAATTAATGGCCGACCATCAGCAGTTTAGCGTAGGTTCTTTGATTTTGCCTTTAATTTTCAATAATATTTCAGCATCAGCGTCAGAATAGTCATAGCATACATTATACTAGCCATAATCCGCTGGCATACCATCAGTATGTAGTTACCTTAGGAAAATGTTCAACTAATAGTTTCAACAGAAAACGGCCACGATTGTTGACTTGTTAGCTGAACATTTCCTACCTTCAGCACTTATATTATATGTCGCTTACTTATATTTGTTTAGCATCCTCCAGTAGAATAATAGAACATTTATGTCTACATATTTATAATTGAACGGAATGGGATAATCGACATTCAACGAGGAAATAGCTAAGTAAGCAGAAGTGATTATAATAATTCGGAAAAATAATTAAGGTCCTTTTTCAGACACCCGATGATATTTGGAAGACGATATATATTCCATCAGAAGATGGAAAACCACCGTGAGTATACAAACAACTCTCCCCTATAACTTATACATTTATTGTGTTTGACGTTCATTGAGGGAAGATCTGCTGAACCCGATAGGGTTTAATATAACTCGATAAAGTGTTAAATCAACACGCTCGTCGACTTTAACTTCCACTTACACGACAATGGTTAAAGTAACACGATATATATTGTGAGATAAATTCAACACGATGTCGGATTAAAACTAAACCGATATTGCGTTACATTCTACCGATTTTTGTGTTGGATTACTTAGAACGGTCAAATAGGGTTAATATTAACCCGAAATCGGATTGTTTGAGCTGTGACGTTTTCGGTCTGATCAGTACCCACTTATGAAGTGATGTGGATTAGCTGGATTTTGAACTGACACTGCGCAGAATTGGTCCATTAAATTTGATGCGATTTGAATGAGATTGTTGATGGCTCCAATAATGTTTTCCGCGCAAAGCAAAATTTCCTTTTTTACGAACCGGTAGTTCCATGTGTTTGTTTATAAACAAAAGGTTTTGTTACGGTTTTGATGTTTGTTTACATGACAAACCGTACAAGCGTAACAATAACATGCAAAGTACGGGATATTTATAATTGGTATAAGAACAATATCTGTATATTATATCATATTATTTATGTTTATGGCGGGCTTACCGGATGTGACTATTTTAACAGCTATGCCCAACGCAAAGGCCGCCTGCATCTTTAATAAGCGCGAATATATCTTTGGCACTCAAAATGAGTTCATTGTGCAAAAGCTATTTTTAGTTAGCAGTTTAGCGTCGATTTGGCGAACTTGTTGCGAAATACGTGCATACTGTAGTGGAAGTGGTAACGCCCACATACACTGTACATAAACGTGTCAATGACACAGAAGCTCAACTTGGATAGGGCTTATTTTCCAATGCTACAGTTAGGGCGCGTACACATGGCGGGCAAGAAAATATCAGGTATGCCCCATGTGACTTACTTGACCAATGAAATAAATAATACCGGAAAATATCTGACGAAGGCAGCGCGCTGATATTTTATCACCAGTTGGTGATATGTGTTCACCTTGATTGGTGGCCATCGGTATCCGTTAACTAATCTCTATAAGGAACACGTTGGAACGGTTCACGCACTCGAGTTATGATCCTTCAATATTATCGCCTGTTTCAATAATTAACTTCGTAATTCCATTTTGGATTGTTTGACATAATCGCTGAGCTATTATATGGATATGTGTGGGGACGTATATCTTTTGAGTGTTTTCGCTGATGGATGATGTTCATGGATTTTCAACTGCACCCACTCTTTAAGATCGCGTGAGGGTTGTGGTCAGGATGGTGTGCAAATGCATTCAAAACTGAAATAGAATATGGCATTTGGCGGCCATTTTTTCAACGAAATTCGGAAACAATGACAAGCTCCGGTCTATACGTCACACCGAATATCTTCTACGAAGTTTGGTGGCGATTGGAAGAGGTGGGTGATCAGTAGGGTGTGCCGAGGACATTGCTGACGGACGCATGTATGACGGACGACCAACCCACGGCAACACTGTCATGTAGCTTTAAACTTCTTACTGAGTTCGCAACATCATTGAGCGAAATAAAGACCTGTTGTGTCCTGATTACTTCCTTCTTTAGTTGCATGGTCATGGTTAACCGGATAGTTCAAATTAGCCCAGTGGATTAACAAAAAATCGTGACTGGCCGGATTAAAGCATGCAATTTGGTACATATGTTCTTTGAACAAACGGTAATTTCGGTTGGGTGCCCGGACTACCAGATACTGGTGAGGAATAAATCTGGTTTCCGTGCAACGGCATCTGGAGAATTGGAGGAAACGGGAAATATATATTTCTGTGAATCTATTTGGTACTATGTTTGATATTAGTATCTAAGTGAAGAATACAAGTGGTTGGCCACTTCATAATATAAATTGGAAGGAACATTTGTGTCAGGGTCATCCACTAAAGGCAATGTCATTTAATAATATGTTCATTTACAACAAGTAATTCTACATCCACCTGCCCCTATATGCATTTATTTCCCAAATAACTCCAAAGCATGTAATTTATGTAGAATCAGAGGTTTCTTGCCTTCAATTTGGTATATGAACTGCCTTATAGATGATTTTTTGTTTCCAGTTTGAAATGTTCGAATTGTCATAATCAGGGCCTGAAATTTCCAATTTTTTGTTACTGAGTTGCCCATCTTTTCCATGGCAATAACCGGTCATTTGTAATACAAAAATGGGTTTCGTAAAATGTTTTGTGGATTTTCAGCAACATATTTGTTCATAAAGCCCATATAAATGTATATATCATTGTGAAGCTATGACACAATGCTAGTGTCTTAGGGCAAAATCGGAACTCCCCATTCCAAGATGGCCACCAAAATGGTCGCCGGAACTGGAAAATGTGACAATTTCTCACTAATATTTTCTAGATTAATTTCTGCTATTTGGAACTGGTTGAGAATTCCAAATTATTGTATGGGTTATGTTAACAGATCATTGGATTTCAAAATTGAATCAATAGCCGCACGCTGCAATCCGCATTTATTATATACTATTTACGTTAACTGATCATTGGAGCAATGAAATATGCCATTCTGTGAGGCGCAGGCCCGTCCGATCACTCAAAATTTTGATTTGACAGAACGTGCTATAAAATTTATCAAAACATCACCATTTGGAATATAGTCATATTACAAAAAGAAATGAACAGAACTGTGCATTGTAAATGAGGCATATCTTTATGAATATTCCAACTTAATTGTACCAAAATGGTCACTTTGACTCGAAATTACCGCCAAAATGATAGTCAAGTTATTGAAAACGGTAGATATACTGCCCCAGCATGCATTGCAATCACTTGCAAGTTGTGGTTCTTGTATAACATAGACTTACAATCCTTCTATACATTGAATCCTAACATTGCTGATGCACCTTGGTTAATATTTACTATTGTAACCCCTGACATTGCCAGACTTATTGGGTTTCTCTCAGAAACGTGATATCAAAATCAGCACACTTTTTTCTTTTCAGTTTGGACCATTTTTTCAAGTAAAATGGAACTATCGTTGGTATTAAATGTGTTTATCTTTTTGAACACTCTTAAATTGTCACTCATGATGCCTTGCAAAATGGCAATCAGATTTGGTAAAATCCACCGATATCCCGTATATTATTCTATGCAGTTATGAAAACGCAGCAAATTGTAACTCACTTGGTTATTAAAATGTTAGTTAATCAACTGATAACTAAACAACTCTGTTGATTAGCTTATACTTCAGTTATTATGAGAAGCGATAGCCACCGTAGGACCACATCTGCGATATACCATGGTCATAGCGTCACTCTATATATAGACCAGACAAATTACCAACAGGATCATAGAGTCATTCACCTCACCATTTGCCATATGGTCACTCGCTGTATAATCCCCACATTATTGCCATATAGCATTCGAGACATACATATAAACTTCCCATGACAACAGAGTCACTCCATGCATACATATACACCTCACCAATGGCCATATGGCCACCTGCTTTATTGATAAACACCTCACACATGACCATACAGCCACAATTTGGTACACCCGTACACCTCACACATGACCATACATTAATAAGTCACCATGGATGCACATCAGGTACACTCCTACGCCTGGCACGTGACCATATAGTCACTCCCTGTATAAATATTCACCACATTCATGATCATACTGTCACGCAATGTATACATATTCACATCACCATTACCCATACTGTCAACACAGTATACATATTCTCCACACAAAAAACAGTTGGCCAAACAAATTTAATCTGGCCAATACAATTTTCATTTGGCCAAACTTTTGGAAACAATATTTTTCGGTCCAGCGCGAACACTGTATACATATAAACCTCACCAATGACCATACAACTCTTCCAGATATAAAAATATCCCACACCCGGCCATTCATACCTTCCAGACTTGCGCTTTCATCTTTCATAATCATATATTAACATTGTGAGAGAAAAATCAAATGGTTCTGGTAATGCCAGTGATTACAATGGTAAATATTAACAAAGGTGTATCAGCAATGTTAGTATTCAATGTAGAAGGCATATAAGTCGATTTTATATATCAACCACAACTAGTAAGTGATTGCACGGCGGGCTGGGACAATATGTCTATCCCCCCATAATTTAGCTGCCATCTTGCTGGTCATTTTGAGTTAAAATGCCGATTTTGGTTCCATTGATCTCGAATATTCATAATTAAAGGTACGCCTCACTTACATTCACAGTTCTGCTCATTTTTTTGTAATATGACTAAAATCCCAAATGGAGATATTTGGTAAAATGTTATACCGAATTTTGTAAACTTAAAAGTTTGAGAGATCGGAAGGGCCTGCGGCCACAAAATGGCATATTCCATTGCTCCAATGGTCATTTAACATAATACACGGGTGTTGCAGCGTGCGGCGATGGATTCAAATTTGAAATCCAAGACAGCTGCAGGCGGTCATGTTTTGTAACGGATTTTGGAAAAATTGATGGCTCCCACCAGTCGAAAATAAAACACTAAGAGATCTACAATCTAGATAAAAATACATGGGGTGTGACAACGACATTGCTATCAGGGAGTACCGGTACATAGCAGTATCAAAATGGACTGAGAGAATTGTGTGCACATGAGACCTTGAGGAGTTGGTGAAAAGTTTAACAGAGGGCAAAATTGTACACACTGAATGAAGTTCCCGTCCCAGACACCAAAATAAAAGGGGAATAAATCAGATAACATTCATTGAACCAAACAATTTTCGAACTTGACGTATATTATTATGATCCACAATACCTCTGCAAATGATGGGTGTATCAATCGATCCAAAATGTGAAGGTTTTATTTTCTAAAACGCGAGGATTCCAACATAAAATTAACTCTTCGAGCTGGAGTAATGAATATACGCGCGTAGTTAGGCATGTCATTAAGAAGGTTCGTGTGTACTCCTTTGTCAGATAACAAAACAGTTGTCACTCTTGTTTTCGTGAGACACGGGGATTTATCGCCGCTTTCGACCTGGAATGTCACCTCCTGGCGGCCCTCGGGTGACATTTCAGGTCACGAGCGGGCGACAACTTCCGTGTCTCACTCAATCGCGGACGACAACTGTATAGTGTTGCGGTCATTCATTTCATGAAAATAAAATGAAACAAGTCTTTGATTTGATTTGTGATTCAACTTTGTTGTTTATTATGTTTAGAATAGAAGATGTTATACAATGTGGGAATATATTGTTTTTAAATTCGATTCGAACTCGAAGACTTTTTTTTGTTTGAGTATGTGCGCAAGAATTCGACAGGTCAGTATGGCAATTGTCTTTTTAAATCCATGCTTATAATGGAGTTCGTCAATATATAAACGTTGCTTACCTCAGTTGTGTTCATAATATGCTCACCCAAGTGCGATTGCGACATATTTCTAAACGGTCTGGCATTTGCTGCATCAGTATCAGTGCGTAGTAACTCAAGCATAGGCCTACTAAGCAAACACTCCTATTTGTGTCGCTCGTTGTGAATAGAAATACATGATATGCCAACCTGTATCAATAAGCAAAATTAAATATATGGATTGTTTAGTACCATCGATAAATGAAATGGCTAACAAAATTGTTAATATATTTGGAACTATTTTGTCTCCTAATTTATTGATTTCCTGACCACGTATTAGTCGGGAAGCACTAAAAGTTGTATGACTGAGTTCGATTAATTTAAAGGGAATCTTTCCATCGGAAATTACATTTCGGTTTGTCGGCATTAGTAGAGTCGCTTATGTACTTCCGTGGAATTGTTTGAACAAATGTAGAGATTTTATCACTTACTTTGTCAGAAAAAGTTTGTTAGAAATTCTGGGTCCGCGACTGGAGCGAGTTATGACGTCATCAAAATGGCGTCTGTGGTCATTTAGCTCAGATTTAAGATAGTCTCAATAACGCACCCTTTGTTCAACGGATTATGACTGTATTTATCAGTTATGATCATTAATCTATGATATACATAGGCATATATATATATATATATATATATATATATATATATATATACAAACAGTCATAAAAACTCCAATTAAATGGGAAATATTGGCGCAAATTTTAATTCAGACACCCCAAAGAACTATTTTGGTCATGGTTCGCGCATACATTTCTATATAAAACTGGTTCGAAAAATGAACTATTGCAAATATCACACGTCACAATGTCTGGCAAATGTTATCCGGTCAACTAACTAAGATTCCTGTCGCACAAACACGTCTGTTCCCGCGGGATAAACATCGAGCGCTAATGTCGAGATTTCCGCAATCGAGCGGCTTCCCGTAGTTTTTTGACGTCACAGGTGACACGAAGTTAGTAAACGCGACGATTCGAAAATAAGACAGAACTGCAGCTGAATATGGTATGTAATACTATCAATTATATACATTTATATTGAGCACATAATAACATATTCCCCAAATGGACACCACAACAATCATTGACATTATAGCCCATCTCGACCCAATAGCATTATGAACCCACCGACACAAAACATGCATGGCTGTATATCACCCCGCTGTCCTGTTTTTAAATGTACGGAAAGCCGATTCATCAACACTTAAGCACTAGCTAATATATTATCGAAGGAGGGGTGCAAATAAGTGTACGCATTGCACGCCGACACATTCAAAACCGGTGTATGATCATGTACATGCACCTATAAGTATGTCACACTATTTTGCCACCCGATCGCGTTTTGCCTATCTTAATTGCGTCCCTACCTGCTTTAAATTCCCATCTTTTCTCTCTTTTGGTATTTACATTATATAACTTTGTAATTTGCCATTTATTACTTCTATTCTATCCACTGTATACTTCAACATGGGGTCATTGATGGCAGATTAGACGGAATGCGACAATACAAATTGTCGTTTTCGAGTAACTTGTATACAGTTGTCAAGCAAATTATTCAAATAAATGATATAGTATATGTATTCGAGTCCCATATACTTATCTAAGTTATTGTATAGTCACTAGTGAGTGAGTGGCTTGAATTTACGCCCCATATCAAAATAATTTTCTACACGATCATGTGTGCAACGCCCTGGCCAATCCACTATCATTCAATTAATTTGATTACGTTTTGTACACGGAAATTCGTAATTTAGTTTATGGCTCCAGTTTATCAAATTATTAACTTTGATTTTAAGATAACGAAATGACATAAACATGTACAAAATACATCGTCGACTCAAATTACTTATGTTTCTATATATTATCAATATCAGATCGTTGTTATTACCGGGAATGTTTTGCAAATGGCGTACAGTACCTCTTTAATTGATTTTGACAATTACAGACTGTCGTGGTCGTCAGAGGCCCAGCCGTCTCAGTCTTTTCCACATGTACCCAACACAAACATTTACCCTGCACCTAGTAGTGTGTAATCCTACATTTTAAATATTATTAGGGATGGGGTCAATTTGTGTCCTGGGGACCTGTGGTCTTTACCGCAAGATACCGACTCAACAGTAATTCACTTGTTTGTGTTTTTCAATTTCATCGAATTTCAATATTATAAGTACATTGTTCTTTCTTCTTTCTATTTTGTCTAGGAGAAAGAACCTCCTCTTAAGAAGCACAGGCTCTCTCTTGACGAGTGTCTCATTTGTCAGAAACCCACAAATGATCCCACATATGACAACCAACATGAATATGGCAAAGTACTCCAAATGATCGAACATCGTTCATATGAAGTCCACTCTCTTTACTACGATGCATACATACGTCTGGAAGATGTCAACGAGGAAATACTGAGTTTTAACAAAGCATCATGGCACATACTGTGTTACCAGAAGTTGATGCTAGCTCCGCCTGTATCCGCAACACCAACGGATCAGGCCAATGATGCAAGTTCGAGCTTCAGACGATCAGCTGCTAGTCCTTATGACATGATGAAATGTTTCTTCTGCCAAAAAATTGCAACGCGTAAAAATCCTCTGCATAATGTACTCACTGATAACCGTGGAGACGACTTGAGAACTACGATATAACGTATGGCGAATGAGGAACTGCTACTGAGAATACATTCTGCTATATCTACCTCGGTTTCCAATATGGCTTAATTAGAGACACAGTTCAACGATTTTTAGAGTCTAAAGGTTCGCAGTCATCATATGGCCGGAAAAACATTGAAACGACTCCTGCTGGACAAAGTACCAGACGTTGAATTCTAAAAGCCAGCACGAGTGAATCAGTCGGAGTTGGATTCAATGAAAAAAACAAAAGATGATTCGTTCGTAGAATCTAGTACGGATGCATGTGACAACAACCATAAACTAGTTTTGGACTGTGCCAAACATCTGCGGCATTCAATTATTGAGCTCGACGGCTGGAGATTCAAGGGTTCCTTAGATTCGTCGAAATGTTGCTCCAGACGATCTGGTATCATTCTTTCGTTGTCTCATCTCTGGTCCGAAATGTTCAACTGTCAGTACGGAAGGAAACGTTTCTACCAATCAGCGCGCTCGGATTCTTTCAGAGTTAACTGGTCCTGCGTGCTTGTCATATCACCAGGTTAAGCATGGGGGCGATACGACAAGAAACAAGAGAGGGGACTCCCCAACCACAACTCCCAAAACTGTTCACCAACATGTTCGAAGCAAAATATTGATATGTTTATTGAATGCTCTGTGTCTCTCGATAAATTATACCAAAGTTCTAGAAATCGAAAAACAGATGGCCAATTCGATGTTGCGCTCAACGAGGGACAACGATTGTATATTTTTGTCCAGTGACAGAGTTAAGCGGAGACATGTGTTTTATGCCATTGACAACTGTGACTTTAAAGAGGATACCCCGACGGGAAAAGTACCACGCATGGTACAGCTATTGCGATCTACCAAAGGAAGGAACCAGATTATGTGATATTCCTCGCCGTGAGTATGTGCCGCGATGTCTCTTGCAAGCGCATGAATGATTTGCCAAACTGTTTAACTGAGCTCGAAAACTGGTATGTGCCTGAGAGTGCTCGAGTGAAAAACGAAGTGTTTCCAAAACATAATACCAAGTCCACCCCTTTAATCGGACCTCGTGTTGACGATTTACCTTGGCTTCTCTCGAAAACAATTAAATTCGAGTGTAATACCGGCGATCCAACGATGAAACAATGTGCGCCACTTGTACCGACCCGGGAAGCTTATAATTCACTGATATGTAATCCTCTACCGATTACAAAGGTTGCCATCCCGCAAATCATTCCATATCCTCCGACTGACTCAAATACTTTGCTGACAGCGTTGAAGTACGTCAAAAAACTAACATCGTGGTCATGGGCGAAGGTAGGAAATGTGTTTTGTCTCTCGATTTGGGACTATATAAACCTGCCAAGACTCTGCAAATAATGATGCCAGGCTGTCTTAAGCATTTAGTTTTACGCCCTGTGGAACTCCATATCGTTAGGGCTATGCTGAGGACAATTGGCTCGGTTATCGACGGTAGTAGGCTAGAATCAATTTGGGTCGAATCTGAAGTATATGGGCCCACCGTATGCAAGTGATAACAAATTGTCACTTGAAAAACAGAAATTAAATCTAAAATAAAATTAAAATCTCAACAAACAAAAAACGTGCTCTAACCATTTCAAGACAAAAAGATATTAATTTTTGTTTTATTCATAATTGGGGGAATATATCCAGAGGGATAGATGACATGCTTCACCGGTATGTAAACGAACAATAATATTACTAGGTTAAATTTATTTACATGCGCTTTGAGCCGTTTCAAATTTTTTTCATCTACCTCAGATCACCCTCCAGAATATTGATGTATGAAGATGTAACCTGACCAAATTTAAAGCTACATTTGATGTTTGAAAATATGTTTTCAACACCGAGAGCACAAACTCGCAAAACAAGCTGAAGTAAACACAATGTTGTCGTATGGTAAAGGAATATATTAGCTAAAACATATGTAGCACTTCCAGGTAACTTTATTCAAATGGCTTGTCTTTAGAGTCAGCGGAATGGCAAGATGGTTCAACGTCGTTTTATTATCATGTGTCAGATGGTTCCGACATTGGATTCCAATTTTGGCCCAACGATATAAATGACGTTGGCCCAACGTATATGTGCTCTATGGTTAAGTCACACGTAGAAATTACCCTAGACACACCGGCATGTGATACATCAGGCATACCCGTGGTGTACCCCATGTACACCCGACAGAAGGTACACAATTGGAGCTCATATAAATTCCTGGTTGCAAACAGAAGGTATATTAGACACACCTGACAGAAGGTACATGTGACACACCCGGCGGAAGGTACACGTGACACACCCAGCATAACGTACATGTGACGCACCCGGCGGAAGGTACGTGTGACACACCCGGCGAATGGTACGTGCGACACACCCGGCGGAAGGTACGTGCGACACACCCGCTGAACGTACATGTGGCACACCCGGCGGAAGGTGCACGTGACACACCCGGGGAAGGTTCGCCTGACACACCCTGCGGAATGTACGTTTGACACACCCGGCGGAAGGTACACGTGTCACACTTGGCAGAACGCACATGAGGCACATGAGGCAGAATGTAACTGAGGCACACCCGGCAGCAGGTACATCAAACACACACGTAGATGTAACTAACAGAAGGCTCAGCGGCAGAATGTATCTGAGACAAACAGAAGCACAATTATATCACACCTATACCCCACCTCAGACACACATATAGCTAGGTACAACACGCGGACATACAAGTTTACTCACGCTTATACCACAATTAATATTCACCTTAAGATGTAAGGGTATCCAATACATAATTGCATGTGCTTTGAAATTTCAACGGGACATTATTCATAAGTAAACATTAGGGGAAATATTTAGCATAACATAATATGTATTCCAAACACTACTTTGTACTAATATAAATATATATCTAAGTCCGTATACACTTTAATAAATTAAGAGCTGATAGTGTTATCTATTCGTTTGAGTTGAATCAACTGGTAGGAATATTTGTGTGTGTATTATATACTGGAATGACTGTCATTGGTGTGACGTATGCAAATTGCTCACATTACTTCGTTTCTAGGATAATAAAGCAACACGCGTACAAACTAATGCTCCACCTTGTTAATCAATACTACGGTTACAAGATGCACCTTTGTTTACTTACAATTACGTTTAGTTTTTGACAACTTACCATGATATAAATGCTTGAACAAACCGTATATTATGCGCCACATATCGGATTGTCTGATTTCATTTGTTCCAGAAAACAGACGGACGCATACGGACGCATACAATTTGAAGGATATGCAGACACACCGGCCAAGGTGAGGGATATAATATGATCGTACGTGACACGTAATGAAGCAACCACACATATAATCATCAAGTTCAATATTACAATAATTATAGGAAGTTGCGTACTACATGTACCTGTACTATAACACTCGGTGAGATGTCCGTATCATCACATTAAAATACCAGGTTAGAATGTGGGTTGCGAATTTCCGATAATCATATATAGTCGCCGGGTTACAAGTACGCTGTCAATATTGCGAACTATGCAAACCGAGCATTAAATTGCTGAACGCTTCTGTCCCCCACCTAACTACCAACCCTGAGTTACACATTATTTATAAATTTCAGACAAACAATTGTGGTAGGGACTGGTTTATCTTGGCGTAGTCTGCTATATAATGATATATACATGGGACTTTGATGTACATGTATATATCAGTAACAGCATTATCCCGGTTATGTTCAGTCCATACATATTACTAAAGGTCAAACATTAGAAAATAACAGCTGAGAACCTGGTGTGAATTGAACTGTGGTGAGGTCTCAAGCATATCTACCCCTGCACATCAGAACAAAATGCCATTAAATGGCACACATGTAAGTAGCATGAGAATGGAAGTGATCCATCATACAGCAGTGATTTCACCCAGGCCCACATGTCCTCGATGACTTCAATCACGCTACCACAAGTACAGGTTTAATTTGTTAATGGATTATTTTTTCATGAATGCAGACTTTTTCTCATGAATAAAGTGGTAGGAACAGTAGGTACATGTATATATTTTGGCAAAAGTTTAATTAGAATTTCCAATGGATGGAAGTGGAATGTCACCTTTATATTTGAGTCGGAAGTGTTCTGAATGTGAAGTTTCGATATAATGAAATATGAATTGGGTGGAAAAGAAATGTCACTTTAATAGTTAAGGATAATATAAAATTCGCTTACATGAATCGATGTGTGTGAATATACAGTGTCACTTTAATGAAATGCTGAGATAATGGAACAAACATTGAATTTGCAATTTCCTTAATGAAGAAAAAAATTATGAAATAGGTTTACACGTATGCCTATGCAGATGAAAATGCGTATTAACTGAAATGTAATGATAACTAGAGGTCAGATTCCATGGAATCAGATATACTTCAATGGTATTCCATCCCATCTCATGTGAGTGTTATGCGTATATGTGTGTTCCTCTTCGTGCGAATGCATATTGGTGCCTTACAATCCGATGGTGGACTTGCATTGACATTTCTAAATCTCATATATATTTTGAAGACCTCTGTCTGTATGTTTGTATGTTTGTTTGTCATTAATACAAATCTACGATTCTCGACCGATCGGAACGAAACTTGGTACGTGTGTGTAGTTTGACCAGGCGGTGGTCGTTGTCGTATTGGCGAGCCCGTGCGACGCCCGTGCAGCGCATGCGCAGACGAGATCTCGGAAACGGGTGGAGCTATCAACTTGAAATTTGGTATGTGAATGTATCTTGTCCCGGATACGAATTTTATCTGGTCGCCGAGCCCGTCCGACGCAAGCTTCGCGCATGCGCAGACCAGATATCGGAGCTATCGACTTGAAATTTGGTTTTTGAATAGCCCGGACAACGTCGGGATGGATAGAGCTATCGACTTGACAATTGGTTTTTGAATAGCCCGGACAACGTCGGGCTCATCGGCTAGTTGAATATATATTTTGGTACTTCTGTCTGTCTGTTTGTTTGTCTGTCAGCTATGGCCGGGAAAACTGCTGGACGGATTTTGACGAAATCTGATAAATGTGGGTACTTTGGTCCAGGGAGTGTTTTGGACGGGTCGAATCGTGACCCCCGAACTGACATTGGTCTTCAAAAAGGTCAATCGAAGGTCAAATCGGGTAAAACAGACGGTTTCCACGAAATTCGATACCAAGAGATACTTTTGTCAGGGGAGTCTTTTGGGCGGGTCAAGTCGTGACCTCGACCTGACATTGACCTTCGAAATGATCAGTTCAAGGTCAAATCGGGTAATACGAACGGATTTCGACGAAATTTGATACTTAGGAAAACTTTTGTCCGGGGAGTGTTTTGGACCGGTCAAATCGTGACAATAGCTTACTTTTACAGTAGAGCGGACATACCTACATAGTATATCGGTGAGCATATTCATGCATTTGCCTTGCTTCTTGATAAGTCAGTTTGAATTTGCGTCATGAACAGAGGGTTTGAATTTGAGTAATATATATCATCCGTTACAACGTTATACGCTACCAGGGTTAAACCGTTCAATATAAATTATTAAGAAGTGTACTAATCTTGCGTTTAGATACTACTTATCACATCCACTCAACGAAAAGTTTTTATCTCAACCGCGTACTCTCTTCAGCCTACACACATTGGCGTATCAGATGACATTCAAAGTTCGACATCTTCGGAGGAGATGTGTTATCAAGCACATGGGCCCAAAATTGCAAAATTTGTGGGCCCCTAACTTTGTCAGTTTTCAATGGATTTCGAAATTCTTTCAGTTTCTAGATCGGGTGGTGTTGTAGATGTTAAATTCCAAGTTTCATCTTATTCCGATAAGAATTACAAATTGGTACCACGGACCACCCCTCCCCATACTCACAATAATGAACAGACACTGGCAAAATTTGGCCCACCGCGTGCACTCTTTCGTCCGCACACGTTGGCGTATCAGTTGACATCCAAACTTCGACATCTTCGGAGGAGATGTGGTCACAAGCTCATGTCCCAAACTGCAAAATTTGAGGGCCTGTAACTCTTGCAATTCTTATCGGATTTCAAAAATCCTTCTTGGTTTGGGTTTGTTTTCGTTCAGGGAATGCATATACTTAAATAGATGAATATCGATCAACAAAAACATTTTTGAGAAAATTTTGCCCCCACATCAGTGTAAAAATATATGTCCGACCCTGTTAAAATTTCTTTTTCGGACTAAACTGAGAACGGTCATCACGGCTACGAAAACCAAATGCAGTTATCTGGAATGATACGGGAGAACAACAGAGTACAATAAAATAGAGGTTCCCCTGTTTATGGGCGGTAACTCTCCAGGGAAAGCGCGGACACAAGTTTTGATGCCCGTGGGCAGTAGGGCATACCGAGGTGTACATACGGTCCAATTTTCGATGCTCTGCTCCTTATAATTTCCGAGATAATAAAATGACATTTGTTTTCATATAAAGGGAGATAACTCCACGGGTTAAATGCGGACAATATCCGTTATGAGCCAAAGGCATATAACTCATTTACCCCAACATACTTACCAAACTTGAGTTTTCTAGTACTAATACATTCAGAGATTTGGGCGTTGAAAAATACTGTAGTATAATAATAATAATAATGAAAAATAATCGAATAAGGGCTATAACTCTGTCTTGAAACATTGGGCCGAGATCTGGATACCATTAATTTAGTAGACCTCAGATGCCTATATTCGTTAAAGATTTCGCGGTCCTGCTGCAATTAGTTTCTGAGTATTTTCAAATAAACGGAAAACTACCCCAATAGAAAAACAATATACTTCCTTGGTTACACCATGGAAGTATAATAATAGGGCGAATCATGAACTGAACAATTCGCAGTTTAGGGATGGAAAATATGAAGTAAGATGATTGTGTACTGTCCTTAACATTTGTGTGTTGATCTCAAGTGTTTATAATTGACCCCACTCCTGCCTCGAAATTGGGTGACGGGATTGGGAAATTGTCACACCAGGCCCAAAATGCAATTTTTGAAGGACCATAACTCCGTGATTTTCCAATGGATTTTAAAATTGTTTTAAGTTTTGTTATATGCTACTTACTGAGATTGCATATTATAAATTTCATCTGATTCGGAAAAGGAGAACAGTTTGGTTATTAGAAAGAATATGGGCCCATATTCAAACTTTGAGTTCCAAAATCTCCGCCAGTTTTTAACGGATTTACGATCTGTTTTCAGATTTGTTATTAGCGTGTATGGTAGATGTTATATTCCAAGTTTCATATAATTCGGAGAGGAAATAAATTTTGGTACCTCGGACCACTCCTCCCCTGACCCACAACACTGAACCGACACTGGCAAAATTTGGCCCACCGCGTGCACTCTTTCGTCCGCACACGTTGGCGTATCAGTTGACATCCAAACTTCGACATCTTCGGAGGAGATGTGGTGACAAGCACATGGGCCCAAAATTGCAAAATTTGTGGGCCCCTAACTTTGTCAGTTTTCAATGGATTTCGAAATTCTTTCAGTTTCTAGATTGGGTGGTGTTGTAGATGTTAAATTCCAAGTTTCATCTTATTCCGATAAGAATTACAAATTGGTACCACGGACCACCCCTCCCCATACTCACAATACTGAACAGACACTGGCAAAATTTGGCCCACCGCGTGCACTCTTTCGTCCGCACACGTTGGCGTATCAGTTGACATCCAAACTTCGACATCTTCGGAGGAGATGTGGTCACAAGTTCATGTCCCAAACTGCAAAATTTGAGGGCCTGTAACTCTTGCAATTCTTATTGGATTTCAAAAATCCTTCTTGGTTTGGGTTTGTTTTCGTTCAGGGAATGCATATACTTAAATAGATGAATATCGATCAACAAAAACATTTTTGAGAAAATTTTGCCCCCACATCAGTGTAAAAATATATGTCCGACCCTGTTAAAATTTCTTTTTCGGACTAAACTGAGAACGGTCATCACGGCTATGAAAACCAAATGCAGTTATCTGGAATGATACGGGAGAACAACAGAGTACAATAAAATAGAGGTTCCCCTGTTTATGGGCGGTAACTCTCCAGGGAAAGCGCGGACACAAGTTTTGATGCCCGTGGGCAGTAGGGCATACCGAGGTGTACATACGGTCCAATTTTCGATGCTCTGCTCCTTATAATTTCCGAGATAATAAAATGACATTTTTTTTCATATAAAGGGAGATAACTCCACGGGTTAAATGCGGACAATATCCGTTATGAGCCAAAGGCATATAACTCATTTACCCCAACATACTTACCAAACTTGAGTTTTCTAGTACTAATACATTCAGAGATTTGGGCGTTGAAAAATACTGTAGTATAATAATAATAATAATGAAAAATAATCGAATAAGGGCTATAACTCTGTCTTGAAACATTGGGCCGAGATCTGGATACCATTAACTTTAGTAGACCTCAGATGCCTATATTCGTTAAAGATTTCGCGGTCTTGCTGCAATTAGTTTCTGAGTATTTTCAAATAAACGGAAAACTACCCCAATAGAAAAACAATATACTTCCTTGGTTACACCATGGAAGTATAATAATAGGGCGAATCATGAACTGAACAATTCGCAGTTTAGGGATGGAAAATATGAAGTAAGATGATTGTGTACTGTCCTTAACATTTGTGTGTTGATCTCAAGTGTTTATAATTGACCCCACTCCTGCCTCGAAATTGGGTGACGGGATTGGGAAATTGTCACACCAGGCCCAAAATGCAATTTTTGAAGGACCATAACTCCGTGATTTTCCAATGGATTTTAAAATTGTTTTAAGTTTTGTTATATGCTACTTACTGAGATTGCATATTATAAATTTCATCAGATTCGGAAAAGGAGAACAGTTTGGTTATTAGAAAGAATATGGGCCCATATTCAAACTTTGAGTTCCAAAATCTCCGCCAGTTTTTAACGGATTTACGATCTGTTTTCAGATTTGTTATTAGCGTGTATGGTAGATGTTATATTCCAAGTTTCATATAATTCGGAGAGGAAATACATTTTGGTACCTCGGACCACTCCTCCCCTGACCCACAACACTGAACCGACACTGGCAAAATTTGGCCCACCGCGTGCACTCTTTCGTCCGCACACGTTGGCGTATCAGTTGACATCCAAACTTCGACATCTTCGGAGGAGATGTGGTGACAAGCACATGGGCCCAAAATTGCAAAATTTGTGGGCCCCTAACTTTGTCAGTTTTCAATGGATTTCGAAATTCTTTCAGTTTCTAGATCGGGTGGTATTGTAGATGTTAAATTCCAAGTTTCATCTTATTCCGATAAGAATTACAAATTGGTACCACGGACCACCCCTCCCCATACTCACAATAATGAACAGACACTGGCAAAATTTGGCCCACCGCGTGCACTCTTTCGTCCGCACACGTTGGCGTATCAGTTGACATCCAAACTTCGACATCTTCGGAGGAGATGTGGTCACAAGCTCATGTCCCAAACTGCAAAATTTGAGGGCCTGTAACTCTTGCAATTCTTATCGGATTTCAAAAATCCTTCTTGGTTTGGGTTTGTTTTCGTTCAGGGAATGCATATACTTAAATAGATGAATATCAATCAAAAAAACATTTTTGAGAAAATTTTGCCCCCACATCAGTGTAAAAATATATGTCCGACCCTGTTAAAATTTCTTTTTCGGACTAAACTGAGAACGGTCATCACGGCTATGAAAACCAAATGCAGTTATCTGGAATGATACGGGAGAACAACAGAGTACAATAAAATAGAGGTTCCCCTGTTTATGGGCGGCAACTCTCCAGGGAAAGCGCGGACACAAGTTTTGATGCCAGTGGGCAGTAGGGCATACCGAGGTGTACATACGGTCCAATATTCGATGCTCTGCTCCTTATAATTTCCGAGATAATAAAATGACATTTTTTTTCATATAAAGGGAGATAACTCCACGGGTTAAATGCGGACAATATCCGTTATGAGCCAAAGGCATATAACTCATTTACCCCAACATACTTACCAAACTTGAGTTTTCTAGTACTAATACATTCAGAGATTTGGGCGTTGAAAAATACTGTAGTATAATAATAATAACTAGAGGTCAGATTCCATGGAATCAGATATACTTCCATGGTATTCCATCCCATCCCTTCCCATCCCGACCTGACCTTGGTCTTCAAAATGGTCAATCGAAGGTCAAATCGGGTAAAACAGACGGATTTCCACGAAATTTGATACCTAGGGGTACTTTTGTCCAGGGAGTCTTTTGGGCGGGTCAAGTCGTGACCCCGACCTGACATTGACCTTCTAAATGGTCAGTTCAAGGTCAAATCGGGTAAAACGAATGGATTTCGTCGAAATTTGATACCAAGGAAAACTTTTGTCCGGGGAGTGTTTTGGACAGGTCAAATCGTGACAATATGTTACTTTTATAGTAAAGCGGACATACCTATATAGTATATCGTTGAGCATATTTATGCATTTGCCTTGCTTCTAGATAAGTCCGTTTGAATTTGCGTCTTGAAGAGAGGGTTTGAATTTGAGTAATATATATCACCCGTTACAACGTTATACTCTACCAGGGTTAAACCGTCCAATCTAAATCATTAAAAAGTGTACTAATCTTGCGTTTAGATACTACTTATCACATCCAGTCGTCGAAAAGTTTGTATCTCAATATCAGATTTTCGGAGTAATTTTCCCCATGTGATCTTCGGTGGAATTTGCCAAATCTGAACCCACCCGACACAAACACTCCCTTGATCAGGTTGCGTTTATAGTAGAGCGGTCAAATTTTGAAGGCATACCTACAGTATACCGGCTTACATGCTCCTGCGTGAAACTCGCTCCTACATTAGCCCGTTTGGATTTGGGGCTAAAAAATCGGCTAGTGATAGACTACATAAGTATACATTTTAATGATATATAGCGTTGTCACGAGTAAACCGTTCCATCTGAAAATTAGAAAATCGCCCTCTGGATGCGCGTTAATACTAGCCATCAGATGTACGCGTCAAAATTTTTTATCTCGATGTTTGAATTTTCACCCCTTTGCAATTTTCGTGGAATTTTCCTAAAGTCTCAACCCACACTGACACACATTCTCCGTTGGGCATGTTACATTTATAGTATAGCCGTCAAACTTCTGGGACGTACATAAAGTATGTCAATGTACATCCTACGACATTATCTTGCTCTTTAACCAGCCGGTTTGGATTTGGCGGGAAAAATAGTTGCAATATTTCCGTAATCTGTAACACGGAAAGCCCTGGGTAAAAACATTTTTAAGCAGAATATTCGAGTCCCAATCTCTCGTCCAATTCGGAATATGGAATAAAAAATTTAGAGCTCTGTACTTATAAAAAAAAAAAAAAAAAAATAAAAAAAAATTGGTTTATTCATCCTGGTGTATAGTGTGTCCCTATTTATGGGCGGTAACTCCTCAGGAAAAGCGCGGACACAAGATTTGAGGGCCCGCAATTCCGTCAGTTTTCGATGGATTTTCGAAATTCTTGCAATTTCTAGATCGGTTCATGTTGCAGATGTTATATTCCAAGTTTCATCTGATTCGGAGAAGAATTAAAAATTGGTACCACGGACCACCCCTCCCCAGACCCACAATAATGAACAGACACTGGCAAAATTTGGCCCACCGCGTGCCCTCTTCCGTCCGCACACGTTGGCGTATCAGATGTCATCCTATGTTCGATATCTTCGGAGGAGATGTGTACACAAGCACATGGGCCCAAATTGCAAACTTTGAGGGCCCGTAACTCTTGCATTTCTTCTCGGATTTCAAAAATCCTTTCCGGTATGGGTTTGTTTTCGTTCGGGAAATACATAAACTTAAATAGATGAATGTCAATCAAAATTTATTTTGCGAAAATTTTGCCCCCCACCCCAGTGTCAAAATATATGTCCGACCCTGTCAAATTTTCCTTCTCTGACTAAACTGACAACTGTCAACACGACTATGAAAACCACATGCAGTTATCTGGAATGATACAAGAGGACAACAGAGTAAAATCAAATAGAGGTTTGCCAACTATGGGCGGTAACTCCTCAGGGAAAGCGCGGACACAAGTTTTGATGCCCGTGGGCAGTAGGGCATATCGAGGTGTGCATACGGTCCAATTTTCGATGCTCTGCTCCTTATAATTTCCGAGATAATAAAATGACATTTTTTCAGATAAAGGGAGATAACTCCTCGGGGAAAACGCGGACAATATTCTTTATCCGACGATGGCATACAACTCTTTGACCCCAAGATACGTGCCAAGTTTTAATGTGCTACTCCTGGTACTTTTCGAGTAATAAGGATGGCAAAAGTGTCCAGTATAAGAATAATAATAACTAGAGGACAGATTCCATGGAATCAGATATACTTCCATGGTATTCCATCCCATCCCATCCCATCCCGACCTGACCTTGGTCTTCAAAATGGTCAATCGAAGGTCAAATCGGGTAAAACAGACGGATTTCCACGAAATTTGATACCTAGGGGTACTTTTGTCCGGGGAGTCTTTTGGGCGGGTCAAGTCGTGACCCCGACCTAACATTGACCTTCTAAATGGTCAGTTCAAGGTCAAATCGGGTACAACGAATGGATTTCGACGAAATTTGATACCAAGGAAAACTTTTGTCCGGGGAGTGTTTTGGACAGGTCAAATCGTGACAATATGTTACTTTTATAGTAGAGCGGACATACCTATATAGTATATCGGTGAGCATATTCATGCATTTGCCTTGCTTCTTGATAAGTCCGTTTGAATTTGCGTCTTGAAGAGAGGGTTTGAATTTGAGTAATATATATCACCCGTTACAACGTTATACTCTACCAGGGTTAAACCGTCCAATCTAAATCATTAAAAACTGTACTAATCTTGCGTTTAGATACTACTTATCACATCCAGTCGTCGACAAGTTTTTATCTCAATATCAGATTTTCGGAGTAATTTTCCCCATGTGATCTTCGGTGGAATTTGCCAAATCTGAACCCACCCGACACAAACACTCCTGCGTGAAACTCGCTCCTACATTAGCCCGTTTGGATATGGGGCTAAAAAATCGGCTAGCGATAGACTACATAAGTATACATTTTAATGATATATAGCGTTGTCACGAGTAAACCGTTCCATCTGAAAATTAGAAAATCGCCCTCTGGATGCGCGTTAATACTAGCCATCAGATGTACGCCTAAAAAAAAATTATCTCGATGTTTGAACTTTCACCCCTTTGCAATTTTCGTGGAATTTTCCTAAAGTCTCAACCCACACTGACACACATTCTCCGTTGGGCATGTTACATTTATAGTATAGCCGTCAAACTTCTGGGACGTGCATAAAGTATGTCAATGTACATTCTACGACATTATCTTGCTCTTTAACCAGCCGGTTTGGATTTGGCGGGAAAAATAGTTTGAATAATTCCGTACCCCGTAACACGGAAAGCCCTGGGTAAAAACATGTTTAAGCAGTATATTCGAGTCCTAATCTCTAGTCCAATTCGGAATATGCAATAAAAAAATTAGAGCTCTGTACTTATAAAAAAAAAAAAAAAAAAAAAAAAAAACCTTGGTTTATTCATCCTGGTGTATAGTTTGTGCCTATTTATGGGCGGTAACACCTCAGGAAAAGCGCGGACACAAGTTATGATGCCCGTGGGCAGTAGGGCATATCGAGGTGTGCATACGGTCCAATTTTCGATGCTCTGCTCCTTATAATTTCGGAGATAATAAAATGACATTTTTTCAGATAAAGGGAGATAACTCCTCGGAGAAAACGCGGACAATATTCTTTATGCGACGATGGCATACAACTCTTTGACCCAAAGATACGTACCAATATTTAGTGTGCTACTCCTGGTACTTTTCGAGTAATAAGGGTTGCAAAAGTGTCCAGTATAATAATAATAATAATGAAAAATAATCGAAAAAGGGCCATAACTCTGTCAAAAGATATTGGACCAACAACTGGATACCATTATTTTTAGTAGACCTTAGATGCCTATATTCGCTAGAGATTTCGCGGTCCTCCTCCCATTAGTTTCTGAGTATGTTCAATTAAACAGAAAACGGCCGCAGTAGAAAAACAATATACTTCCTTGGTTACACCATGGAAGTATAATAATGAAAAATAATCGAATAAGGGCTATAACTCTGTCTTGAAACATTGGGCCGAGATCTGGATACCATTAACTTTAGTAGACCTCAGATGCCTATATTCGTTAAAGATTTCGCGGTCCTGCTGCAATTAGTTTCTGAGTATTTTCAAATAAACGGAAAACTACCCCAATAGAAAAACAATATACTTCCTTGGTTACACCATGGAAGTATAATAATAGGGCGAATAATGAACTGAACAATTCGCAGTTTAGGGATGGAAAATATGAAGTAAGATGATTGTGTACTGTCCTTAACATTTGTGTGTTGATCTCAAGTGTTTATAATTGACCCCACTCCTGCCTCGAAATTGGGTGACGGGATTGGGAAATTGTCACACCAGGCCCAAAATGCAATTTTTGAAGGACCATAACTCCGTGATTTTCCAATGGATTTTAAAATTGTTTTAAGTTTTGTTATATGCTACTTACTGAGATTGCATATTATAAATTTCATCTGATTCGGAAAAGGAGAACAGTTTGGTTATTAGAAAGAATATGGGCCCATATTCAAACTTTGAGTTCCAAAATCTCCGCCAGTTTTTAACGGATTTACGATCTGTTTTCAGATTTGTTATTAGCGTGTATGGTAGATGTTATATTCCAAGTTTCATATAATTCGGAGAGGAAATACATTTTGGTACCTCGGACCACCCCTCCCCTGACCCACAACACTGAACCGACACTGGCAAAATTTGGCCCACCGCGTGCACTCTTTCGTCCGCACACGTTGGCGTATCAGTTGACATCCAAACTTCGACATCTTCGGAGGAGATGTGGTCACAAGCACATGGGCCCAAAATTGCTAAATTTGAGGGCCCCTAACTTTGTCAGTTTTCAATGGATTTCGAAATTCTTTCAGTTTCTAGATCTGGTGGTGTTGTAGATGTTAAATTCCAAGTTTCATCTTATTCCGATAAGAATTAAAAATTGGTACCACGGACCACCCCTCCCCATACTCACAATAATGAACAGACACTGGCAAAATTTGGCCCACCGCGTGCACTCTTTCGTCCGCACACGTTGGCGTATCAGTTGACATCCAAACTTCGACATCTTCGGAGGAGATGTGGTCACAAGCACATGTCCCAAACTGCAAAATTTGAGGGCCTGTAACTCTTGCAATTCTTTTCGGATTTCAAAAATCCTTCTTGGTTTGGGTTTGTTTTCGTTCAGGGAATGCATATACTTAAATAGATGAATATCGATCAAAAAAACATTTTTGAGAAAATTTTGCCCCCACATCAGTGTAAAAATATATTTCCGACCCTGTTAAAATTTCTTTTTCGGACTAAACTGAGAACGGTCATCACGGCTATGAAAACCAAATGCAGTTATCTGGAATGATACGGGAGAACAACAGAGTACAATAAAATAGAGGTTCCCCTGTTTATGGGCGGTAACTCTCCAGTGAAAGCGCGGACACAAGTTTTGATGCCCGTGGGCAGTAGGGCATACCGAGCTGTACATACGGTCCAATTTTCGATGCTCTGCTCCTTATAATTTCCGAGATAATAAAATGACATTTTTTTTCATATAAAGGGAGATAACTCCACGGGTTAAATGCGGACAATATCCGTTATGAGCCAAAGGCATATAACTCATTTACCCCAACATACTTACCAAACTTGAGTTTTCTAGTACTAATACATTCAGAGATTTGGGCGTTGAAAAATACTGTAGTATAATAATAATAACTAGAGGTCAGATTCCATGGAATCAGATATACTTCCATGGTATCCCATCCCATCCCATGTGAGTGTTATGCGTTCCTCTTCATGCGAATGCATATTGGTGCTTAATGATCCGATGGTGGACTTACATTGACATTTCTAAATACTAAATATATTCCAAAGGTTTATGTCATGATGATTAATGACTGTCTAATGCATCATGGTCCTGACCAACTGAGTCACCATTCACCCAGCCAATCAGTTCATTTGTATTCAGTAGGGTTACATTTTATGGCTAATTATAACCGCTCCCCTGGATGCCCAAATGCTGTTCTATGGTCACGAAATTTGGTGTGTCTGATTATAGAGTAATCGGCATGTATATATATATCAAAAGGGTGCAAATCATATTAATTTGAGTAATATATTTCACCCGTTAACAATGTTACGCGCTACCAGGATTAAACGGTCCACTCTAAAACTTCTACAATCGTTCGAAAGTTGCACCTGGATACTTCTGACCACGTCAACACATTTTTGTCTCAAAGTTTTATTTTAAAAGTAATTTTCCACATTTGTTTCCGGTGGAATTTGCCAAGTCTGAACCCACCCGACGCAAGCTCTCCACTGAGCATACATCTTGGAGGCGTACCTACAGTATACCGACGTACATGCTCCTGCATTAAACTAGATCTTTATTAGCACGTTTGGATTTGGGGCTACAATTAGGTTAGTGATAGACTACTTAAGTATAAATATTTATATTATACTAGCAGGGTGACCCGACTTCGTCCGTGCTGTTTTCCCTATTGAAGGTCAAGGTCATGTCGGGGTCGGGGTCTCGATTTGAACCGTGTAAAACATTCCCACGACAAAATTACCCCTAGGTATCAATTTCATCAAAATCCCGTCGAAAGGCGCGATTTGACCTTGAATTGACCATTTTAAAGGTCAATGTCAGGTCGGGGACACAGTGTTACCGGTCCAAAAACACTCCCCGGACAAGCGTACCCATAGGTATCAAATTTCGTGGAAATCCATCCGTTTTACACGATTTGACATTGAATTGACCATTTTTAAAGTCATGACCAGGTCGGGGTCAAAAACACTCACAGGACAAAAGTACCCCTAGATATCAAATTTCGTCGAAATCCGTCCGGCAGTTTTCCCGGCCATACCTAACAGACAAACAGACAGAAGTCCCAAAATATGTAGTAGATAGCGTTGTCACGAGTAAACCGATCCATCTGAAAATTCGAAAATGGCACTTTA
Source organism: Siphonodentalium dalli (assembly GCA_032622095.1). Taxonomy (NCBI): domain Eukaryota; kingdom Metazoa; phylum Mollusca; class Scaphopoda; order Gadilida; family Siphonodentaliidae; genus Siphonodentalium; species Siphonodentalium dalli. The sequence continues at coordinate 5,189,891 of CP136067.1, forward strand.
GATGCGCGTGAAAACTACCAATCAGATGTACTCGTCAAAAATGTTTTTATCTCGATGTTTGAATTTTGCCCCTTTGCGATTTTCGGTGGAATTTACCAAAAGTTTCAACCCACCCCATCTTGCATTCTCCGCTGGGTAGGTTACTTTTAAAGTATAGCGGTCAAGATTTGGGGGGGGGGCGTGAATAGAATATCCAAATGTACCTGCTACGGCATTACCTTGCTCTTTAATTAGCCCGTTTGGATTTGGTGGGAAGAATATGTGCATTTTCCCGTTCCCCGTATAGCGGATAGGGGTATATATAGTCACGCATTTCAATCAGTTTGGATATAAAGTTTGAATATACACAGTTATATGCCTATATATTTAATACTAATATATTTTCTTATAAATTAACAGCGCAGTGCGTAGCCGAGTGGTTAGAGCGTCATACCTTCAGATCGTGTTTTATTGCGACGTGAGTTCGAATCCCGTAAAATTATCTGCTATTTTTTTTTTTTTTTTAACATGCTTTAACGTGTATTTTAATCATCAAATACGAATAATACCAAACTAAAGATAATGTAAAGATGCTTTTTATATTCGACAAATAACTAGAAGATAAACGCCGATGTGTTATTGAATCGGATATAAAACAATAAACATGTGGGTCGGTTTTCGCATATATAACATGAAGGGCGATTAATGAACGTTCGGTCCGAAGAATATAATGAGTGATTAACAACAACACACAAAGAGTTTGAAAGTAATCGAACAGAAAAGAGCGTTCTCTATAAGTAGATTCCTTTATGGTAGGAATAATGAGCGGTTGTTTCACGTTTGCTTTTTGACAAGACTTAAATGACGGTGTACGAAACTATCAGTGGTGTTTTATTTTGCGAAAGTATAAAAGGAGTCATTTCCAATTCAGCAGACATATACTAACGGAAAGAATTGAATGTCTATCAGCAGTATACTACGGTTTATAACAATATACAAATTGTTCTTACGAAAATGATGATGTTTGCATGTTTCTATGTGTTTATCGTTGTTATCGCAAATGGAATAATTGGCTATACGTCGTCATTACGTTAGTAGAAATATACACCGTATGACGAAGGCTTGTTTGATCAAATTAATGTAATGTTTGTATTTTGTTTGGTTGTATATGATATGCAATGCGTTGAAGATGCGAAAGAAACTACAAAAGTGAAATGCACGCACGCAGATAGCTCATGACACACTCTACACGACAAAATGATAATTTACCACACACCATGGGCTACACAATTTACGAATAGGTGGGTTTATATTAAAATCCAAGTTATTGGCTTTATAACGGCTCCGATATAAACTCATACCAATATGCCACTCTGGATATGATTGTTGGAATTCGACGGGCGTTCTATCAGTTCTCTGGTAGAGGATTGAGACTGCTCCGCGGCAAGAAGGGTGTATTCGAATCGGAGGTAGGTTCCACGGGGGATGGGGTAGCCGGAGGAAGGAGAGAGGGGAGTGACAAATTTTTGGCGTATATATAGATAATATATATTATATATATAAGCGGAATTATTTTGAAGAGCACTTTTCACTTGACTGAAAAAAAAATAATGTTCTAAGTCCAAAAGTTTTGGTTGAAATATTGGAGCCTTTTTCAAAAAGTGAAAACAAAATGAACGACTTTTCTGGAACAGTGCGATTTCGATCCGCTTTGGACTCTGGATTCCTCAAAAGTTATCTCCGTTTCGCGTGTAGCATAATATGACTTTTACGAATAAGTAACGGATAGTTTGGGGAATGAGATGTGAGCTTGTACAACATTCGTTCAAAGTTCGCGAATTACATTTGGATAGACATATTTATGTTATATTCCAAGTTTCATCTGATTCGGAGAAGAATTAAAAATTGATACCGCAGACCACCCCTCCCCTGACCCACAATACTGGACCGACACTTGCAAACTTTGAGGGCCTGTAACGGTCAACACGACTACAAAAACCAAATACAGTTATCTTGAATGATACGGGAGGACAACAGAGTACAATAAAATAGAGGTTTGCCAACTATGGGCGGTAACTCTTCAGGGAAAGCGCGGACACAAGTTTTTATGGCCGTGGGCAGTAGTGCATATCGATATGTGCATACGGTCTAATTTTCGATGCTCTGCTTCTAATAATTTCCGAGATAATAAAATGACATTTTTTCAAATAAAGGGAGATAACTCCTCGGTGAAAGCGCGGACAAAATCGTTATGGGCCATATGGTTAGAACTCATGTACCCCAACCTACTTACCAAGTTTTGGTGTCCTACTTCTTGTACTTTTCGAGTAATAGTGATTACAAAAGTGTCAAGTATAATAATAATAACAATGAAAAATAATCGCAAAAGGGCCATAACTCCGCCAAGAAACATTGGGCGGAAATCCTGATACCATTATATTTAGTAAACCTTCGATGCCTACATTCGCTAGAGATTTCGCGTTCCTACTGCAATCCTTTTCTGAGTATTTCAAAATAAACGGAAAACGACCTCAGTAGAAAAACAATATACTTCCTTGGTTACACCATGGAAGTATAATAATAGGGCGAATCTTGAGCTGAAAACATCGTAGTTTAGGGACGGAAAATAGGAAGTAGGATGATTATATCACGTCCTTACCATGTTTATGTTAATCTCAAGTGATTGCAAGTGACCCCACCCCTGCCTCGAAATTGGGTGACGGGATTGGGAAATTGTCAACCCAGGCTCAAAATGCGAATTTTGAAGACCCGTAACTCCGTTATTTTCCAATGGATTTAAAAATTGTTTTCAGTTTTGTGATCTGCTGCTCACATATATTGTATGGAATGCATTTCATCTGAATCGGAGACGAAAAACATTTCGGTTATTGGAAAGCATATGGGCCCAAGTTCAAACTTTGAGGGTACAAATATCCGCCATTTTCCAACGGATCTGAGATCTGTTTTCAGCGTCGTGATAAGTTTGTAGGGTAGATGTTATATTCCAAGTTTCATCTGATTCGGAGACTAAATAAAATATTGAACCATAAACCACCCCTCCCCAGAACCACAATACTGAACCGACACTGGCAAAATTTGGCTCACACCGAGCACTAGATAGTCTGGATACTTAGAAGTGTGTCACTATTTGCAATGATTGTCCGTTTTAAAGAAGATAGGGCGACAACCCGATTGTCTCCCAAAAAAAAAATTTGAGGGCCCACAACTCTGGTATTTCTACTCAGATTTCAATTTTTTTTCGCGGTATTTGATCAGCTTTACACAGTCAAGCCATACACAGAAATAGACGAGATTCGTAATGAATTTTTTTTTTTTAATTTGGCACCCCCATCCTATTGTAAAAATATATGTCCAACCCTGTCAATTTTTCTTCCTTGGACTAAGCTGACAACGGTCAACACGACTACAAAAACCAAATACAGTTATCTTGAATGATACGGGAGGACAACAGAGTACAATAAAATAGAGGTTTGCCAACTATGGGCGGTAACTCTTCAGGGAAAGCGCGGACACAAGTTTCTATGCCCGTGGGCAGTAGTGCATATCGAGATGTGCATACGGTCTAATTTTCGATGCTCTGCTTCTAATAATTTCCGAGATAATAAAATGACATTTTTTCAAATAAAGGGAGATAACTCCTCGGTGAAAGCGCGGACAAAATCGTTATGGGCCATATGGTTAGAACTCATGTACCCCAACCTACTTACCAAGTTTTGGTGTCCTACTTCTTGTACTTTTCGAGTAATAGTGATTACAAAAGTGTCAAGTATAATAATAATAACAATGAAAAATAATCGCAAAAGGGCCATAACTCCGCCAAGAAACATTGGGCGGAAATCCTGATACCATTATATTTAGTAAACCTTCGATGCCTACATTCGCTAGAGATTTCGCGTTCCTACTGCAATCAGTTTCTGAGTATTTCAAAATAAACGGAAAACGACCTCAGTAGAAAAACAATATACTTCCTTGGTTACACCATGGAAGTATAATAATCGAATAAGGGCTATAACTCTGTCTTGAAACATTGGGCCGAGATCTGGATACCATTAACTTTAGTAGACCTCAGATGCCTATATTCGTTAAAGATTTCGCGGTCCTGCTGCAATTAGTTTCTGAGTATTTTCAAATAAACGGAAAACTACCCCAATAGAAAAACAATATACTTCCTTGGTTACACCATGGAAGTATAATAATAGGGCGAATCATGAACTGAACAATTCGCAGTTTAGGGATGGAAAATATGAAGTAAGATGATTGTGTACTGTCCTTAACATTTGTGTGTTGATCTCAAGTGTTTATAATTGACCCCACTCCTGCCTCGAAATTGGGTGACGGGATTGGGAAATTGTCACACCAGGCCCAAAATGCAATTTTTGAAGGACCATAACTCCGTGATTTTCCAATGGATTTTAAAATTGTTTTAAGTTTTGTTATATGCTACTTACTGAGATTGCATATTATAAATTTCATCTGATTCGGAAAAGGAGAACAGTTTGGTTATTAGAAAGAATATGGGCCCATATTCAAACTTTGAGTTCCAAAATCTCCGCCAGTTTTTAACGGATTTACGATCTGTTTTCAGATTTGTTATTAGCGTGTATGGTAGATGTTATATTCCAAGTTTCATATAATTCGGAGAGGAAATAAATTTTGGTACCTCGGACCACTCCTCCCCTGACCCACAACACTGAACCGACACTGGCAAAATTTGGCCCACCGCGTGCACTCTTTCGTCCGCACACGTTGGCGTATCAGTTGACATCCAAACTTCGACATCTTCGGAGGAGATGTGGTGACAAGCACATGGGCCCAAAATTGCAAAATTTGTGGGCCCCTAACTTTGTCAGTTTTCAATGGATTTCGAAATTCTTTCAGTTTCTAGATCGGGTGGTGTTGTAGATGTTAAATTCCAAGTTTCATCTTATTCCGATAAGAATTACAAATTGGTACCACGGACCACCCCTCCCCATACTCACAATAATGAACAGACACTGGCAAAATTTGGCCCACCGCGTGCACTCTTTCGTCCGCACACGTTGGCGTATCAGTTGACATCCAAACTTCGACATCTTCGGAGGAGATGTGGTCACAAGCTCATGTCCCAAACTGCAAAATTTGAGGGCCTGTAACTCTTGCAATTCTTATCGGATTTCAAAAATCCTTCTTGGTTTGGGTTTGTTTTCGTTCAGGGAATGCATATACTTAAATAGATGAATATCGATCAAAAAAACATTTTTGAGAAAATTTTGCCCCCACATCAGTGTAAAAATATATGTCCGACCCTGTTAAAATTTCTTTTTCGGACTAAACTGAGAACGGTCATCACGGCTATGAAAACCAAATGCAGTTATCTGGAATGATACGGGAGAACAACAGAGTACAATAAAATAGAGGTTCCCCTGTTTATGGGCGGTAACTCTCCAGGGAAAGCGCGGACACAAGTTTTGATGCCCGTGGGCAGTAGGGCATACCGAGGTGTACATACGGTCCAATTTTCGATGCTCTGCTCCTTATAATTTCCGAGATAATAAAATGACATTTTTTTTCATATAAAGGGAGATAACTCCACGGGTTAAATGCGGACAATATCCGGTATGAGCCAAAGGCATATAACTCATTTACCCCAACATACTTACCAAACTTGAGTTTTCTAGTACTAATACATTCAGAGATTTGGGCGTTGAAAAATACTGTAGTATAATAATAATAACTAGAGGTCAGATTCCATGGAATCAGATATACTTCCATGGTATTCCATCCCATCCCATCCCATCCCGACCTGACCTTGGCCTTCAAAATGGTCAATCGAAGGTCAAATCGGGTAAAACATGCGGATTTCCACGAAATTTGATACCTAGGGGTACTTTTGTCCGGGGAGTCTTTTGGGCGGGTCAAGTCGTGACCCCGACCTGACATTGACATTCGAAATGGTAAGTTCAAGGTCAAATCGAGTAAAACGATCGGATTTCGACGAAATTTTATACCTAGGAAAACTTTTGTCCGGGGAGTGTTTTGGACAGGTCAAATCGTGACAATATGTTACTTTTACAGTAGAGCGGACATACCTATATAGTATATCAGTGAGCATATTCATGCATTTGCCTTGCTTCTTGCTAAGTCCGTTTGAATTTGCGTCATGAAGAGAGGGTTTGAATTTGAGTAATATATATCACCCGTCACAACGTTATACGCTACCAGGGTTAAACCGTTCAATATAAATCATTAAAAAGTGTACTAATCTTGCGTTTATATACTACTTATCACATCCACTCATCGAAAAGTTTTTATCTCAATATATGATTTTCGGAGTAATTTTGCCCATTTGATCTTCGGTGGAATTTTCCAAATCTGAACCCACCCGACACAAACACTCCCTTGAGCAGGTTGCGTTTATATTAGAGAGGTCAAATTTTAGAGTCATACCTACAGTATACCGGCTTATGTACCACCGCATTAAACTCGCTCCTACATCGGCCCGTTTGGATTTGGGGCTAAAAATCGGCTAGTGATAGACTACAGAAGTATACATATTTATGATATATAGCGTTGTCACGAGTAAACCGTTCCGTTCCATCTGAAAATTAGAAAATTGCGCTCTAGATGCGCGTGAACACTAGCTATCAGATGTAGTCGTCAAAAAAAAAATTCTCGATGTTTGAATTTGAAGTATAGCGGTCAAGATTTGGGGGGGGGCGTGAATAGAATATCCAAATGTACCTGCTACGGCATTACCTTGGTCTTTAATTAGCCCTTTTGGATTTGGTGGGAAGAATAGGTGCATTTTCCTGTTCCCCGTATAGCGGAAAGGGGTATATATATATAGTCACGCATTTCAATCAGTTTGGATATAAAGTTTAAATATACACAGTTATATGCCTATATATTTAATACTAATATATTTTCTTATAAATTAATAGCGCAGTGCGTAGTCGAGTGGTCAGAGCGTCAAACCTCCAGTTTGTGTTTTTATTGCGACGTGAGTTCGAATCCCGTCAAATTATCTTTTTTTATTTTTTATTTTTAACATGTTTTGGTGTATTTTAATCATCAAATACGAATAATACCAAACTAAAGATAATGTAAAGATGCTTTTTATATTCGATTTCAATCAGTTTGGATATAAAGTTTAAATATACACAGTTATATGCCTACATATTTAATACTAATATATTTTCTTATAAATTAACAGCGCAGTGCGTAGCCGAGTGGAGAGAGCGTCAAACATTCAGTTTGTGTTTTATTGCGACGTGAGTTCGAATCCCGTCAAATTATCTTTTTTTATTTTTTATTTTTAACATGTTTTGGTGTATTTTAATCATCAAATACGAATAATACCAAACTAAAGATAATGTAAAGATGCTTTTTATATTCGATAAATAACTAGAATATAAACAATATACAAATTGATCTTACGAAACTGATGATGTTTGCATGTTTCTATGTGTTTATCGTTGTTATCGCAAATGGAATAATTGGCTATACGTCGTCATTACGTTAGTAGAAATATACACCATATAACGAAGTCTTGTGTGATCAAATTAATGTAATGTTTGTATTTTGTTTGGTTGTATATGATATGCAGTGCGTTGAAGATGCGAAAGAAAATACAAAAGTGAAATGCACGCACGCAGATAGCTCATGACACACTATACACGATAAAATGATAATTTACCACACACCATGGGCTACACAATTTACGAATAGGTGGGTTTATATTAAAATCCAAGTTATTTGCTTTATAACGGCTCAGATATGAACTCATACCAATATAGCACTCTGGAAATGATTGTTGGAATTCGACGGGCGTTCTATCAGTTCTCTGGTAGAGGAATGAGACTGGCCCGCGGCAAGACGGGTGTATTCGAATCGGAGGTAGGTTCCATCCCACGGAGGATGGGGTAGCCGGAGGAAGGAGAGAGGGGAGTGACAAATTTTTGGCGTATATATAGATAATATATATTATATATATAAGCGGAATTATTTTGAAGAGCTCTTTTCATTTGACTGAGAAAAAAATAATGTTCTAAGTCCAAAAGTTTTGGTTGAAATATTGGAGCCTTTTTCAAAAAGTGAAAACAAAATGAACGACTTTTCTGGGACAGGTCGATTTGGATCCGTTTTGGACTCTGGATTTCCCAAAAGTCATCTCCGTTTCGCGTGTAGCATAATCTGAATCTTCGGAGGAGATGTGAGGACAAGCACATGGGCCCAAATTGCAAACTTTGAGGGCCCGTAACTCTTGCATTTCTTCTCGGATTTCAAAAATCCTTTCCGGTATGAGTTTGTTTTCGTTCGGGAAATACATAAACTTAAATATATGAATGTCAATCAAAATTTTATTTTGCAAACAATTTGCCCCCCACCCCAGTGTCAAAATATATGTCTGACCCTGTCAAAATTTCCTTCTCTGACTAAACTGACAACGGTCAACACGACTATGAAAACCACATGCAGTTATCTGGAATGATACAAGAGGACAACAGAGTACAATCAAATAGAGGTTTGCCAACTATGGGCGGTAACTCCTCAGGGAAAGCGCGGACACAAGTTCTGATGCCCGTGGGCAGTAGGGCATATCGAGATGTGTATACAGTCCAATTTTCGATGCTCTGCTCCTTATAATTTCCGAGATAATAAAATGACATTTTTTCATATAAAGGGAGATAACTCTACGGGGTAAATGCGGACAATATCCGTTATGAGCCAAAGGCATAGAACTCATTTACCCCAACATACTTACCAAACTTGAGTTTTCTAGTACTAATACATTCCGAGATTTGGGCGTTGAAAAATACTGTAGTATAATAATAATAATAATGAAAAATAATCGAAAAAGGGCCATAACTCTGTTAAAAGATATTGGACCAACATCCGGATACCATTATTTTTAGTAGACCTTAGATGCCTTCATTCGCTAGAGATTTCGCGGTCCTCCTCCCATTAGTTTCTGAGTATTTCCAATTAAACAGAAAACGGCCGCAGTAGAAAAACAATATACTTCCTTGGTTACACCATGGAAGTATAATAATAGGATCAATCATGAGTGGAAAGAATCGCAGTTTATGGACGGAAAATATGAAGTATGGTGATTATATGTTGTCCTAATATGTGTAGGTTGATCTCAAGTGTTTGGACGTGACCCCACCCCTGCCTCGAAATTGGGTGACGGGATTGGGAAAACATCAACCCCTGGCACAAACTGCTAAGTTTGAGGCCCCGTAACTTCGTCAGTTTCCAACGGATTTTAAAGTTGTTTCCAGTTTTGTGATTTGCGGCTGACATAGATTGCATAGTATAAATTTCATCTGATTTGGAGACGGATAACACTTTGATTATTGGAAAGCATATGGGCCCAAATTCAAACTTGTACGGCCAAAATCTCCGCCATTTTCCAACGTATTTACGATCTGTCTTCAGCTTCGAGATCGGCTGATGTTGCAGATATTATATTCCAAGTTTCATCTGATTCCGAGAAGAATTAAAATTCGGCACCACGGACCACCCCTCCCCAGACCCACAATAATGAACCGACACTGGCAAAATTTGGCCCACCGCGTGCCGTCTCCAGTCCGTACGCATTTTCGTATCAGATGACATCCTATGTTCGATATCTTCGGAGGAGATGTGTTATCAAGCACATGGGCCCAAAATTGCAAAGTTTGAGGGCCCGCGATTCTTTTAGTTTTCGATGGATTTTCGAAATTCTTCCAGTTTCTAGATCGGCTGATGTTGCAGATGTTATATTCCAAGTTTCATCTGATTCCGAGAAGAATTAAAAATTGGTACCACGGACCACCCCTCCCCAGACCCACAATAATGAACAGACACTGGCAAAATTTGGCCCACCGCGTGCTCTCTTCCGTCCGCACACGTTGGCGTATCAGATGATATCCTATGTTCGATATCTTCGGAGGAGATGTGAGGACAAGCACATGGGCCCAAATTGCAAACTTTGAGGGCCCGTAACTCTTGCATTTCTTCTCGGATTTCAAAAATCCTTTCCGGTATGAGTTTGTTTTCGTTCGGGAAATACATAAACTTAAATATATGAATGTCAATCAAAATTTTATTTTGCAAACAATTTGCCCCCCACCCCAGTGTCAAAATATATGTCTGACCCTGTCAAAATTTCCTTCTCTGACTAAACTGACAACGGTCAACACGACTATGAAAACCACATGCAGTTATCTGGAATGATACAAGAGGACAACAGAGTACAATCAAATAGAGGTTTGCCAACTATGGGCGGTAACTCCTCAGGGAAAGCGCGGACACAAGTTCTGATGCCCGTGGGCAGTAGGGCATATCGAGATGTGTATACAGTCCAATTTTCGATGCTCTGCTCCTTATAATTTCCGAGATAATAAAATGACATTTTTTCATATAAAGGGAGATAACTCTACGGGGTAAATGCGGACAATATCCGTTATGAGCCAAAGGCATAGAACTCATTTACCCCAACATACTTACCAAACTTGAGTTTTCTAGTACTAATACATTCCGAGATTTGGGCGTTGAAAAATACTGTAGTATAATAATAATAATAATGAAAAATAATCGAAAAAGGGCCATAACTCTGTTAAAAGATATTGGACCAACATCCGGATACCATTATTTTTAGTAGACCTTAGATGCCTTCATTCGCTAGAGATTTCGCGGTCCTCCTCCCATTAGTTTCTGAGTATTTCCAATTAAACAGAAAACGGCCGCAGTAGAAAAACAATATACTTCCTTGGTTACACCATGGAAGTATAATAATAGGATCAATCATGAGTGGAAAGAATCGCAGTTTATGGACGGAAAATATGAAGTATGGTGATTATATGTTGTCCTAATATGTGTAGGTTGATCTCAAGTGTTTGGACGTGACCCCACCCCTGCCTCGAAATTGGGTGACGGGATTGGGAAAACATCAACCCCTGGCACAAACTGCTAAGTTTGAGGCCCCGTAACTTCGTCAGTTTCCAACGGATTTTAAAGTTGTTTCCAGTTTTGTGATTTGCGGCTGACATAGATTGCATAGTATAAATTTCATCTGATTTGGAGACGGATAACACTTTGATTATTGGAAAGCATATGGGCCCAAATTCAAACTTGTACGGCCAAAATCTCCGCCATTTTCCAACGTATTTACGATCTGTCTTCAGCTTCGAGATCGGCTGATGTTGCAGATATTATATTCCAAGTTTCATCTGATTCCGAGAAGAATTAAAATTCGGCACCACGGACCACCCCTCCCCAGACCCACAATAATGAACCGACACTGGCAAAATTTGGCCCACCGCGTGCCGTCTCCAGTCCGTACGCATTTTCGTATCAGATGACATCCTATGTTCGATATCTTCGGAGGAGATGTGTTATCAAGCACATGGGCCCAAAATTGCAAAGTTTGAGGGCCCGCGATTCTTTTAGTTTTCGATGGATTTTCGAAATTCTTCCAGTTTCTAGATCGGCTGATGTTGCAGATGTTATATTCCAAGTTTCATCTGATTCCGAGAAGAATTAAAAATTGGTACCACGGACCACCCCTCCCCAGACCCACAATAATGAACAGACACTGGCAAAATTTGGCCCACCGCGTGCTCTCTTCCGTCCGCACACGTTGGCGTATCAGATGATATCCTATGTTCGATATCTTCGGAGGAGATGTGAGGACAAGCACATGGGCCCAAATTGCAAACTTTGAGGGCCCGTAACTCTTGCATTTCTTCTCGGATTTCAAAAATCCTTTCCGGTATGAGTTTGTTTTCGTTCGGGAAATACATAAACTTAAATATATGAATGTCAATCAAAATTTTATTTTGCAAACAATTTGCCCCCCACCCCAGTGTCAAAATATATGTCTGACCCTGTCAAAATTTCCTTCTCTGACTAAACTGACAACGGTCAACACGACTATGAAAACCACATGCAGTTATCTGGAATGATACAAGAGGACAACAGAGTACAATCAAATAGAGGTTTGCCAACTATGGGCGGTAACTCCTCAGGGAAAGCGCGGACACAAGTTCTGATGCCCGTGGGCAGTAGGGCATATCGAGATGTGTATACAGTCCAATTTTCGATGCTCTGCTCCTTATAATTTCCGAGATAATAAAATGACATTTTTTCATATAAAGGGAGATAACTCTACGGGGTAAATGCGGACAATATCCGTTATGAGCCAAAGGTATAGAACTCATTTACCCCAACATACTTACCAAACTTGAGTTTTCTAGTACTAATACATTCCGAGATTTGGGCGTTGAAAAATACTGTAGTATAATAATAATAATAATGAAAAATAATCGAAAAAGGGCCATAACTCTGTTAAAAGATATTGGACCAACATCCGGATACCATTATTTTTAGTAGACCTTAGATGCCTTCATTCGCTAGAGATTTCGCGGTCCTCCTCCCATTAGTTTCTGAGTATTTCCAATTAAACAGAAAACGGCCGCAGTAGAAAAACAATATACTTCCTTGGTTACACCATGGAAGTATAATAATAGGATCAATCATGAGTGGAAAGAATCGCAGTTTATGGACGGAAAATATGAAGTATGGTGATTATATGTTGTCCTAATATGTGTAGGTTGATCTCAAGTGTTTGGACGTGACCCCACCCCTGCCTCGAAATTGGGTGACGGGATTGGGAAAACATCAACCCCTGGCACAAACTGCTAAGTTTGAGGCCCCGTAACTTCGTCAGTTTCCAACGGATTTTAAAGTTGTTTCCAGTTTTGTGATTTGCGGCTGACATAGATTGCATAGTATAAATTTCATCTGATTTGGAGACGGATAACACTTTGATTATTGGAAAGCATATGGGCCCAAATTCAAACTTGTACGGCCAAAATCTCCGCCATTTTTCAACGTATTTACGATCTGTCTTCAGCTTCGAGATCGGCTGATGTTGCAGATATTATATTCCAAGTTTCATCTGATTCCGAGAAGAATTAAAATTCGGCACCACGGACCACCCCTCCCCAGACCCACAATAATGAACCGACACTGGCAAAATTTGGCCCACCGCGTGCCGTCTCCAGTCCGTACGCATTTTCGTATCAGATGACATCCTATGTTCGATATCTTCGGAGGAGATGTGTTATCAAGCACATGGGCCCAAAATTGCAAAGTTTGAGGGCCCGCGATTCTTTTAGTTTTCGATGGATTTTCGAAATTCTTCCAGTTTCTAGATCGGCTGATGTTGCAGATGTTATATTCCAAGTTTCATCTGATTCCGAGAAGAATTAAAAATTGGTACCACGGACCACCCCTCCCCAGACCCACAATAATGAACAGACACTGGCAAAATTTGGCCCACCGCGTGCTCTCTTCCGTCCGCACACGTTGGCGTATCAGATGATATCCTATGTTCGATATCTTCGGAGGAGATGTGAGGACAAGCACATGGGCCCAAATTGCAAACTTTGAGGGCCCGTAACTCTTGCATTTCTTCTCGGATTTCAAAAATCCTTTCCGGTATGAGTTTGTTTTCGTTCGGGAAATACATAAACTTAAATATATGAATGTCAATCAAAATTTTATTTTGCAAACAATTTGCCCCCCACCCCAGTGTCAAAATATATGTCTGACCCTGTCAAAATTTCCTTCTCTGACTAAACTGACAACGGTCAACACGACTATGAAAACCACATGCAGTTATCTGGAATGATACAAGAGGACAACAGAGTACAATCAAATAGAGGTTTGCCAACTATGGGCGGTAACTCCTCAGGGAAAGCGCGGACACAAGTTCTGATGCCCGTGGGCAGTAGGGCATATCGAGATGTGTATACAGTCCAATTTTCGATGCTCTGCTCCTTATAATTTCCGAGATAATAAAATGACATTTTTTCATATAAAGGGAGATAACTCTACGGGGTAAATGCGGACAATATCCGTTATGAGCCAAAGGCATAGAACTCATTTACCCCAACATACTTACCAAACTTGAGTTTTCTAGTACTAATACATTCCGAGATTTGGGCGTTGAAAAATACTGTAGTATAATAATAATAATAATGAAAAATAATCGAAAAAGGGCCATAACTCTGTTAAAAGATATTGGACCAACATCCGGATACCATTATTTTTAGTAGACCTTAGATGCCTTCATTCGCTAGAGATTTCGCGGTCCTCCTCCCATTAGTTTCTGAGTATTTCCAATTAAACAGAAAACGGCCGCAGTAGAAAAACAATATACTTCCTTGGTTACACCATGGAAGTATAATAATAGGATCAATCATGAGTGGAAAGAATCGCAGTTTATGGACGGAAAATATGAAGTATGGTGATTATATGTTGTCCTAATATGTGTAGGTTGATCTCAAGTGTTTGGACGTGACCCCACCCCTGCCTCGAAATTGGGTGACGGGATTGGGAAAACATCAACCCCTGGCACAAACTGCTAAGTTTGAGGCCCCGTAACTTCGTCAGTTTCCAACGGATTTTAAAGTTGTTTCCAGTTTTGTGATTTGCGGCTGACATAGATTGCATAGTATAAATTTCATCTGATTTGGAGACGGATAACACTTTGATTATTGGAAAGCATATGGGCCCAAATTCAAACTTGTACGGCCAAAATCTCCGCCATTTTCCAACGTATTTACGATCTGTCTTCAGCTTCGAGATCGGCTGATGTTGCAGATATTATATTCCAAGTTTCATCTGATTCCGAGAAGAATTAAAATTCGGCACCACGGACCACCCCTCCCCAGACCCACAATAATGAACCGACACTGGCAAAATTTGGCCCACCGCGTGCCGTCTCCAGTCCGTACGCATTTTCGTATCAGATGACATCCTATGTTCGATATCTTCGGAGGAGATGTGTTATCAAGCACATGGGCCCAAAATTGCAAAGTTTGAGGGCCCGCGATTCTTTTAGTTTTCGATGGATTTTCGAAATTCTTCCAGTTTCTAGATCGGCTGATGTTGCAGATGTTATATTCCAAGTTTCATCTGATTCCGAGAAGAATTAAAAATTGGTACCACGGACCACCCCTCCCCAGACCCACAATAATGAACAGACACTGGCAAAATTTGGCCCACCGCGTGCTCTCTTCCGTCCGCACACGTTGGCGTATCAGATGATATCCTATGTTCGATATCTTCGGAGGAGATGTGAGGACAAGCACATGGGCCCAAATTGCAAACTTTGAGGGCCCGTAACTCTTGCATTTCTTCTCGGATTTCAAAAATCCTTTCCGGTATGAGTTTGTTTTCGTTCGGGAAATACATAAACTTAAATATATGAATGTCAATCAAAATTTTATTTTGCAAACAATTTGCCCCCCACCCCAGTGTCAAAATATATGTCTGACCCTGTCAAAATTTCCTTCTCTGACTAAACTGACAACGGTCAACACGACTATGAAAACCACATGCAGTTATCTGGAATGATACAAGAGGACAACAGAGTACAATCAAATAGAGGTTTGCCAACTATGGGCGGTAACTCCTCAGGGAAAGCGCGGACAGAAGTTCTGATGCCCGTGGGCAGTAGGGCATATCGAGATGTGTATACAGTCCAATTTTCGATGCTCTGCTCCTTATAATTTCCGAGATAATAAAATGACATTTTTTCATATAAAGGGAGATAACTCTACGGGGTAAATGCGGACAATATCCGTTATGAGCCAAAGGCATAGAACTCATTTACCCCAACATACTTACCAAACTTGAGTTTTCTAGTACTAATACATTCCGAGATTTGGGCGTTGAAAAATACTGTAGTATAATAATAATAATAATGAAAAATAATCGAAAAAGGGCCATAACTCTGTTAAAAGATATTGGACCAACATCCGGATACCATTATTTTTAGTAGACCTTAGATGCCTTCATTCGCTAGAGATTTCGCGGTCCTCCTCCCATTAGTTTCTGAGTATTTCCAATTAAACAGAAAACGGCCGCAGTAGAAAAACAATATACTTCCTTGGTTACACCATGGAAGTATAATAATAGGATCAATCATGAGTGGAAAGAATCGCAGTTTATGGACGGAAAATATGAAGTATGGTGATTATATGTTGTCCTAATATGTGTAGGTTGATCTCAAGTGTTTGGACGTGACCCCACCCCTGCCTCGAAATTGGGTGACGGGATTGGGAAAACATCAACCCCTGGCACAAACTGCTAAGTTTGAGGCCCCGTAACTTCGTCAGTTTCCAACGGATTTTAAAGTTGTTTCCAGTTTTGTGATTTGCGGCTGACATAGATTGCATAGTATAAATTTCATCTGATTTGGAGACGGATAACACTTTGATTATTGGAAAGCATATGGGCCCAAATTCAAACTTGTACGGCCAAAATCTCCGCCATTTTTCAACGTATTTACGATCTGTCTTCAGCTTCGAGATCGGCTGATGTTGCAGATATTATATTCCAAGTTTCATCTGATTCCGAGAAGAATTAAAATTCGGCACCACGGACCACCCCTCCCCAGACCCACAATAATGAACCGACACTGGCAAAATTTGGCCCACCGCGTGCCGTCTCCAGTCCGTACGCATTTTCGTATCAGATGACATCCTATGTTCGATATCTTCGGAGGAGATGTGTTATCAAGCACATGGGCCCAAAATTGCAAAGTTTGAGGGCCCGCGATTCTTTTAGTTTTCGATGGATTTTCGAAATTCTTCCAGTTTCTAGATCGGCTGATGTTGCAGATGTTATATTCCAAGTTTCATCTGATTCCGAGAAGAATTAAAAATTGGTACCACGGACCACCCCTCCCCAGACCCACAATAATGAACAGACACTGGCAAAATTTGGCCCACCGCGTGCTCTCTTCCGTCCGCACACGTTGGCGTATCAGATGATATCCTATGTTCGATATCTTCGGAGGAGATGTGAGGACAAGCACATGGGCCCAAATTGCAAACTTTGAGGGCCCGTAACTCTTGCATTTCTTCTCGGATTTCAAAAATCCTTTCCGGTATGAGTTTGTTTTCGTTCGGGAAATACATAAACTTAAATATATGAATGTCAATCAAAATTTTATTTTGCAAACAATTTGCCCCCCACCCCAGTGTCAAAATATATGTCTGACCCTGTCAAAATTTCCTTCTCTGACTAAACTGACAACGGTCAACACGACTATGAAAACCACATGCAGTTATCTGGAATGATACAAGAGGACAACAGAGTACAATCAAATAGAGGTTTGCCAACTATGGGCGGTAACTCCTCAGGGAAAGCGCGGACACAAGTTCTGATGCCCGTGGGCAGTAGGGCATATCGAGATGTGTATACAGTCCAATTTTCGATGCTCTGCTCCTTATAATTTCCGAGATAATAAAATGACATTTTTTCATATAAAGGGAGATAACTCTACGGGGTAAATGCGGACAATATCCGTTATGAGCCAAAGGCATAGAACTCATTTACCCCAACATACTTACCAAACTTGAGTTTTCTAGTACTAATACATTCCGAGATTTGGGCGTTGAAAAATACTGTAGTATAATAATAATAATAATGAAAAATAATCGAAAAAGGGCCATAACTCTGTTAAAAGATATTGGACCAACATCCGGATACCATTATTTTTAGTAGACCTTAGATGCCTTCATTCGCTAGAGATTTCGCGGTCCTCCTCCCATTAGTTTCTGAGTATTTCCAATTAAACAGAAAACGGCCGCAGTAGAAAAACAATATACTTCCTTGGTTACACCATGGAAGTATAATAATAGGATCAATCATGAGTGGAAAGAATCGCAGTTTATGGACGGAAAATATGAAGTATGGTGATTATATGTTGTCCTAATATGTGTAGGTTGATCTCAAGTGTTTGGACGTGACCCCACCCCTGCCTCGAAATTGGGTGACGGGATTGGGAAAACATCAACCCCTGGCACAAACTGCTAAGTTTGAGGCCCCGTAACTTCGTCAGTTTCCAACGGATTTTAAAGTTGTTTCCAGTTTTGTGATTTGCGGCTGACATAGATTGCATAGTATAAATTTCATCTGATTTGGAGACGGATAACACTTTGATTATTGGAAAGCATATGGGCCCAAATTCAAACTTGTACGGCCAAAATCTCCGCCATTTTCCAACGTATTTACGATCTGTCTTCAGCTTCGAGATCGGCTGATGTTGCAGATATTATATTCCAAGTTTCATCTGATTCCGAGAAGAATTAAAATTCGGCACCACGGACCACCCCTCCCCAGACCCACAATAATGAACCGACACTGGCAAAATTTGGCCCACCGCGTGCCGTCTCCAGTCCGTACGCATTTTCGTATCAGATGACATCCTATGTTCGATATCTTCGGAGGAGATGTGTTATCAAGCACATGGGCCCAAAATTGCAAAGTTTGAGGGCCCGCGATTCTTTTAGTTTTCGATGGATTTTCGAAATTCTTCCAGTTTCTAGATCGGCTGATGTTGCAGATGTTATATTCCAAGTTTCATCTGATTCCGAGAAGAATTAAAAATTGGTACCACGGACCACCCCTCCCCAGACCCACAATAATGAACAGACACTGGCAAAATTTGGCCCACCGCGTGCTCTCTTCCGTCCGCACACGTTGGCGTATCAGATGATATCCTATGTTCGATATCTTCGGAGGAGATGTGAGGACAAGCACATGGGCCCAAATTGCAAACTTTGAGGGCCCGTAACTCTTGCATTTCTTCTCGGATTTCAAAAATCCTTTCCGGTATGAGTTTGTTTTCGTTCGGGAAATACATAAACTTAAATATATGAATGTCAATCAAAATTTTATTTTGCAAACAATTTGCCCCCCACCCCAGTGTCAAAATATATGTCTGACCCTGTCAAAATTTCCTTCTCTGACTAAACTGACAACGGTCAACACGACTATGAAAACCACATGCAGTTATCTGGAATGATACAAGAGGACAACAGAGTACAATCAAATAGAGGTTTGCCAACTATGGGCGGTAACTCCTCAGGGAAAGCGCGGACACAAGTTCTGATGCCCGTGGGCAGTAGGGCATATCGAGATGTGTATACAGTCCAATTTTCGATGCTCTGCTCCTTATAATTTCCGAGATAATAAAATGACATTTTTTCATATAAAGGGAGATAACTCTACGGGGTAAATGCGGACAATATCCGTTATGAGCCAAAGGTATAGAACTCATTTACCCCAACATACTTACCAAACTTGAGTTTTCTAGTACTAATACATTCCGAGATTTGGGCGTTGAAAAATACTGTAGTATAATAATAATAATAATGAAAAATAATCGAAAAAGGGCCATAACTCTGTTAAAAGATATTGGACCAACATCCGGATACCATTATTTTTAGTAGACCTTAGATGCCTTCATTCGCTAGAGATTTCGCGGTCCTCCTCCCATTAGTTTCTGAGTATTTCCAATTAAACAGAAAACGGCCGCAGTAGAAAAACAATATACTTCCTGGCTACGATATAACGGATCTGACCTTACCCGGCCCGCCAGATAGAGCGCGCAAACGCGCTGAGATCGGCGCTGTAGCTAATTACGCTCCAGATTCGGCGCGCGTATCGGAACGGTGTGCGACGAGAGCGCAGTGCTTATGAACGCATCGCTGTATGCGTGAGACTGTTCTTATTTCGGTCCTATCTGGTTGTTCTGTTGAGGACTTGGTATGCACGGGCTATGCATTATTCCAATAAAGAGCGTTCATCGCTAGTTAATGGTAAAATATATGTTCAAATAGGACGCCTGTTTTTTAAAATAATTTTTGACGGGCTTTCCTCGACGCGTATGCGATGATGTCACGACATTATCTAAATGACTTGCGAGTGCTGAAATTTATGATTTTTGTTTTCGATGAATAGTTCGTGTTGCCTCGCGTTTATTTGATCATGTTATAGCAGGTATCTCATAATCGTTCTATTTTATACATATAAAATAGAAACTCATGTGAGATCCCATATGGACCATGCATATCAGTATTTTGACAAAGAGCTCTGTGTGATTTGTGAAGGGTGTTGTACAAACCGACATAGCCACAGCAATCGAGTATTCGAGGATGATCGAATGCATGCAATCGGCATCAATTGAAATCTACTCATTAGTATTGAAATAAATCATACAATATGTTGGCTCAATATTGGATAAATGTTGAAGTCATGATATAGTGGAATGAAATGGAATTGGACCATCGTATTGTGTCTGATGTATTGCCACCATTCAGTGCAAGACAAACACGAGATATCAGCATATTGATATGCATGTACTAATTTATTACTTTTATATATAGGCAGTTTACATATATCCACGATTACCGATACAGTACTTCTGTGGAAACATGATCCACTGAGTGTAATCAGTTGCGGAAAAATGACATATTCCACCCGATAAAAAGCGGCGAATGTCTATCCGTGATATGCATGGGATATGCATTATTTCAATAAAGAGCGTTCATTGGACATTAATGGTAAACTATATGTTCATATAAGACGACTGTTTTTAAATTTTTTGACGGGCTTTCCTCAAAACAACACAATGCAAAATGTATGTGTACCCTACCAATATAGGGCATCACTATATATAGTACAGTATGGTTCGATTGACCCATATATTCCCGACTGCTGTGTTATATTTTAACATTTGTATGATGTTGAGTTGGTAAGGTCAATTTCCAAATAGTATTTCTGAAAAATGCGTTTCATTGCAGACGACACATCGTAACTATATTTATCACATAATTAACTCACAGAATCAGCTCCATAATTATTGGTGAGACACCCGTGTAATATTAGCGCATGCGATTACGTCACGCCATTATTTAAATGAATTGCCCGTGCTGAAGAATATGATTTTTTGCTTTTGATGGATAGTTCGTGTTGCCAAGCGTTTATTTTATCATGTTATAAATGATATCTCAAAATAATTATATTTTATACATATAAAATAGAAGCTCATGTGATATCCAATATATAGACCATGCATATCATGATTCCGACAAAGAGCGTTCACAGTCATCCATTCTTTGTAAAATTAATGCGATTTGTGAAGGGTGTTGTACAAACCGACAAGCCACAGCAATCGAGGATGATCGAATGAACTATGCCACAAATGATTTCATATAGCAGTACATGCATGCAATCGGCATCAATTGAATTCCACCCCTTAATATTATTATTGAAATAAATCATTCAATATGTTGGCTCATTGTTGGATAAATGTTAAACTCGTGATATATATAGTTAATGAAATGTAATTGGACTATCCTATTAGGTCTGATGTATTGCCACCATTTGGTGCAGGAAAACACGAGATATAAGTATATTGATATGCATGTAATGATTTATTACATTTATATACAGGCAGTTCAAATATATCCGCGATTACCGATACAGTATTTCTGTGGAAACATTACCCACTGACTGTAATGCGTTGCGGGAATGTATACCCATAATGATAATGTAATGCGTTGCGAGAATGTATACCCATAATGATAATGTAATGCGTTGCGGGAATGTATACCCATAATGATAATGTAATGCGTTGCGAGAATGTATACCCATAATGATAATGTTGTTTCACGTGTGTCATTGTACCGATCTGGATAGTCATGTTGAAGGCCAAATTATTTTATAGTATCTATATACTGTTATTGGCAAATTGTTGGCATGAAATAAAACAAAAACGTATATTTTATACCAGAATACAGAATAGATATGCCCAAAGATGTTCCACGAATTGATTGAGATTATCATATTCACCTGGAAACTCCCTTTTATTTCTTTAAATAAAATGCATAAAACTTAAAAATTAGGAGATATATAGTCACGAGTATTAGGCACAATTGACCCCACCACCAAAATACACACCCATATATGTCTTATATAAATATATATAAGACTTATATGGGGTGGTGGTGTCAAATGTACAGCATACCAGAGAATAGAGTTATGCCCCTTTCACCGCAACTAACAGACCGACACTCAAGTCCAGATCGGTGTTTCTATGTTTCTTCGCCAATGAGTTAATATTTAATTAAATTAGAGGAATTTGGAGTGGCTGTTAAGCAGGGAAGTGGCGATAGCCGGTGCGATGGGGTGTCACAAAAATAATTATTTACGGAAACTGCATTTAAAGGTACGGTTGGCTTTGGCGGTGGGTATCCTGTGAAAATAGTTCCACCCGCCAAAAACTGCCACAAACAGAAAGAACAACAAAATGTAGACAGATTTTGTCCATATACAAATAAGAAATATCGCATAATCAGTATGTTATTGTCATTCCTTTGACCATTGTTATGTAAACAAAAGCATACACAGTTACTTTTATGGTGTTTGTTATATTATGATGGTAAACATAAAGAGCGTTCTTTGTTGGTGAATTCCTGATATGGAACGAATAAAGAGCGTTTATCCCATTTGCGTGTGATTAGCCAGCAGCATTGTGTTGTCTTCTGTAACACAATCAGGCTCTTGTTTATGTAAAATATAGTAAATCTTTATGATAACATGCTGTTTACGCGATGGTCATGGTATATATGAACGACACTGTATGCGTTTTAATGTTTTTCTGTTTACAGTGATGGGAACAGTTATGAATATTTTCGACAACTAAGGCCTCATGTGCCTTTAATATATATATATATATATTTTATATATGTGTGTGTGTGTAATTATTCTACTTGTTAATAAATAATTCAACCAATGCGTGTGTTGCTATTGCAACCACCGTCAGTTCACCTTGTTGATATATCTTTATTTTCCTGCGTATATATTTCCTATGTTTCGTTTAGTTCGTAATATCAAGTGGAGAGAAAATGGCTCAGTTATGTCAGGCAAATATCGAAATATTATAGGTTGTACGTCAATAAAGAGCGTTTATAATCATATATTAAAAACTTTCCGTGAGTAAAAACTGGTTTCTGAATTACACACACACACACCGGATGGTCCTATTGTATATGACACTCACGTTTCAATACAGTTGACTGTGCATAATTATGTCATTCACATCACGATTTCCATAAGGAACGTTTACGATCAACCACCCTTGTCAAAATTAAGGGCATGGGTGGCGTTCGTTGCAGAAATATTTATTTTGTTCAAATCGCCATCAACTGAAGAAACACCAAAATATAAACAGATCCGCTCATATGCCAAACATAAACAGCGCGTAACTAGTATACCGTCGCCAAGACATACGATGGTTTACGCGAGGAAGAACATGCTCGTGTTACAGAAGTTGTGTTTCAGTATATACAACACAGCGCAATTATATTGGTTTATCACACAAAAATGATATCAACGCTCTTTACTATTTCCATATCAGGAACACAGTTTCCTCAAAACAACACAATGCAAAATGTATGTGTACCCTACCAATATAGGGCATCACTATATATAGTACAGTATGGTTCGATTGACCCATATATTCCCGACTGCTGTGTTATATTTTAACATTTGTATGATGTTGAGTTTGTAAGGTCAATTTCCAAATAGTATTTCTGAAAAATGCGTTTCATTGCAGACGACACATCGTAACTATATTTATCACATAATTAACTCACAGAATCAGCTCCATAATTATTGGTGAGACACCCGTGTAATATTAGCGCATGCGATTACGTCACGCCATTATTTAAATGAATTGCCCGTGCTGAAGAATATGATTTTTTGCTTTTGATGGATAGTTCGTGTTGCCAAGCGTTTATTTTATCATGTTATAAATGATATCTCAAAATAATTATATTTTATACATATAAAATAGAAGCTCATGTGATATCCAATATATAGACCATTCATATCATGATTCCGACAAAGAGCGTTCACAGTCATCCATTCTTTGTAAAATTAATGCGATTTGTGAAGGGTGTTGTACAAACCGACAAGCAAAATATATGTTCAAATAGGACGCCTGTTTTTTTAAATAATTTTTGACGGGCTGTCCCCGACACAACACAATGCAAAATATATGTCTACCTTACTTTGGGCATCAATATAATACAGTATGGTTATATTGAATCATATGTTCCCGACTGTTATGTGCTATTTTAACATTGCATGATGTTGTGTTGGCAAGGCAAATTTCGGAATAGTATTAGCTTGATGCCAATACATAGCATTGTATACAACCTACATGTACATCGTAACTATATTTATCACATAATTAACTCACAAAATCAGCTTCATAATTATTGGTAAGACACACGTTTAATATTAGCGCATGCGATGACGTCACGCCGAAGATTTTCCACTAATTGATAGAGATTCTCATATTTACCCCAAAACTCCCACTTTATTTAACTAAAATGCATAACAATAAAAAAAACTAGGAGATATATAGTCAGGGGAATTTCGCACAATTGACCTCACCACCCCAAATACATATATAAGTCTTATATCGTGTCTTTTTTTTAAACATATTTTATTGTAATATAATATTACAAGAGGGATAGGGGCACAAATTTTAACAACTTACACCCACCCCTCTCCCATTAACATTTTAACAAATACAACGTAGATGACGAAGATAACATATATACGGGATGACGTTTTGTGTGTTTCTAATTGCTGTCTTTATGGTGGTGAGGTTAATTGTACCAAATACAAGTGTATAGAGTTATTCACCTTCCATCAAAACTAACTGACTGGCTCTTAGTCCAGATAGGTGTTTGTCTGTTCTCGAACAAATTCCTATGAGTTTACTCAATATAACACAATCATGCCTCGTGGTACAACCAGATAGTCGTATACCCAAGGGGCATCATTATAAATCACTTTGCTGTACTATTGTAGGCCGAGTTGGGTGGTCAAAGGAAGCACATGACCCATGAACAATGGTAGTCTGTCCTCATTCCCATATTCCAGCATACATGCCAGTGGACTGTTATCTTCTTAACATTGCATTTTGTTGAGTTGTGGGAGGCAAATATCGAAATATTATAAGTTGTATGTCGATAAAGAGCGTTTATAACTAATATACTTCCCGTGAGTGGAAACTGATTTCTAAATTACACACACACCGGATTGTCCTAGTTTGTCTGAAACTTTGGTTTCAGTCTTTCACAGTTAAATGCAGGAGAACACTATGAACATTATTATACTGATGTACATGTATACATACCATACGACCATAGTTGAATATAATTCATGTAAATATATATATTATGCATTGTAAATAGATGCACAAATTTTGTTAATGAAATGCCGGCTGCGATGGGACACCCGGGAACAGACACGCGTCAGACGAAATTATCACTTCATGGTCATTAGCCAATGTAATTGACACCTCCCGGTGGACCAATATAAATCGCCCGAGTGTACACAACAGATTAAAATATGCTAACAGTCAGTCAACGATGGTGTGATATAATAACCACACACTGGTTAAATGGTCTTGCTAATTTGCTATGATGCTGGTGGGATCAGGTGAACTGTCATGCTGCTGATATGGCGAACTGATGCTGCTAAGACCACATGACCAAATAACCAGGGCGAACCAGTGTTAAATGAATATTTATAGCAATGAAGAGAGGCGATCATCATCTATACACACCCACACCAATCTATATCGAAACGGACATCGAGACAACAAGGTGACACCCGTCAGGTCACGGGCGCGTCGACAGGGATGTGAGCTATGGTAACTCCGTGTGTGTCAATAGTTGTGGGAGCAGGCCACAGCGGTGAAAGTGACCACCTTACTATAAGTGTGACACAGTGCATGTATGTCATAGGTGAGATAGAGCTGATTTCAAGGTTCAGTCATTGCAAGGCAAACACTTTCCATCCCGGTTAAGTTATCCTGCTAATTTGATCTGATGCTGGTGGGTCCTGCTGACTTGCCATTGTGCTGGTAGTGACAAATATTGGTGTTAAGAAATTGTTCCGTTATTGTATATATATCCAGACACTGCAACATGTATGTTCCGAAAGAATAACGGTACATTTTCTTAACAGAATCAGTTTACCATATCAGCATATTTCAACTCCGTGGTATACCCACCAGCATCGTAGCAAATCAACAAGACTACTTAAATTCGGGATATCTCACTGACGTACATGTGCACGTACGCATCGACATTAACATTTGAGTTTGTTTATGTGTCTATATTACATTTTACTGTTTAATTTAGGTTTTGTGCGCCCATATGGTATTATAGAAATATATCACAAGATTACATAAAATAAAAGCTTCCTCCATATAGGCGGCATATGAATTATTTTAATAAACGCCATGCTGTCTCCAAATTTATGCGAATGTCACGCAGCGCGGACATACGTAGTTTGCATGCAGGAGTTACTGTTCCTTTAGATATATAAAATAAAAGTTAATTCCACTTATCCCACAATATTACGAGGCAATTTCACAATTATATTATTTATATGCCGTTCCTTTAGAATACTCTCATTATCCTCATCTCCACCCATTGAACCATGTCGTAATCCCTATGTCTGTCAGTATTTTTATTTTCGGAAACGGCCGAATTAAAATATCTTCCAGCCACATCGATGAATCCAAGATCATCCTTCTTGATTCGCCATTTTCGACTGCATATTTTAACGAAGAGTATGTGTCGTACTTTGTCATCAATTTAGAGCATTTCAATACAAATCTGTGGAACTAATCACGCATGATTGTGGTTGTTTTGTTTGTATGACGACAACAGCATGAATAATATGGATACCAATGTCCTAGTGGGATATATTCTGCAGGTATCGATCATACGCGATGCCAATAATTATTTAAAAAAATAATACATTTACGATTTGAGATAGACGGGATCAGTTGTGACTGTGTACGTACATGTACATATGTGGATGTTAATATCAGCAAACTATATATAGGGACTATAACATTGCATAGCAATATACTGACCTATTAATTTTAAACCCAGAGTGTTTGCCGCCATCCATGGCGTACCACCCGACGGTGTATACAAACACAGCCATATAGAAGGGAATCATAATTCCTATTAACCGCCAGGGCAGATATATAGCGCACACTATGGGCTGAGACAATTTGAGATATCTGCCGCCGCCCCTAAGGCGCGCCATCGGATTATATTAGTAAT
Source organism: Siphonodentalium dalli (assembly GCA_032622095.1). Classification (NCBI taxonomy): domain Eukaryota; kingdom Metazoa; phylum Mollusca; class Scaphopoda; order Gadilida; family Siphonodentaliidae; genus Siphonodentalium; species Siphonodentalium dalli. The sequence goes on from CP136067.1 coordinate 5,216,884, forward strand.
GGATGGGCTAACACGCGCCGGCAGGCGATCTCACTGCTCAAGATAGATATTCCCTCCTGTTTGGCTTTTGTAGTAAATCGCCAAATGTATGCGTGACACAATGTGATACATACATATTTACCCCAGTTATTTTAATTTATCAGACGGTCACCATATCACCAAGTTACAACGACAATATTTCTTCAATCGGATAATGCATCTTAAAAAGCACTTAATCGGATAATGCATCTTTAAAAGCACTTAACATTAACAATGATTAGCGCACCACATATAAATGTACATTCATGGCACCGACAAACAAGATTTCATGTTCAACACTATGAAAGCGTACTGAAAACATACAATTCGTAATTATGGTGATAAATCACGCAAATAATCCATCGATATACTCAACATCTGCTTATGTATGCATTGCATGAAATCATTGGTTATGACCAATGACAAATAGAGTGCGTCGCCCCCTGTCATGGATGCGATCAACCAGCATCGTGTACCTTACACCGTTGCAGGGACGTGGCAACAGTATATACACTGAAAATATTGTTGACTTAACTGTTTGCTCAACAATTTGACTCCTATTACTCTTTGCTAAATATGACGTGTACCGCCTCCTCTGGTCTGACCCCACCCTCGCGCGCGCTTCGGCTACTCCATTAGCAACTTTCCTCCATTATGGAGAGCAAATATATATTTTTTGAACATTCAGGGGCGAGTAATTCGCTTACAAAATTTTCATGGCATCGTTATCGGGTTGACATGTGACCATGCCATGTAAATTTGGTCGCGTTCGGAGATAATTCACTGCAACCTGGTGTGCAACCATAAGTGGTAATACGGTGCACCATCTTCGATTTCTTTCAAGCTACAATATGACTTACATGTGGAACAACACTTTTCGCACCTATTCAATTTGAAGCCAAGTAGTTTGCATATAAAGCACGAAATGGTTGAATTTTCGAAACCTTATCAAACTGAAATGTACAGCAAATTACGAGATACAAAACATTTGAGTTTATGTCGACCAATTTGATCAGAATTATTTGGTGTCTAGCAATGGTTTTGGTATATCGACACCATTGCAAATCAATGTACATGTACATAGATGCGTGGATAAGTAGAGGTTAAAGCGTATATCGTAGCCATTTAACAATATAGAACGAAATCGCTGTTCATTTGACAGGTCATATATAATTGAATAGATGTATATTGTGTGTGTATGTAAATGGGAAAAAAACATTACTGCTATTGTATTGTGTTTATTTCAGGCAAGATATGCCCATATATAGTCATAATCCAACATATAATTACGAATTTTCGATATACTATATAGGTATGATTTCTTAACATAAGTTAAAGATACGGGCGGCGTTGGTGGTGGGTATGCTGTTAAAATAATCACATCCGTCAAAAACCGCCATAAACAGAAGGATTAGTAAAAATATAGAGCCTTTGTTCTTATGTCAATCAGAAATATGGCATAAACAGTATGTTATTGTCATTTTCCCCTTTTGTTGTGTAAACGAAAGCAAAAACGTTACGTTTCCTGGTTTTTTTTTATGTCCGGATATGGTAAACACAAAGAGCGTTATTTGTTAAGGTTTTCCTGATATGGAAATAATAAAGAGCGTTTATATCATTTGTGTGTGTTAACCAATATAATTGCACTGTGTTATATAAACTTAAGCACAACTTCTGTAACACGAGCAGTCTCTTGTTTACGTACAACATCGTACGTCTTGACGACAATATACTATCTACGCGCTGATTATGTTTGGCATCGAGCGGAACTGTATATATTTTTGTGTTCCTTCTGTTAATGCCGATTTGGACAAATATAAATATTTCTGCAACAAACGCCGCCCGTGCCTTTGGCCTCTGGTGTTCCTACTAGCAAGTCCACTCGTCTGCTTACAGTGTTAAATGTATTCCAAGCTACATCGACCAACACTTATAATACACATGAAATATTGAGCAACAGTATAAAACTAGGCGGCTATCCGGGTGGATATGCTGATCTATTCGACTTGACACTGATATTAACACACATGGTGGTCAAATGCAGTGGATTTCTGCCAGTCATTATTCATCATCAAAGAAGCATGGAATTCCGTGCTGTCTGTATAGGCCAGAAATTCCCACCAGATGATACATTACGTAATACGAACGCCCCGATGCTTGAAGGTTGCTCAATGTGTTGAGCAGATGTTTCTGCATTGGAACGCCGGGCTTTATTAGCTTCCGTTTTGTGTCTGTCTTTCATGAAAGTTATCCGACCTCCTGATATTTTAATTATCACATAAGAAACTAGATCGCACTATCGACTTCAAATGAGCCTTCTCAAATTAAATTATATTGTGTATATATGTCACAAGTTAACTTTTGTATATGTATATACATGTATTGTACAATAATGGTCCCCATATTTGGAGGAATAAATATCTCTCTCGTGGTATGGCATTACACCTGAATGGTAAGCCCTAATGAATTAAACCAAACGGATCAGATTAATGGCAATGACATATAACAGGCAAGTATATTATTTATATTGTAAATACTGTTCATATATTATAATGTATCATTTGAAAATTTATGATGTAAGTCATGCATGTTCATAAATGTAATATATGTTATCTTAATATCTATGTATTATTGGTCGATAAGATTAAACAAATTGAATTGACCGGTGGAATAGAAAGTAGATTGCAGGACTGGGAAGTATATCATATATACGCAAATTTGAGAACGTTCTAAACATTCATAAAATGGCAGTTAAAACAGTTTTTAAAAAACTCTTGCCAGTGTGACTCCCACCCCCCCCACCCCCCCATATTGCGTGCAAACAACAGTCGCTATCTTGGAACAGCATACCACAACTATAAGCACTGATCTCAGGTTATAATATGAAAGGATCAATTGTGTTAATGCCATACTGACTAATATTATTGCCAAAATTAATGCTGTGCCAGCGTAACACAACACAGCCGACCCATAACTATAATTATACAGTATTTCTCGCATTGTCGTTTATTTGTATGCCGTGATAATGGGTGGCTGAACACAACAGTCGGTTAAAGGTACTCAATCCGAATTAACGCTCGCAAATATGTCGATGGTATATATATATATATATATATATATATATATATATATATATATATATACACATAAAGGTGAGAGTGGTATTCAAAAACATTATTTAGTATATATACAAACAACATTTGAGCATAGAAAATGGCGGCAAAAAGTAACAACACTGAATTCCAGTACATTACAGCAGTATGAGCCGTATATATGGTCTATGTACCATATTAGAGTTTGATCACATATAGATAAGGAAAGTGTATATCGCATGCGTATAGATGTTGATCTTATGTTCACGAAGCCATGCTCCTTTTCACCCTCAAACATTTTAATGTCAACAAGACTTGCTTTTCTGGCAGGCAGCAAGCACACGCAAGCAATCGGGTATAGTCTTAACGGGCATTGTTTCGTAAAAGTTGGCATCCTTTGTACATGAATTTCGCGGCGAATTGATGACAACGAGTGGAGGAACGAAGGCTGTGCCGCCGATTAGGAAGTCACATAGATGGTTTTGCGAGAGTGAATCGAGAAACATAAAACATTCTACCCCAAAGAAGTCAATGGTGATTGACCAGAAAATGTATCTCAATTGATGCATGGCTGGCACATTACATGTAAATAATACATGTTCAATTTCTTTGTGATACGTTGATCTGCAGGCACCGCAATTCGAGTTGTTATTGAACATCGATCTGGCTTTTCAAAAAATGTTGTTGTTGGAATCGGATGATATAGGGACCATCGAATCGGATTTAGTACCTTTAATCTGGTGGAGGAAATAAACCGGGGATCAATCCACGTTCTTCCTCAGAATATTGCTTCATTGCCGCGAGTTATGCCACTACTGTGATCTCAATGGCGAGGCATGACAATTGTGCCAGTATGACAACTGAAGCGGCATTTCAAAAAATGTTGTTGTTGGAATCGGATGATATGGGGATCATTGCATCGGATTGAGCACCTTTAAATTGGGTGGAGGTAATAATTCGGGTTCAATCCACGTTCTTCCTCAGAATATTGCTTCAATGCAGCGAGGAATTATGATATGATATTTATTAGCATAAAACACTCATGTGAGCCGTATGCATTACATAATAATAAGACATATAATTTACACATACATAGTTCATATAATAAACTTTCCACATATTCATACTACAGTTATACAATGACTTAGTAGAGCTCAATAATATAAGCATGCAAATAAACTGTATGCAGGCCTATGATATCGTGTGGAATAGAAATTAATGATTAATTTATTCATCAACTTCGGGCTTCTTTTCTCATTTCAAAGAATTCTTTGAAAGCTCGACTGATCACATTACTTGTATTTGGTTGGTCGTTTCGCATTATGTATATGCATTTTGAGATACTACTGGCCCTTAGAAATTTAGTGATTCATATAGGCCTTTTTCTCAATTTGTCGTATTTGATACAATGGAGAACAAAATGCTTCTCGTCTTCCACTGAGTTAGTATTGCACATCTTGAATATCCGATCATTGGCTGGCGTCGGTGGGCGTTTGTGTTGGCTTTTTTCTATTTCTAATGAATGACAGCTGATTCGAAGTCTACATAATTGTTCACGGTCTTTGATAGAAATTGTATGTATTAGATATGGTTCGAGTCGAAAAATGGTTTTGAATTGTTTGTATGGCCTTCGTTTACTGTGTGGATCGTCTGCACTGATAATATACTTATTTATATATTCATCCTTCAATCGTTCTGTGACGAGATTAATATATGCCACTACTGGGGTATCAATGGCGAGGCAGCTGCCAGTATGCCCTGTGGAGCAGCTTGAAACTAAATCAGTTACATTAATTAGTCCTGAATAGACAATAATGATTTGACGGTTAAGGCGCTGCATGACGTCGCTTCTAATGGCTCATACTTTGGTCTCCCAGGGTCGATGGAAAAATTATAATAAGCTGATTGTGTCATAACGTGAACAGACGAAAGGCCAAATTTCAATTTGGTCAGAACGTCACAGTCTTTGGTCAAACGCCACCTATTTTAATCACAGATTCTGACCCGCTTTCCGTCATCCAAATAGGTATAATTTGGGGAAACTATTATGTCATGTACAAAAGACTTATTCGCGATATCGAATTTAGAAGCAATAAAGAGCGTTTCTATGCCATTTGTATGCCATTTGACTGATTTATGTGAATATGTTAGAATAGGGCCCTTCGGTCATTTCACATTTAACAATTAAAGCTGAAATGTCTAGAGTAAGCACGCGTGACATTTTTTCTCTCGAAACAACTCCAAAATCCGACTCGAATAAATAACCAACAACCACATGCGTGTAATTGGCCCATCGTGCCACTTATCCCACCCGATCACATCAAACCGAAGCCAATCAGGTTTATATGCGCTTATTTTATTAGAGATATGATAAGGTACGGGAGCTACCACGTTCGTTCTGACTTCACATCGCCATCATTGGCTCATTTAGTAACTTCTACAGTCGTTCCGGGTCTGTATAATCAGGGGGAGTTTCCTGCAATATGTCCATTAACCACTAAAAAGTTATTGAAGAACACACTGATAAAATACACATATTCATTGCAAGTGGCAGAAACACAACGAAACTGACTTTTGTTCCTTCTGGCTATTTTCCCGTGAAATAAATATAGGTATAAATACAGGAAATACTATTATGATGACTATATATGCCATTAACAAACGACTTATTCTAGATATAGAATATAGAAAAGTCGAGATCAGCACGAAGCAGTAAAAAGCGTTCGTTGCTAACACATTTATGGTATGGATACAGATAGGTAATTTTAATGATTTTTGTCATGTAGTTAGATACCACTCACTCCTTTTAAAATTGTTATTTCAAATTTATTTCTATGTATATAAAGCACAGGACGCTTTTTCTTGAAACAAACCCAAAATCCGACCTACCCAAATGGCCGACAACCAAATGGGTGCAATTGGCCCAGCGTACCAATTATCTGCCCCATGACATATTTTGTCAAAATGTTAGAATAGGGCTCTTCTTTCGTTACATATTTCGTCAACAACATCATGGTGGCCGCGGACCAAGGTTCTACGATAAATGCCAAATAGGGTCAAGCAATTGGTATGTTATAGGTTGTTTCTAAGCCGAAGACACATCAAAACACACCCGATCAACTCAAACACCAGGGGGGGGGGGGGTTCAAATATCGCACCCATGCCATTTATGGTCCCCTTGTACGATTTAGTGAAATCAAAGGATGCTGATGGATGGCCCCACGACGATGCGCGTGCCACTATGCCCTGGGGATCCGCGTTACACTAAATCAAATACATTAACTAATCCCTTAGTGTATCATTTGCCAATTAAGCCGCGGCATATCATTAATTGTAATCTCTCATGCTCAGGTTTCCCAAAAGTCGATGGAATAATTCAGTTGAAACCGTGTACATTGAGTTGTCGGTATTATTCTCATAACGTCACACCGATAGAAATGTCACATTTCAGAACTGTGTCTGGCATACACGAACATCATACCCCGTGCTACCCCGAGGGGGTGAAAATGGGGTATGTACCATCTTCGAGAACCGTAGGGTAGGGGTTTCGACCGATTTGACTGCATGGGTGGGTAGCCCGCCCCACATACCACACAGAAACTCCCATCCCCACCCATTACCCACGGGGGTGCCACCCCGATTGGGTAACAATTGGGTATGGACCATTTTCGAGAACAGTATTGGATTTAAACCGATTTGACGACACGGTGGGTGGCCCACCCCAAATACTCCCTAGAAACAACCGACTCCCTTCCAATCACTTCGGGGTATGGACCATTTTCGAGAACAGTAAGGATTTGGACCGATTTGACGGCATGGGTGGGTCCCATATATCTCTCAGAAACACTCCAAATCTCTACCCAGTCACCCGGGTGTTACCACGCGAAGGGGTGAAATGGGGTATAAACTATTTCCAAGAACGGTAAGGATTTCGACCGATTTGACGGCATGGGTGGGTGGCTCGTCCCAAACACCCATAGAGACGACAGACCCCCACACAGCAAACCCGGTGATTGCCACCCCGAAGAGGTGAAAATGGGATATGGACCATTTTCGAGAACAGCATCGACCATTTTCGAGAACGGTACAGATTTCGACCAATTTGACGGAACGGTTCGGTGGCCTGACACAAACACACCGAGCCCAACCTATCACCACCGGGGGTGCCACCCCGAAGGGGTGAAATGGGGTATAAACCATTTTCAAGAACAGTTGGGATTTCGACCGATTTGATTGCATGCTGGGTGGGTGGCCCGCCCCAAATACCTACTAGAAACACCAGACTCCCCAGTCATCACCCCCGGGTGGTGACAACAGAAGGGGTGAAAATGGGGGATGAACCATTTTCGAGAACGGTAAGTATTTCGACCGATTTGACGGCATGGGTGGTCGCTCGTCGCAAATACCCCCTATAGACACCAGACCCCCGCCCATCAACAACGAAGAGGTGAAAATGGGGTATGGACCATTTTCGAGAACAGTATCGACCACTTTCCAGAACGGTAAGAATTTCGACCGATTTGACGGCATTTGTGGGTGGCCCGCCCCAAATACCCCCTAGAAACACCAGACCCATCCCATCAACCTCTGGGGTTGGCACCCCGAAGAGGTGAAAATAGGTTATGGACAAATTTCGTGACGGCATGGGTGGATGGCCCGCCCCAAATACCCCATAGAAACACCCCAGCCACACCACCCCGGGAGTGACACCCCGTAGGTGTGAAAATAGTGTATGGACCATTCTCGAGAACGGTAAATAGTTTTACCGATTTAACGGCATGGGTGGGTGGCCCGCCCCAAATACCCAATAGAAACACCCGACCCCCACCAATCACATTGGGTGTGCGACCCAGGGGGGGTGAACATGTGGTATAGACAACTTTCGAGAATGGTAAGAATTTCAACCGATTTGACCGCGTGTGTGTGGGTGCCCCACCCTAAATTCACAATTTAAACACCAATTTGAAACACCCCCACCCATCACCCCGAGGGGGTACAAATGGTGTTTGGACCATTTTCGAGAACGGTAAGGTTTTCAACCGATTTGACGACATGGGTGTGTGTCCCGCCCATATACCTACCAGAAACACCCGACCCCCCGCCCATCACCCCGGGGGTGCCACCCAGAGGGTAGGAATTTAGACCGATTTGACGGAATGGGTTGGTGGCCCACCCCAAATACCACATAAAACACCCCGACCACCCACCCATCAACCCGGGCCCTATACTATAGAACACAATTATTGTAATCACAAGCTTCAGTGGGGCACACAAAAGGTGTCGATTACCATAGACCTCCACTCTTATTCTAACAGTGTATAGGCGACTTCTTGTAATTCCGCTTTCACATGCATGTTGACCAATAAAATAATTGGTGACCAATAAAATAATAAGTTTTTCACATGTGACTTGATTGACCAATGAAAAAATGAGTCCTCGGAGACACTCATTGAGATGTTATCGCTAGTGCATGGGTGAGCCGTGTTCAATTTGATTAGTGGTAATCGGTATCCTTTAAATAATCGCCCAGTGAGTACACCGCAACCGTTCGTGCATTGTGTTATATTTCATCAATGGTTATCGTCTGTTCCAACAATTCAAGTCGTACGATGTATTTAATTTCTAGTTGGTTTGTCATTCAGAATCGCTGCATTATTCTATTGATAATATGTACAAGAGACGTGGCTAGAAGGTCTCAGGTGCAGGTTTAAACTCCAAGTTGTGTACCCACAAAGGAGACCCTCTAACAACATCCCTGCACGAATGTCATAATTGGTCAATACTCCAATACAGACTTTAGGTTGTTTGCCACGAGACAACCGCTTGATTGCCGCAGTGTGAATGCCATTCTGATCAAACCCAATCACCCATCGGCAATGAGCCCACATGCACACGGGTATAATATACACTATTACAATACAGTGGTCTATTGCACTTGCCCGCCTCCTGTGTACCTCCCTTAACCTTGTGATTACAATTATTATGGTCCATAGTACAAGGCCCCGGGGTGCCACCCCGTGGGTGTTAAATGGGGTATGGACAATTTTGGAGAATGGTAAGGATTTCGAGCGATCTGCCCCAAATACCCCCTAGAAACAGCACAATGCCCCATCCATCACCCCGCGGGTGCCACCCGAAGGGGGTAAAATGGTGTAAGGTAAGGATTTCTACCGATTTGACGGCCTGGGTGGTGGCCCGCTCCAATTATCCCCTAGAAACACCCCGACCCCACCCATTTCCCCGGGGTGGCACCCGAGGTTGTGAAAATGGGGTATGGATCATTTTCGAGAACGGTAAGGATTTTTACCGATTTGACGGCATGGGTATGTGGCCCGCCCCAAATACCCATCAGAAACACCCGGCCTCCAACCATCAGCTCAATGGTGCCACCCCGAGGGGTGAAAATGGGGTATGGACTATTTTCGAGAACGGTAAGAATTAGCACCGATTTGACGGCGTGGGTGAGTGGCCCGCCCCAAGTACCCCATAGAAACAACCCGAACCACCAATCACCTCATGGGGTGCCACCCCATGGGGTGAACATGGGGTATGGACATTTTTTCGAGGAGAGTAATAATTTCCACTGATTTGACGGCACGGTGAGTGGCCCACCTCAAGTACACCATAGAAACACACCGATCCCATACCAATCACCTGCGGGGGTGCCACCCCGAGGAGGTGAAAATGGGGTATGGATCATTTTCGAGAACGGTAAGGATTTCGACCGATTTGACGGCATGGGTGGGTGATCTACCCAAAATACCATAGAAACTCCCGGATCACCCACCCATCACCCGGGTTGCCACCCGAGGAGGTGAACATGGGGTAAGGACCATTTTCGAGAACGGAAAGGATTTCGCCCGATTTGATGGCATGTGTGATGGCCCACCACAAATAACCCCTAGAAACACGCCGACCCCCGAGGCATCAACCCCAGTGGCTGCCACCCCAAGGGGTGAACATGGGGTATGAACCATTTTTGAGAACGGTAAGGATTTCGACCGATTTGATGGCATGGGTCGGTGGCTTGCCCCAAATAACCCCTATGAACACCCGATTCCCAAGCCATCACCACAGGGTGGGTGGCCCGCCCTAAATACCCACTAGAAAAACCCCACACCCACCCATCACTCCGGTGGGGGTGCCACCATAGGGAGTGAAAATGCCGTATGGATTTGACAGCATGGGTGGGTGGCCCGCCCAAATACCACCTAGCAATACCCGACTCCCACTTATCACACCGGTGGTGCCACTCCGCAGGGGTGAACATGGGGTATGGACAATATTCGAGAATGGTAAGGATTTCGACCGATTTGACGGCGTGGGTGGCTGGCCCGCCACAAATACCTCATATAAATACCCGAACCCGACATCACCCCTGGGTGGTGCCACCCGAAGGGGTGAAAATGGGGTATGGACCTTACTCGAGAACGGTAAGAATTTCCACAGATTGGACGCCATGGGTGAGTGTTCCGCCCAAGTAACCCAAAGAAACACGTCGATACCCCACCAATTACCTCATGGGGGATGCCACCCCAGGGATGAACATGGGGTATGGATAATTTTCGAGAAGGGTAAGAATTTAGACCGATTTGACGGCATGGGTGGGTGGCTCGCCCAAAATACCCCCTAAAAACACCCGACCCCACCCATCACCCGGGGTGCCACCCAGGGGGTGAACATGTGGTATAGACAACTTTCGAGAAGGGTAAGAATTTCAACCGATTTGACCGCAGGTGGTGAAAATGGGGTACGGACCATTTTCAAGACCGGTGTGGATTTCGACCGATATCACGGCTTGGGTGGTTGGCCCGCCCCAAATACCCATAGACACACCATACCCCCACCATCACTCGGGGGTGCCACTTCGATGGGGTAAAATGTTGGTAGCCCGCCCCAAATACCACCGATTGGACGACACGGATGGGTGGCCCGCCCCAAATTCCATCTAGAAACACCCCGAACCCGACCGATCACACCGGGGGTGACACTCCGTATGGGTGTAAATGGGGTATGGACAATATTAGATAAGGATTTCGACCGATTTGATGGCATGGGTGGGTGGCCCGCCCCAAATACCACCTATACATTCACCGAACCCATCTATCACCCCTGGGGGTGCCACCCCGAAGGGGTGAATGGGGTATGGACCATTTTCGAGAACGGTGAGAATTTCCACCCATTTGACGGTATGGGCGAGTGACCGCCCAAGTACTCCATAGAAACACACTGACCCCCCCCCCCCCCCACCAATCACCTCCATGGGGTGCCACCGAAAGGTGAACATATGGTATGGACAATTTTCGCGAAGGGTATGAATTTTGACAGATTTTACGTCATGTGTGGGTGGCCCGCCTCAAATACCACCTAAAACACCGACCCCACCCATCACCCCGGGGGTGCCACCCCGATGAGGTGAAAATAGAGTATGGTCCTTTTTTCGAGTACGGTGAGGATTTCGACCGATTTGACGGCAAAAAATACACTAGAAACTCATGGATCCCCCACCATCACACCCGGTGTGCCATCCGGAGGGGGGGGGGGTAAAAACGGTATGGACCATTTTTAGAACGGTAAGGATTTCGACCGATTTGGTGGCATGGCTGTGTGGCCAGCCCCAAAAACCTACTAGAAACACCCGGACACAACCTATCACCCCGGGGGTACCACAACGTAAGGACCATTTTCGAGAACCGTAGGGATTGCGACCGTTTGACGGCATTGGTGGGTGGCCCACCCCAAATACCCCATAGGAACACCCGAACCCCCATCCATCACCCTCGGGGTGTGCCAACCGATGGGGTTAAACTGGGGTATGGACCAGTTACGAGAAAGGTAAGGATTTCAACCGATTTGACGGCATGGGTGGGTGGCCCTCCCAAATACTCATGGAAACACCCGACCCCCACCCATCACCCCCAGGGGTGCCACCCCGAGGGGGTTAAAATGGAGTAAGGACCATTTTCGAGAAAGGTAAGGAATTCGATCGATTTAATGGCATGGGTGGGTGGCCCGCCCCAAATAGCCCATATAAAGACCCCGACCCCGCACGTCACCCACGGGAGTGCTACCCGGAGGGGGTGAAAATGGGGTATGGACATCTTCGAGAACCGTAGGGGTTTCGACCGATTGGGCTGCATTGGTTGGTAGCCCGCCCCAAACACCACCTAGAAACACCCCAACCCCCACCCATCACCCACGGGGGTGCCACATCGATGGGGTAACAATGGGGTATGGACCATTTTCGAGAACAGTAGTGATTTAGACCCATTTGACGGTATTTGTGGGTGGCCCACCCCAAATACCCCATAGAAACACCCGAACCCCCATCCATCACCCTCGAGGTGTGCCACCGAGTGGGTTAAACTGGGGTATGGACCAGTTTCGAGAAAGGTAAGGATTTCAACCGATTTGCGTCTCTCACCAAGACAAATATGTTAAGGTATGGCAACTTCCATTTTCGTTCTGGCCTTTCATCGCCACGATTGGCGCATTTGTTGAACTTCCATAGTCGATCCGGGACTGTATAATCAAACTCAAATCGACTTACATATTATAAGTCATTATTATTACGAAGTTGAATTTTTGTGGGATCTTTTTATTTTTGGGACCAACCAACACAGGAAATCATTCGAAGTGCTAGTATAGAATATCTTTTCGAAAGACCAATTTATGTCAAAATATTACAATAGGGCCCTTCGGCCAATTCACATCTGACCACTAAAACAATATGACGACCGTCGCCCAATGTTGTTCGAATAAGACCAAATATGGTCACACAAATGGTTCCTTATGGTGCCACTAAGTCGAGGACAATTCAAAACCACACACGCACCCGAGTGGGTTAAACTGGGGTATGGACCAGTTTCGAGAAAGGTAAGGATTTCAACCGATTTGGGTCTCTCACCAAGACAAATGTGTTAATGTATACAACTTCCATTTTCGTTCTGGCCTTTCGTCGCCACGATTGGCGCATTTGTTGGACTGCTATAGTCGATCCGGGACTGTATAATCAAACTCAAATCGACTTAAATATTATAAGTCATTATTATTACGAAGTTGAATTTTTGTGGGATCTTTTTATTTTTGGGACCAACAAACACAGGAAGTCATTCGAAGTGTTAGTATAGGATATGTTTTCGAGAGACAAATTTATGTCAAAATGTTACAATAGGGCCCTTCGGCCAATTCACATCTGACCACTAAAACATTATGATGACCGTCGCCCAATGTTTTTGGAATAAGACCAAATATGGTCAAACAAATGGTTCCTAATGGTGCCCCTAAACCGAGGAAAATTCAAAACCCACTCTATCATCTCAAACGCTATCTAATGAATGCATATATACTTCTTTCTGTCTCTCCCCAAGACAAATTTGATAAGGCTGGTGGGTGGCCCGCCAGAAATACCCCATAGAAACACCACGATCCCCCACCTTTCACCTTTCACCCACGGGGGTGCTACCCCGAGGGGGTGAACATTGGGTATAGACCATTTTCAAGAACCGTAGGGGTTTCGACCGATTTGACTGGATGGGTGGGTGGCCCAAAATAAACACCCGACACACCACCCATCCATCACCCCGGGGGTGCCACCCGAGGGGGTAAACATGGGGTATGGACCAGTTTCGAGAAAGCTAAGGGTTTCAACCGATTTAACGGCATGGGTGCATGGCCCTCCCAAATACTCCAGAGAAACACCCCGACCCCACCCTTCACCCACGGGGTGCTACCCCAAGTGAGTGAAAATGGAATAAGGATCATCTTCGAGAACCGTAGGGGTTTCGACCGATTTGACTGCATGGGTGGGTGGCCCGCCCCAAATACCACATAGAAACTCCCCAACCCACACCATTACCCAATGGGGTGCCACCCCGAGGGGGTAACAATTGGGTATGGACCATTTTCGAGAACAGTAGGGATTTCGACCGATTTGACGGATGGGTGGGTGGTCTGTCCCAAATACTCCCTATAAACAACCGACTCCCTTCCAATCAATTCAGGGTATGGACCATTATCGAGAACGGTAAAGATTTGGACCGATTTGACGGCGTGGGTGGGTGGCCCGTCACATATACCTCACAGAAACACCCCAATCCCTGCCCAAACACCCAGAGTGGTGCCACCCGAAGGGGTGAAATGGGGTATAAACTATTTCCGAGAACGGTAATGATTTCGACCGATTTGACGGCATGGGTGGGTGGCCCCAAATACCTCATATAAACACACCGACACCCAACACCCATCCATCACCCCGGGTGTGCCACCCCGAGGGGTGAACATGGGGTATGGACCCTTTTCGAAAACCGTAGGGATTTCGACCGATTTGACGGCTTGTGGGGGTGGACCACCCCAAATACCCCATAGAAACACCCGAACCCCCATCCATCACCCTCGGGGTGTGCCACCAAGTGGGATAAACTGGGGTATGGACCAGTTTCGAGAAAGGTAAGGATTTCAACCGATTTGCGTCTCTCACCAAGACAAATATGTTAAGGTATGGCAACTTCCATTTTCGTTCTGGCCTTTCATCGCCACGATTGGCGCATTTGTTGAACTTCCATAGTCGATCCGGGACTGTATAATCAAACTCAAATCGACTTACATATTATAAGTCATTATTATTACGAAGTTGAATTTTTGTGGGATCTTTTTATTTTTGGGACCAACCAACACAGGAAATCATTCGAAGTGTTAGTATAGGATATCTTTTCGAAAGACCAATTTATGTCAAAATATTACAATAGGGCCCTTCGGCCAATTCACATCTGACCACTAAAACACAATATGACGACCGTCGCCCAATGTTGTTCGAATAAGACCAAATATGGTCACACAAATGGTTCCTTATGGTGCCACTAAGTCGAGGACAATTCAAAACCACCCACGCACCCGAGCGGGTTAAAGTGGGGTATGGACCAGTTTCGAGAAAGGTAAGGATTTCAACCGATTTGGGTCTCTCACCAAGACAAATGTGTTGATGTATAGCAACTTCCATTTTCGTTCTGGCCTTTCGTCGCCACGATTGGCGCATTTGTTGGACTTCTATAGTCGATCCGGGACTGTATAATCAAACTCAAATCGACTTAAATATTATAAGTCATTATTATTACGAAGTTGAATTTTTGTGGGATCTTTTTATTTTTGGGACCAACCAACACAGGAAATCATTCGAAGTGCTAGTATAGAATATCTTTTCGAAAGACCAATTTATGTCAAAATATTACAATAGGGCCCTTCGGCCAATTCACATCTGACCACTAAAACAATATGACGACCGTCGCCCAATGTTGTTCGAATAAGACCAAATATGGTCACACAAATGGTTCCTTATGGTGCCACTAAGTCGAGGACAATTCAAAACCACACACGCACCCGAGTGGGTTAAACTGGGGTATGGACCAGTTTCGAGAAAGGTAAGGATTTCAACCGATTTGCGTCTCTCACCAAGACAAATATGTTAAGGTATGGCAACTTCCATTTTCGTTCTGGCCTTTCATCGCCACGATTGGCGCATTTGTTGAACTTCCATAGTCGATCCGGGACTGTATAATCAAACTCAAATCGACTTACATATTATAAGTCATTATTATTACGAAGTTGAATTTTTGTGGGATCTTTTTATTTTTGGGACCAACCAACACAGGAAATCATTCGAAGTGCTAGTATAGAATATCTTTTCGAAAGACCAATTTATGTCAAAATATTACAATAGGGCCCTTCGGCCAATTCACATCTGACCACTAAAACAATATGACGACCGTCGCCCAATGTTGTTCGAATAAGACCAAATATGGTCACACAAATGGTTCCTTATGGTGCCACTAAGTCGAGGACAATTCAAAACCACACACGCACCCGAGTGGGTTAAACTGGGGTATGGACCAGTTTCGAGAAAGGTAAGGATTTCAACCGATTTGGGTCTCTCACCAAGACAAATGTGTTAATGTATACAACTTCCATTTTCGTTCTGGCCTTTCGTCGCCACGATTGGCGCATTTGTTGGACTGCTATAGTCGATCCGGGACTGTATAATCAAACTCAAATCGACTTAAATATTATAAGTCATTATTATTACGAAGTTGAATTTTTGTGGGATCTTTTTATTTTTGGGACCAACAAACACAGGAAGTCATTCGAAGTGTTAGTATAGGATATGTTTTCGAGAGACAAATTTATGTCAAAATGTTACAATAGGGCCCTTCGGCCAATTCACATCTGACCACTAAAACATTATGATGACCGTCGCCCAATGTTTTTGGAATAAGACCAAATATGGTCAAACAAATGGTTCCTAATGGTGCCCCTAAACCGAGGAAAATTCAAAACCCACTCTATCATCTCAAACGCTATCTAATGAATGCATATATACTTCTTTCTGTCTCTCCCCAAGACAAATTTGATAAGGCTGGTGGGTGGCCCGCCAGAAATACCCCATAGAAACACCACGATCCCCCACCTTTCACCTTTCACCCACGGGGGTGCTACCCCGAGGGGGTGAACATTGGGTATAGACCATTTTCAAGAACCGTAGGGGTTTCGACCGATTTGACTGGATGGGTGGGTGGCCCAAAATAAACACCCGACACACCACCCATCCATCACCCCGGGGGTGCCACCCGAGGGGGTAAACATGGGGTATGGACCAGTTTCGAGAAAGCTAAGGGTTTCAACCGATTTAACGGCATGGGTGCATGGCCCTCCCAAATACTCCAGAGAAACACCCCGACCCCACCCTTCACCCACGGGGTGCTACCCCAAGTGAGTGAAAATGGAATAAGGATCATCTTCGAGAACCGTAGGGGTTTCGACCGATTTGACTGCATGGGTGGGTGGCCCGCCCCAAATACCACATAGAAACTCCCCAACCCACACCATTACCCAATGGGGTGCCACCCCGAGGGGGTAACAATTGGGTATGGACCATTTTCGAGAACAGTAGGGATTTCGACCGATTTGACGGATGGGTGGGTGGTCTGTCCCAAATACTCCCTATAAACAACCGACTCCCTTCCAATCAATTCAGGGTATGGACCATTATCGAGAACGGTAAAGATTTGGACCGATTTGACGGCGTGGGTGGGTGGCCCGTCACATATACCTCACAGAAACACCCCAATCCCTGCCCAAACACACAGAGTGGTGCCACCCGAAGGGGTGAAATGGGGTATAAACTATTTCCGAGAACGGTAATGATTTCGACCGATTTGACGGCATGGGTGGGTGGCCCCAAATACCTCATATAAACACACCGACACCCGACACCCATCCATCACCCCGGGTGTGCCACCCCGAGGGGTGAACATGGGGTATGGACCCTTTTCGAAAACCGTAGGGATTTCGACCGATTTGACGGCTTGTGGGGGTGGACCACCCCAAATACCCCATAGAAACACCCGAACCCCCATCCATCACCCTCGGGGTGTGCCACCAAGTGGGATAAACTGGGGTATGGACCAGTTTCGAGAAAGGTAAGGATTTCAACCGATTTGCGTCTCTCACCAAGACAAATATGTTAAGGTATGGCAACTTCCATTTTCGTTCTGGCCTTTCATCGCCACGATTGGCGCATTTGTTGAACTTCCATAGTCGATCCGGGACTGTATAATCAAACTCAAATCGACTTACATATTATAAGTCATTATTATTACGAAGTTGAATTTTTGTGGGATCTTTTTATTTTTGGGACCAACCAACACAGGAAATCATTCGAAGTGTTAGTATAGGATATCTTTTCGAAAGACCAATTTATGTCAAAATATTACAATAGGGCCCTTCGGCCAATTCACATCTGACCACTAAAACACAATATGACGACCGTCGCCCAATGTTGTTCGAATAAGACCAAATATGGTCACACAAATGGTTCCTTATGGTGCCACTAAGTCGAGGACAATTCAAAACCACCCACGCACCCGAGCGGGTTAAAGTGGGGTATGGACCAGTTTCGAGAAAGGTAAGGATTTCAACCGATTTGGGTCTCTCACCAAGACAAATGTGTTGATGTATAGCAACTTCCATTTTCGTTCTGGCCTTTCGTCGCCACGATTGGCGCATTTGTTGGACTTCTATAGTCATCCGGGACTGTATAATCAAACTCAAATCGACTTAAATATTATAAGTCATTATTATTACGAAGTTGAATTTTTGTGGGATCTTTTTATTTTTGGGACCAACCAACACAGGAAATCATTCGAAGTGCTAGTATAGAATATCTTTTCGAAAGACCAATTTATGTCAAAATATTACAATAGGGCCCTTCGGCCAATTCACATCTGACCACTAAAACAATATGACGACCGTCGCCCAATGTTGTTCGAATAAGACCAAATATGGTCACACAAATGGTTCCTTATGGTGCCACTAAGTCGAGGACAATTCAAAACCACACACGCACCCGAGTGGGTTAAACTGGGGTATGGACCAGTTTCGAGAAAGGTAAGGATTTCAACCGATTTGGGTCTCTCACCAAGACAAATGTGTTAATGTATACAACTTCCATTTTCGTTCTGGCCTTTCGTCGCCACGATTGGCGCATTTGTTGGACTGCTATAGTCGATCCGGGACTGTATAATCAAACTCAAATCGACTTAAATATTATAAGTCATTATTATTACGAAGTTGAATTTTTGTGGGATCTTTTTATTTTTGGGACCAACAAACACAGGAAGTCATTCGAAGTGTTAGTATAGGATATGTTTTCGAGAGACAAATTTATGTCAAAATGTTACAATAGGGCCCTTCGGCCAATTCACATCTGACCACTAAAACATTATGATGACCGTCGCCCAATGTTTTTGGAATAAGACCAAATATGGTCAAACAAATGGTTCCTAATGGTGCCCCTAAACCGAGGAAAATTCAAAACCCACTCTATCATCTCAAACGCTATCTAATGAATGCATATATACTTCTTTCTGTCTCTCCCCAAGACAAATTTGATAAGGCTGGTGGGTGGCCCGCCAGAAATACCCCATAGAAACACCACGATCCCCCACCTTTCACCTTTCACCCACGGGGGTGCTACCCCGAGGGGGTGAACATTGGGTATAGACCATTTTCAAGAACCGTAGGGGTTTCGACCGATTTGACTGGATG
Organism: Siphonodentalium dalli; assembly: GCA_032622095.1. Taxonomy (NCBI): domain Eukaryota; kingdom Metazoa; phylum Mollusca; class Scaphopoda; order Gadilida; family Siphonodentaliidae; genus Siphonodentalium; species Siphonodentalium dalli. Next base: position 5,236,092 of record CP136067.1, read on the forward strand.
GGTGGGTGGCCCAAAATAAACACCCGACACACCACCCATCCATCACCCCGGGGATGCCACCCGAGGGGGTAAACATGGGGTATGGACCAGTTTCGAGAAAGCTAAGGGTTTCAACCGATTTAACGGCATGGGTGCATGGCCCTCCCAAATACTCCAGAGAAACACCCCGACCCCACCCTTCACCCACGGGGTGCTACCCCAAGTGAGTGAAAATGGAATAAGGATCATCTTCGAGAACCGTAGGGGTTTCGACCGATTTGACTGCATGGGTGGGTGGCCCGCCCCAAATACCACATAGAAACTCCCCAACCCACACCATTACCCAATGGGGTGCCACCCCGAGGGGGTAACAATTGGGTATGGACCATTTTCGAGAACAGTAGGGATTTCGACCGATTTGACGGATGGGTGGGTGGTCTGTCCCAAATACTCCCTATAAACAACCGACTCCCTTCCAATCAATTCAGGGTATGGACCATTATCGAGAACGGTAAAGATTTGGACCGATTTGACGGCGTGGGTGGGTGGCCCGTCACATATACCTCACAGAAACACCCCAATCCCTGCCCAAACACCCAGAGTGGTGCCACCCGAAGGGGTGAAATGGGGTATAAACTATTTCCGAGAACGGTAATGATTTCGACCGATTTGACGGCATGGGTGGGTGGCCCCAAATACCTCATATAAACACACCGACACCCGACACCCATCCATCACCCCGGGTGTGCCACCCCGAGGGGTGAACATGGGGTATGGACCCTTTTCGAAAACCGTAGGGATTTCGACCGATTTGACGGCTTGTGGGGGTGGACCACCCCAAATACCCCATAGAAACACCCGAACCCCCATCCATCACCCTCGGGGTGTGCCACCAAGTGGGATAAACTGGGGTATGGACCAGTTTCGAGAAAGGTAAGGATTTCAACCGATTTGCGTCTCTCACCAAGACAAATATGTTAAGGTATGGCAACTTCCATTTTCGTTCTGGCCTTTCATCGCCACGATTGGCGCATTTGTTGAACTTCCATAGTCGATCCGGGACTGTATAATCAAACTCAAATCGACTTACATATTATAAGTCATTATTATTACGAAGTTGAATTTTTGTGGGATCTTTTTATTTTTGGGACCAACCAACACAGGAAATCATTCGAAGTGTTAGTATAGGATATCTTTTCGAAAGACCAATTTATGTCAAAATATTACAATAGGGCCCTTCGGCCAATTCACATCTGACCACTAAAACACAATATGACGACCGTCGCCCAATGTTGTTCGAATAAGACCAAATATGGTCACACAAATGGTTCCTTATGGTGCCACTAAGTCGAGGACAATTCAAAACCACCCACGCACCCGAGCGGGTTAAAGTGGGGTATGGACCAGTTTCGAGAAAGGTAAGGATTTCAACCGATTTGGGTCTCTCACCAAGACAAATATGTTGATGTATAGCAACTTCCATTTTCGTTCTGGCCTTTCGTCGCCACGATTGGCGCATTTGTTGGACTTCTATAGTCGATCCGGGACTGTATAATCAAACTCAAATCGACTTAAATATTATAAGTCATTATTATTACGAAGTTGAATTTTTGTGGGATCTTTTTATTTTTGGGACCAACCAACACAGGAAATCATTCGAAGTGCTAGTATAGAATATCTTTTCGAAAGACCAATTTATGTCAAAATATTACAATAGGGCCCTTCGGCCAATTCACATCTGACCACTAAAACAATATGACGACCGTCGCCCAATGTTGTTCGAATAAGACCAAATATGGTCACACAAATGGTTCCTTATGGTGCCACTAAGTCGAGGACAATTCAAAACCACACACGCACCCGAGTGGGTTAAACTGGGGTATGGACCAGTTTCGAGAAAGGTAAGGATTTGTACGAGACATAAATCCCGTTGTGAGCTCTCTTGGGATCCCATGACAAATATCCTGTCTGTGTTATCATGCGTGTCAATTAGCTTAACCGATTTAAAGAAAAAAAATTCATTTTGGATGTTTTTGGTTTGCCGGAAAATCAATTTCTTGCCACGCGACGACATATCGTCGTCTACTTTTTCTCCGTTTACTTCAACCCCCTCTCACGGCCGCATCACTGTCAATTTTGTGCTTCATTTCAGCTCAAATATTTCTAGTGCATCCTTTATATTGATAGCATAGCACCAGTCAGGTAAACGCGCCTCAATTTGTATGGATACCGAGCCTGGAACGGTCTGGAACGACCTAGAATGGAATTTCGTCTACCTTTCTCCCTATCTTTCAACCCCTCCCCTACGCAGGTCAGATGATTCGCCCCGTTCGTCATACCTACCGAAAATACTCCTGTGACAAATGGAACCGACGGAAATGAAGTATAAGGTGCTAAACATATTAAAATGACGACTAGGGGAGTTTTTAATTATTGAGTTATAACATGTAAATTGCCTTTTTACGAGACATAAATCCCGTTGTGAGCTCTCTTGGGATCCCATGACAAATATCCTGTCTGTGCTACCATGCGTGTCAATTAGCTTAACCGATTTAAAGAAAAAAAATCATTTTGGATGTTTTTGGTTTGCCGGAAAATCAATTTCTTGCCAGGCGACGATATATCGTCGTCTACTTATTCTCCGTTTTCTTCAACCCCCTCTCACGGCCGCATCCCTGTCAATTTTGTGCTTGATTTCAGCTCGAATATTTCTAATGCATCCCTTATATTGATAGCATAGCACCATTCAGGTAAACGCGCCTCAATTTGTATGGACACCGAGCCTGGAACGGTCTGGAACGACCTAGAATGGAATTTCGTCTACTTTTCTCCCTATCTTTTAACCCCTCCCCTACGCAGGTCAGATGATTCGCCCCGTTCGTCATACCTACCGAAAATACTCCTGTGACAAATGGAATCGACGGAAATGAAGTATATGGTGCTAAACATATTAGAATGGCGACTAGGAGTGCTTTTTATTATTGAGTTATAACATGTAAATTGCCTTTTTACGAGACATAAATCCCGTTGTGAGCTCTCTTGGGATCCCATGGCAAATATCCTGTCTGTGCTACCATGCGTGTCAATTAGCTTAACCGATTTAAAGAAAAAAAAATCATTTTGGATGTTTTTGGTTTGCCGGAAAATCAATTTCTTGCCAGGCGACGATATATCGTCGTCTACTTATTCTCCGTTTTCTTCAACCCCCTCTCACGGCCGCATCCCTGTCAATTTTGTTCTTGATTTCAGCTCGAATATTTCTAATGCATCCCTTATGTTGATAGCATAGCACCATTCAGGTAAACGCGCCTCAATTTGTATGGACACCGAGCCTGGAACGGTCTGGAACGACCTAGAATGGAATTTCGTCTACTTTTCTCCCTATCTTTTAACCCCTCCCCTACGCAGGTCAGATGATTCGCCCCGTTCGTCATACCTACCGAAAATACTCCTGTGACAAATGGAACCGACGGAAATGAAGTATATGGTGCTAAACATATTAGAATGGCGACTAGGAGTGTTTTTTATTATTGAGTTATAACATGTAAATTGCCTTTTTACGAGACATAAATCCCATTTTGAGCTCTCTTGGGATCCCATGACAAATATCGTGTCAGTGCTACCATGCGTGTCAATTAGCTTAACCGTTTCAAAAACAAAAAAAATCATTTTTGTGTTTTTGGTTTACCGGAAAATCAATTTCTTGCCAGGCGACGACATATCGTCGTCTACTTATTCTCCGTTTTCTTCAACCCCCTCTCACGGCCGCATCCCTGTCAATTTTGTGCTTGATTTCAGCTCGAATATTTCTAGTGCATCCCTTATATTGATAGCATAGCACCAGTGAGGTAAACGCGCCTCAATTTGTATGGATACCGAGCCTGGAACGGTCTGGAACGACCTAGAATGGAATTTCGTCTACTTTTCTCCCTATCTTTCAACCCCTCCCCTACGCAGGTCAGATGATTCGCCCCGTTCGTCATACCTACCGAAAATACTCCTGTGACAAATGGAACCGACGGAAATGAAGAATAAGGTGCTAAACATATTAAAATGTCGATTAGGGGAGTTTTTAATTATTGAGTTATAACATGTAAATTGCCTTTTTACGAGACATAAATCCCGTTGTGAGCTCTCTTGGGATCCCATGACAAATATCCTGTCTGTGCTACCATGCGTGTCAATTAGCTTAACCGATTTAAAGAAAAAAAATTCATTTTGGATGTTTTTGGTTTGCCGGAAAACCAATTTCTTGCCAGGCGACGATATATCGTAGTCTACTTATTCTCCGTTTTCTTCAACCCCCTCTCACGGCCGCATCCCTGTCAATTTTGTGCTTGATTTCAGCTCGAATATTTCTAATGCATCCCTTATGTTGATAGCATAGCACCATTCAGGTAAACGCGCCTCAATTTGTATGGATACCGAGCCTGGAACGGTCTGGAACGACCTAGAATGGAATTTCGTCTACTTTTCTCCCTATCTTTCAACCCCTCCCCTACGCAGGTCAGATGATTCGCCCCGTTCGTCATAACTACCGAAAATACTCCTGTGACAAATGGAACCGACGGAAATGAAGTATAAGGTGCTAAACATATTAAAATGGCGACTAGGGGAGTTTTTAATTATTGAGTTATAACATGTAAATTGCCTTTTTACGAGACATAAATCCCGTTGTGAGCTCTCTTGGGATCCCATGACAAATATCCTGTCTGTGCTACCATGCGTGTCAATTAGCTTAACCGATTTGAAGAAAAAAAATCATTTTGGATGTTTTTGGTTTGCCGGAAAATCAATTTCTTGCCAGGCGACGATATATCGTCGTCTACTTATTCTCCGTTTTCTTCAACCCCCTCTCACGGCCGCATCCCTGTCAATTTTGTGCTTGATTTCAGCTCGAATATTTCTAATGCATCCCTTATATTGATAGCATAGCACCATTCAGGTAAACGCGCCTCAATTTGTATGGACACCGAGCCTGGAACGGTCTGGAACGACCTAGAATGGAATTTCGTCTACTTTTCTCCCTATCTTTTAACCCCTCCCCTACGCAGGTCAGATGATTCGCCCCGTTCGTCATACCTACCGAAAATACTCCTGTGACAAATAGAATCGACGGAAATGAAGTATATGGTGCTAAACATATTAGAATGGCGACTAGGAGTGTTTTTTATTATTGAGTTATAACATGTAAATTGCCTTTTTACGAGACATAAATCCCGTTGTGAGCTCTCTTGGGATCCCATGGCAAATATCCTGTCTGTGCTACCATGCGTGTCAATTAGCTTAACCGATTTAAAGAAAAAAAAATCATTTTGGATGTTTTTGGTTTGCCGGAAAATCAATTTCTTGCCAGGCGACGATATATCGTCGTCTACTTATTCTCCGTTTTCTTCAACCCCTCTCACGGCCGCATCCCTGTCAATTTTGTTCTTGATTTCAGCTCGAATATTTCTAATGCATCCCTTATGTTGATAGCATAGCACCATTCAGGTAAACGCGCCTCAATTTGTATGGACACCGAGCCTGGAACGGTCTGGAACGACCTAGAATGGAATTTCGTCTACTTTTCTCCCTATCTTTCAACCCCTCCCCTACGCAGGTCAGATGATTCGCCCCGTTCGTCATACCTACCGAAAATACTCCTGTGACAAATGGAACCGACGGAAATGAAGTATAAGGTGCTAAACATATTAAAATGGCGACAAGGGGTGTTTTTTATTATTGAGTTATAACATGTAAATTGCCTTTGTACGAGACATAAATCCCGTTGTGAGCTCTCTTAGGATCCCATGACAAATATCCTGTCTGTGTTATTATGCGTGTCAATTAGCTTAACCGATTTAAAGAAAAAAAAATCATTTTGGATGTTTTTGGTTTGCCGGAAAATCAATTTCTTGCCACGCGACGACATATCGTCGTCTACTTATTCTCCGTTTACTTCAACCCCCTCTCACGGCCGCATCCCTGTCAATTTTGTGCTTCATTTCAGCTCGAATATTTCTAGTGCATCCTTTATATTGATAGCATAGCACCAGTCAGGTAAACGCGCCTCAATTTGTATGGATACCGAGCCTGGAACGGTCTGGAACGACCTAGAATGGAATTTCGTCCACCTTTCTCCCTATCTTTCAACCCCTCCCCTACGCAGGTCAGATGATTCGCCCCGTTCGTCATACCTACCGAAAATACTCCTGTGACAAATGGAACCGACGGAAATGAAGTATAAGGTGCTAAACATATTAAAATGGCCACTAGGGGAGTTTTTAATTATTGAGTTATAACATGTAAATTGCCTTTTTACGAGACATAAATCCCGTTGTGAGCTCTCTTGGGATCCCATGACAAATATCCTGTCGTGCTACCATGCGTGTCAATTAGCTTAACCGATTTAAAGAAAAAAAATCATTTTGGATGTTTTTGGTTTGCCGGAAAATCAATTTCTTGCCAGGCGACGATATATCGTCGTCTACTTATTCTCCGTTTTCTTCAACCCCCTCTCACGGCCGCATCCCTGTCAATTTTGTGCTTGATTTCAGCTCGAATATTTCTAATGCATCCCTTATATTGATAGCATAGCACCATTCAGGTAAACGCGCCTCAATTTGTATGGACACCGAGCCTGGAACGGTCTGGAACGACCTAGAATGGAATTTCGTCTACTTTTCTCCCTATCTTTTAACCCCTCCCCTACGCAGGTCAGATGATTCGCCCCGTTCGTCATACCTACCGAAAATACTCCTGTGACAAATGGAATCGACGGAAATGAAGTATATGGTGCTAAACATATTAGAATGGCGACTAGGAGTGTTTTTTATTATTGAGTTATAACATGTAAATTGCCTTTTTACGAGACATAAATCCCGTTGTGAGCTCTCTTGGGATCCCATGGCAAATATCCTGTCTGTGCTACCATGCGTGTCAATTAGCTTAACCGATTTAAAGAAGAAAAAAATCATTTTGGATGTATTTGGTTTGCCGGAAAATCAATTTCTTGCCAGGCGACGATATATCGTCGTCTACTTATTCTCCGTTTTCTTCAACCCCCTCTCACGGCCGCATCCCTGTCAATTTTGTTCTTGATTTCAGCTCGAATATTTCTAATGCATCCCTTATGTTGATAGCATAGCACCATTCAGGTAAACGCGCCTCAATTTGTATGGACACCGAGCCTGGAACGGTCTGGAACGACCTAGAATGGAATTTCGTCTACTTTTCTCCCTATCTTTTAACCCCTCCCCTACGCAGGTCAGATGATTCGCCCCGTTCGTCATACCTACCGAAAATACTCCTGTGACAAATGGAACCGACGGAAATGAAGTATATGGTGCTAAACATATTAGAATGGCGACTAGGAGTGTTTTTTATTATTGAGTTATAACATGTAAATTGCCTTTTTACGAGACATAAATCCCATTTTGAGCTCTCTTGGGATCCCATGACAAATATCGTGTCTGTGCTACCATGCGTGTCAATTAGCTTAACCGTTTCAAAAACAAAAAAAATCATTTTTGTGTTTTTGGTTTACCGGAAAATCAATTTCTTGCCAGGCGACGACATATCGTCGTCTACTTATTCTCCGTTTTCTTCAACCCCCTCTCACGGCCGCATCCCTGTCAATTTTGTGCTTGATTTCAGCTCGAATATTTCTAGTGCATCCCTTATATTGATAGCATAGCACCAGTCAGGTAAACGCGCCTCAATTTGTATGGATACCGAGCCTGGAACGGTCTGGAACGACCTACATGTAGAATGGAATTTCGTCTACTTTTCTCCCTATCTTTCAACCCCTCCCCTACGCAGGTCAGATGATTCGCCCCGTTCGTCATACCTACCGAAAATACTCCTGTGACAAATGGAACCGACGGATATGAAGTATATGGTGCTAAACATATTAAAATGGCGACTAGGAGTGTTTTTTGTTATTGAGTTATAACATGTAAATTGCCTTTTTACGAGACATAAATCCCATTTTGAGCTCTCTTGGGATCCCATGACAAATATCGTGTCTGTGCTACCATGCGTGTCAATTAGCTTAACCGTTTCAAAGAAAAAAAATATCATTTTTGATGTTTTTGGTTTGCCGGAAAATAATTTTTTTGCCACACAGCTTGGAATCGGCGACGACATAACGTCGCCTACTTATTCTCCGTTTTCTTCAAACCCCTGTCACGGCCGCATCCCTGCCCATTTTGCGTTGGAATTCATTGTTGATACTCATAACGAACCCCTTCCGTCGATAACGTTGCATTTTTTCCGAATAAAGTGTCTCGTTGCCTGGATATCGAACCCGGAACGGGCCGGAACGAGCCAGAACGGATGGAAAAACGGCGAATTTCGAGTGACAATGCAAATTTTACTCGGGAGAAAACAATTTGAGGAAGTTTTTTTTTCGAAACGTTAGTTAGGTCGAGTTTGATGCTCTCCATCAACGTTTTTTTTTTTTTCAGTCTGCCATTGTTCGTTCCGGAACGAGTAGGTACTTCCACCCTCGTTCCGGACTTTCGGACCCCCGGAACGACCGGAAAAAATAATTTGCCGCCAAAACGGTTGCCAGTTTGTCACACTTATTTTTCGAGTTCTTTCAGATTCCGTCGAAACCCCGAAGTTGGAAGTTCTGTATATACTTCCTTGGTTACACCATGGAAGTATAATAATAGGATCAATCATGAGTGGAAAGAATCGCAGTTTATGGACGGAAAATATGAAGTATGGTGATTATATGTTGTCCTAATATGTGTAGGTTGATCTCAAGTGTTTGGACGTGACCCCACCCCTGCCTCGAAATTGGGTGACGGGATTGGGAAAACATCAACCCCTGGCACAAACTGCTAAGTTTGAGGCCCCGTAACTTCGTCAGTTTCCAACGGATTTTAAAGTTGTTTCCAGTTTTGTGATTTGCGGCTGACATAGATTGCATAGTATAAATTTCATCTGATTTGGAGACGGATAACACTTTGATTATTGGAAAGCATATGGGCCCAAATTCAAACTTGTACGGCCAAAATCTCCGCCATTTTTCAACGTATTTACGATCTGTCTTCAGCTTCGAGATCGGCTGATGTTGCAGATATTATATTCCAAGTTTCATCTGATTCCGAGAAGAATTAAAATTCGGCACCACGGACCACCCCTCCCCAGACCCACAATAATGAACCGACACTGGCAAAATTTGGCCCACCGCGTGCCGTCTCCAGTCCGTACGCATTTTCGTATCAGATGACATCCTATGTTCGATATCTTCGGAGGAGATGTGTTATCAAGCACATGGGCCCAAAATTGCAAAGTTTGAGGGCCCGCGATTCTTTTAGTTTTCGATGGATTTTCGAAATTCTTCCAGTTTCTAGATCGGCTGATGTTGCAGATGTTATATTCCAAGTTTCATCTGATTCCGAGAAGAATTAAAAATTGGTACCACGGACCACCCCTCCCCAGACCCACAATAATGAACAGACACTGGCAAAATTTGGCCCACCGCGTGCTCTCTTCCGTCCGCACACGTTGGCGTATCAGATGATATCCTATGTTGGATATCTTCGGAGGAGATGTGAGGACAAGCACATGGGCCCAAATTGCAAACTTTGAGGGCCCGTAACTCTTGCATTTCTTCTCGGATTTCAAAAATCCTTTCCGGTATGAGTTTGTTTTCGTTCGGGAAATACATAAACTTAAATATATGAATGTCAATCAAAATTTTATTTTGCAAACAATTTGCCCCCCACCCCAGTGTCAAAATATATGTCTGACCCTGTCAAAATTTCCTTCTCTGACTAAACTGACAACGGTCAACACGACTATGAAAACCACATGCAGTTATCTGGAATGATACAAGAGGACAACAGAGTACAATCAAATAGAGGTTTGCCAACTATGGGCGGTAACTCCTCAGGGAAAGCGCGGACACAAGTTCTGATGCCCGTGGGCAGTAGGGCATATCGAGATGTGTATACAGTCCAATTTTCGATGCTCTGCTCCTTATAATTTCCGAGATAATAAAATGACATTTTTTCATATAAAGGGAGATAACTCTACGGGGTAAATGCGGACAATATCCGTTATGAGCCAAAGGCATAGAACTCATTTACCCCAACATACTTACCAAACTTGAGTTTTCTAGTACTAATACATTCCGAGATTTGGGCGTTGAAAAATACTGTAGTATAATAATAATAATAATGAAAAATAATCGAAAAAGGGCCATAACTCTGTTAAAAGATATTGGACCAACATCCGGATACCATTATTTTTAGTAGACCTTAGATGCCTTCATTCGCTAGAGATTTCGCGGTCCTCCTCCCATTAGTTTCTGAGTATTTCCAATTAAACAGAAAACGGCCGCAGTAGAAAAACAATATACTTCCTTGGTTACACCATGGAAGTATAATAATAGGATCAATCATGAGTGGAAAGAATCGCAGTTTATGGACGGAAAATATGAAGTATGGTGATTATATGTTGTCCTAATATGTGTAGGTTGATCTCAAGTGTTTGGACGTGACCCCACCCCTGCCTCGAAATTGGGTGACGGGATTGGGAAAACATCAACCCCTGGCACAAACTGCTAAGTTTGAGGCCCCGTAACTTCGTCAGTTTCCAACGGATTTTAAAGTTGTTTCCAGTTTTGTGATTTGCGGCTGACATAGATTGCATAGTATAAATTTCATCTGATTTGGAGACGGATAACACTTTGATTATTGGAAAGCATATGGGCCCAAATTCAAACTTGTACGGCCAAAATCTCCGCCATTTTCCAACGTATTTACGATCTGTCTTCAGCTTCGAGATCGGCTGATGTTGCAGATATTATATTCCAAGTTTCATCTGATTCCGAGAAGAATTAAAATTCGGCACCACGGACCACCCCTCCCCAGACCCACAATAATGAACCGACACTGGCAAAATTTGGCCCACCGCGTGCCGTCTCCAGTCCGTACGCATTTTCGTATCAGATGACATCCTATGTTCGATATCTTCGGAGGAGATGTGTTATCAAGCACATGGGCCCAAAATTGCAAAGTTTGAGGGCCCGCGATTCTTTTAGTTTTCGATGGATTTTCGAAATTCTTCCAGTTTCTAGATCGGCTGATGTTGCAGATGTTATATTCCAAGTTTCATCTGATTCCGAGAAGAATTAAAAATTGGTACCACGGACCACCCCTCCCCAGACCCACAATAATGAACAGACACTGGCAAAATTTGGCCCACCGCGTGCTCTCTTCCGTCCGCACACGTTGGCGTATCAGATGATATCCTATGTTCGATATCTTCGGAGGAGATGTGAGGACAAGCACATGGGCCCAAATTGCAAACTTTGAGGGCCCGTAACTCTTGCATTTCTTCTCGGATTTCAAAAATCCTTTCCGGTATGAGTTTGTTTTCGTTCGGGAAATACATAAACTTAAATATATGAATGTCAATCAAAATTTTATTTTGCAAACAATTTGCCCCCCACCCCAGTGTCAAAATATATGTCTGACCCTGTCAAAATTTCCTTCTCTGACTAAACTGACAACGGTCAACACGACTATGAAAACCACATGCAGTTATCTGGAATGATACAAGAGGACAACAGAGTACAATCAAATAGAGGTTTGCCAACTATGGGCGGTAACTCCTCAGGGAAAGCGCGGACACAAGTTCTGATGCCCGTGGGCAGTAGGGCATATCGAGATGTGTATACAGTCCAATTTTCGATGCTCTGCTCCTTATAATTTCCGAGATAATAAAATGACATTTTTTCATATAAAGGGAGATAACTCTACGGGGTAAATGCGGACAATATCCGTTATGAGCCAAAGGCATAGAACTCATTTACCCCAACATACTTACCAAACTTGAGTTTTCTAGTACTAATACATTCCGAGATTTGGGCGTTGAAAAATACTGTAGTATAATAATAATAATAATGAAAAATAATCGAAAAAGGGCCATAACTCTGTTAAAAGATATTGGACCAACATCCGGATACCATTATTTTTAGTAGACCTTAGATGCCTTCATTCGCTAGAGATTTCGCGGTCCTCCTCCCATTAGTTTCTGAGTATTTCCAATTAAACAGAAAACGGCCGCAGTAGAAAAACAATATACTTCCTTGGTTACACCATGGAAGTATAATAATAGGATCAATCATGAGTGGAAAGAATCGCAGTTTATGGACGGAAAATATGAAGTATGGTGATTATATGTTGTCCTAATATGTGTAGGTTGATCTCAAGTGTTTGGACGTGACCCCACCCCTGCCTCGAAATTGGGTGACGGGATTGGGAAAACATCAACCCCTGGCACAAACTGCTAAGTTTGAGGCCCCGTAACTTCGTCAGTTTCCAACGGATTTTAAAGTTGTTTCCAGTTTTGTGATTTGCGGCTGACATAGATTGCATAGTATAAATTTCATCTGATTTGGAGACGGATAACACTTTGATTATTGGAAAGCATATGGGCCCAAATTCAAACTTGTACGGCCAAAATCTCCGCCATTTTCCAACGTATTTACGATCTGTCTTCAGCTTCGAGATCGGCTGATGTTGCAGATATTATATTCCAAGTTTCATCTGATTCCGAGAAGAATTAAAATTCGGCACCACGGACCACCCCTCCCCAGACCCACAATAATGAACCGACACTGGCAAAATTTGGCCCACCGCGTGCCGTCTCCAGTCCGTACGCATTTTCGTATCAGATGACATCCTATGTTCGATATCTTCGGAGGAGATGTGTTATCAAGCACATGGGCCCAAAATTGCAAAGTTTGAGGGCCCGCGATTCTTTTAGTTTTCGATGGATTTTCGAAATTCTTCCAGTTTCTAGATCGGCTGATGTTGCAGATGTTATATTCCAAGTTTCATCTGATTCCGAGAAGAATTAAAAATTGGTACCACGGACCACCCCTCCCCAGACCCACAATAATGAACAGACACTGGCAAAATTTGGCCCACCGCGTGCTCTCTTCCGTCCGCACACGTTGGCGTATCAGATGATATCCTATGTTCGATATCTTCGGAGGAGATGTGAGGACAAGCACATGGGCCCAAATTGCAAACTTTGAGGGCCCGTAACTCTTGCATTTCTTCTCGGATTTCAAAAATCCTTTCCGGTATGAGTTTGTTTTCGTTCGGGAAATACATAAACTTAAATATATGAATGTCAATCAAAATTTTATTTTGCAAACAATTTGCCCCCCACCCCAGTGTCAAAATATATGTCTGACCCTGTCAAAATTTCCTTCTCTGACTAAACTGACAACGGTCAACACGACTATGAAAACCACATGCAGTTATCTGGAATGATACAAGAGGACAACAGAGTACAATCAAATAGAGGTTTGCCAACTATGGGCGGTAACTCCTCAGGGAAAGCGCGGACACAAGTTCTGATGCCCGTGGGCAGTAGGGCATATCGAGATGTGTATACAGTCCAATTTTCGATGCTCTGCTCCTTATAATTTCCGAGATAATAAAATGACATTTTTTCATATAAAGGGAGATAACTCTACGGGGTAAATGCGGACAATATCCGTTATGAGCCAAAGGCATAGAACTCATTTACCCCAACATACTTACCAAACTTGAGTTTTCTAGTACTAATACATTCCGAGATTTGGGCGTTGAAAAATACTGTAGTATAATAATAATAATAATGAAAAATAATCGAAAAAGGGCCATAACTCTGTTAAAAGATATTGGACCAACATCCGGATACCATTATTTTTAGTAGACCTTAGATGCCTTCATTCGCTAGAGATTTCGCGGTCCTCCTCCCATTAGTTTCTGAGTATTTCCAATTAAACAGAAAACGGCCGCAGTAGAAAAACAATATACTTCCTTGGTTACACCATGGAAGTATAATAATAGGATCAATCATGAGTGGAAAGAATCGCAGTTTATGGACGGAAAATATGAAGTATGGTGATTATATGTTGTCCTAATATGTGTAGGTTGATCTCAAGTGTTTGGACGTGACCCCACCCCTGCCTCGAAATTGGGTGACGGGATTGGGAAAACATCAACCCCTGGCACAAACTGCTAAGTTTGAGGCCCCGTAACTTCGTCAGTTTCCAACGGATTTTAAAGTTGTTTCCAGTTTTGTGATTTGCGGCTGACATAGATTGCATAGTATAAATTTCATCTGATTTGGAGACGGATAACACTTTGATTATTGGAAAGCATATGGGCCCAAATTCAAACTTGTACGGCCAAAATCTCCGCCATTTTCCAACGTATTTACGATCTGTCTTCAGCTTCGAGATCGGCTGATGTTGCAGATATTATATTCCAAGTTTCATCTGATTCCGAGAAGAATTAAAATTCGGCACCACGGACCACCCCTCCCCAGACCCACAATAATGAACCGACACTGGCAAAATTTGGCCCACCGCGTGCCGTCTCCAGTCCGTACGCATTTTCGTATCAGATGACATCCTATGTTCGATATCTTCGGAGGAGATGTGTTATCAAGCACATGGGCCCAAAATTGCAAAGTTTGAGGGCCCGCGATTCTTTTAGTTTTCGATGGATTTTCGAAATTCTTCCAGTTTCTAGATCGGCTGATGTTGCAGATGTTATATTCCAAGTTTCATCTGATTCCGAGAAGAATTAAAAATTGGTACCACGGACCACCCCTCCCCAGACCCACAATAATGAACAGACACTGGCAAAATTTGGCCCACCGCGTGCTCTCTTCCGTCCGCACACGTTGGCGTATCAGATGATATCCTATGTTCGATATCTTCGGAGGAGATGTGAGGACAAGCACATGGGCCCAAATTGCAAACTTTGAGGGCCCGTAACTCTTGCATTTCTTCTCGGATTTCAAAAATCCTTTCCGGTATGAGTTTGTTTTCGTTCGGGAAATACATAAACTTAAATATATGAATGTCAATCAAAATTTTATTTTGCAAACAATTTGCCCCCCACCCCAGTGTCAAAATATATGTCTGACCCTGTCAAAATTTCCTTCTCTGACTAAACTGACAACGGTCAACACGACTATGAAAACCACATGCAGTTATCTGGAATGATACAAGAGGACAACAGAGTACAATCAAATAGAGGTTTGCCAACTATGGGCGGTAACTCCTCAGGGAAAGCGCGGACACAAGTTCTGATGCCCGTGGGCAGTAGGGCATATCGAGATGTGTATACAGTCCAATTTTCGATGCTCTGCTCCTTATAATTTCCGAGATAATAAAATGACATTTTTTCATATAAAGGGAGATAACTCTACGGGGTAAATGCGGACAATATCCGTTATGAGCCAAAGGCATAGAACTCATTTACCCCAACATACTTACCAAACTTGAGTTTTCTAGTACTAATACATTCCGAGATTTGGGCGTTGAAAAATACTGTAGTATAATAATAATAATAATGAAAAATAATCGAAAAAGGGCCATAACTCTGTTAAAAGATATTGGACCAACATCCGGATACCATTATTTTTAGTAGACCTTAGATGCCTTCATTCGCTAGAGATTTCGCGGTTCTCCTCCCATTAGTTTCTGAGTATTTCCAATTAAACAGAAAACGGCCGCAGTAGAAAAACAATATACTTCCTTGGTTACACCATGGAAGTATAATAATAGGATCAATCATGAGTGGAAAGAATCGCAGTTTATGGACGGAAAATATGAAGTATGGTGATTATATGTTGTCCTAATATGTGTAGGTTGATCTCAAGTGTTTGGACGTGACCCCACCCCTGCCTCGAAATTGGGTGACGGGATTGGGAAAACATCAACCCCTGGCACAAACTGCTAAGTTTGAGGCCCCGTAACTTCGTCAGTTTCCAACGGATTTTAAAGTTGTTTCCAGTTTTGTGATTTGCGGCTGACATAGATTGCATAGTATAAATTTCATCTGATTTGGAGACGGATAACACTTTGATTATTGGAAAGCATATGGGCCCAAATTCAAACTTGTACGGCCAAAATCTCCGCCATTTTCCAACGTATTTACGATCTGTCTTCAGCTTCGAGATCGGCTGATGTTGCAGATATTATATTCCAAGTTTCATCTGATTCCGAGAAGAATTAAAATTCGGCACCACGGACCACCCCTCCCCAGACCCACAATAATGAACCGACACTGGCAAAATTTGGCCCACCGCGTGCCGTCTCCAGTCCGTACGCATTTTCGTATCAGATGACATCCTATGTTCGATATCTTCGGAGGAGATGTGTTATCAAGCACATGGGCCCAAAATTGCAAAGTTTGAGGGCCCGCGATTCTTTTAGTTTTCGATGGATTTTCGAAATTCTTCCAGTTTCTAGATCGGCTGATGTTGCAGATGTTATATTCCAAGTTTCATCTGATTCCGAGAAGAATTAAAAATTGGTACCACGGACCACCCCTCCCCAGACCCACAATAATGAACAGACACTGGCAAAATTTGGCCCACCGCGTGCTCTCTTCCGTCCGCACACGTTGGCGTATCAGATGATATCCTATGTTCGATATCTTCGGAGGAGATGTGAGGACAAGCACATGGGCCCAAATTGCAAACTTTGAGGGCCCGTAACTCTTGCATTTCTTCTCGGATTTCAAAAATCCTTTCCGGTATGAGTTTGTTTTCGTTCGGGAAATACATAAACTTAAATATATGAATGTCAATCAAAATTTTATTTTGCAAACAATTTGCCCCCCACCCCAGTGTCAAAATATATGTCTGACCCTGTCAAAATTTCCTTCTCTGACTAAACTGACAACGGTCAACACGACTATGAAAACCACATGCAGTTATCTGGAATGATACAAGAGGACAACAGAGTACAATCAAATAGAGGTTTGCCAACTATGGGCGGTAACTCCTCAGGGAAAGCGCGGACACAAGTTCTGATGCCCGTGGGCAGTAGGGCATATCGAGATGTGTATACAGTCCAATTTTCGATGCTCTGCTCCTTATAATTTCCGAGATAATAAAATGACATTTTTTCATATAAAGGGAGATAACTCTACGGGGTAAATGCGGACAATATCCGTTATGAGCCAAAGGCATAGAACTCATTTACCCCAACATACTTACCAAACTTGAGTTTTCTAGTACTAATACATTCCGAGATTTGGGCGTTGAAAAATACTGTAGTATAATAATAATAATAATGAAAAATAATCGAAAAAGGGCCATAACTCTGTTAAAAGATATTGGACCAACATCCGGATACCATTATTTTTAGTAGACCTTAGATGCCTTCATTCGCTAGAGATTTCGCGGTCCTCCTCCCATTAGTTTCTGAGTATTTCCAATTAAACAGAAAACGGCCGCAGTAGAAAAACAATATACTTCCTTGGTTACACCATGGAAGTATAATAATAGGATCAATCATGAGTGGAAAGAATCGCAGTTTATGGACGGAAAATATGAAGTATGGTGATTATATGTTGTCCTAATATGTGTAGGTTGATCTCAAGTGTTTGGACGTGACCCCACCCCTGCCTCGAAATTGGGTGACGGGATTGGGAAAACATCAACCCCTGGCACAAACTGCTAAGTTTGAGGCCCCGTAACTTCGTCAGTTTCCAACGGATTTTAAAGTTGTTTCCAGTTTTGTGATTTGCGGCTGACATAGATTGCATAGTATAAATTTCATCTGATTTGGAGACGGATAACACTTTGATTATTGGAAAGCATATGGGCCCAAATTCAAACTTGTACGGCCAAAATCTCCGCCATTTTCCAACGTATTTACGATTTGTCTTCAGCTTCGAGATCGGCTGATGTTGCAGATATTATATTCCAAGTTTCATCTGATTCCGAGAAGAATTAAAATTCGGCACCACGGACCACCCCTCCCCAGACCCACAATAATGAACCGACACTGGCAAAATTTGGCCCACCGCGTGCCGTCTCCAGTCCGTACGCATTTTCGTATCAGATGACATCCTATGTTCGATATCTTCGGAGGAGATGTGTTATCAAGCACATGGGCCCAAAATTGCAAAGTTTGAGGGCCCGCGATTCTTTTAGTTTTCGATGGATTTTCGAAATTCTTCCAGTTTCTAGATCGGCTGATGTTGCAGATGTTATATTCCAAGTTTCATCTGATTCCGAGAAGAATTAAAAATTGGTACCACGGACCACCCCTCCCCAGACCCACAATAATGAACAGACACTGGCAAAATTTGGCCCACCGCGTGCTCTCTTCCGTCCGCACACGTTGGCGTATCAGATGATATCCTATGTTCGATATCTTCGGAGGAGATGTGAGGACAAGCACATGGGCCCAAATTGCAAACTTTGAGGGCCCGTAACTCTTGCATTTCTTCTCGGATTTCAAAAATCCTTTCCGGTATGAGTTTGTTTTCGTTCGGGAAATACATAAACTTAAATATATGAATGTCAATCAAAATTTTATTTTGCAAACAATTTGCCCCCCACCCCAGTGTCAAAATATATGTCTGACCCTGTCAAAATTTCCTTCTCTGACTAAACTGACAACGGTCAACACGACTATGAAAACCACATGCAGTTATCTGGAATGATACAAGAGGACAACAGAGTACAATCAAATAGAGGTTTGCCAACTATGGGCGGTAACTCCTCAGGGAAAGCGCGGACACAAGTTCTGATGCCCGTGGGCAGTAGGGCATATCGAGATGTGTATACAGTCCAATTTTCGATGCTCTGCTCCTTATAATTTCCGAGATAATAAAATGACATTTTTTTCAAATAAAGGGAGATAACTCTACGGGGTAAATGCGGACAATATCCGTTATGAGCCAAAGGCATATAACTCATTTACCCCAACATACTTACCAAACTTGAGTTTTCTAGTACTAATACATTCCGAGATTTGGGCGTTGAAAAATACTGTAGTATAATAATAATAATAATAAAAAATAATCGAAAAAGGGCCATAACTCTGTTAAAAGATATTGGACCAACATCCGGATACCATTATTTTTAGTAGACCTTAGATGCCTTCATTCGCTAGAGATTTCGCGGTCCTCCTCCCATTAGTTTCTGAGTATTTCCAATTAAACAGAAAACGGCCGCAGTAGAAAAACAATATACTTCCTTGGTTACACCATGGAAGTATAATAATGAAAAATAATCGAATAAGGGCTATAACTCTGTCTTGAAACATTGGGCCGAGATCTGGATACCATTAACTTTAGTAGACCTCAGATGCCTATATTCGTTAAAGATTTCGCGGTCCTGCTGCAATTAGTTTCTGAGTATTTTCAAATAAACGGAAAACTACCCCAATAGAAAAACAATATACTTCCTTGGTTACACCATGGAAGTATAATAATAGGGCGAATCATGAACTGAACAATTCGCAGTTTAGGGATGGAAAATATGAAGTAAGATGATTGTGTACTGTCCTTAACATTTGTGTGTTGATCTCAAGTGTTTATAATTGACCCCACTCCTGCCTCGAAATTGGGTGACGGGATTGGGAAATTGTCACACCAGGCCGAAAATGCAATTTTTGAAGGACCATAACTCCGTGATTTTCCAATGGATTTTAAAATTGTTTTAAGTTTTGTTATATGCTACTTACTGAGATTGCATATTATAAATTTCATCTGATTCGGAAAAGGAGAACAGTTTGGTTATTAGAAAGAATATGGGCCCATATTCAAACTTTGAGTTCCAAAATCTCCGCCAGTTTTTAACGGATTTACGATCTGTTTTCAGATTTGTTATTAGCGTGTATGGTAGATGTTATATTCCAAGTTTCATATAATTCGGAGAGGAAATAAATTTTGGTACCTCGGACCACTCCTCCCCTGACCCACAACACTGAACCGACACTGGCAAAATTTGGCCCACCGCGTGCACTCTTTCGTCCGCACACGTTGGCGTATCAGTTGACATCCAAACTTCGACATCTTCGGAGGAGATGTGGTGACAAGCACATGGGCCCAAAATTGCAAAATTTGTGGGCCCCTAACTTTGTCAGTTTTCAATGGATTTCGAAATTCTTTCAGTTTCTAGATCGGGTGGTGTTGTAGATGTTAAATTCCAAGTTTCATCTTATTCCGATAAGAATTACAAATTGGTACCACGGACCACCCCTCCCCATACTCACAATAATGAACAGACACTGGCAAAATTTGGCCCACCGCGTGCACTCTTTCGTCCGCACACGTTGGCGTATCAGTTGACATCCAAACTTCGACATCTTCGGAGGAGATGTGGTCACAAGCTCATGTCCCAAACTGCAAAATTTGAGGGCCTGTAACTCTTGCAATTCTTATCGGATTTCAAAAATCCTTCTTGGTTTGGGTTTGTTTTCGTTCAGGGAATGCATATACTTAAATAGATGAATATCGATCAAAAAAACATTTTTGAGAAAATTTTGCCCCCACATCAGTGTAAAAATATATATCCGACCCTGTTAAAATTTCTTTTTCGGACTAAACTGAGAACGGTCATCACGGCTATGAAAACCAAATGCAGTTATCTGGAATGATACGGGAGAACAACAGAGTACAATAAAATAGAGGTTCCCCTGTTTATGGGCGGTAACTCTCCAGGGAAAGCGCGGACACAAGTTTTGATGCCCGTGGGCAGTAGGGCATACCGAGGTGTACATACGGTCCAATTTTCGATGCTCTGCCCCTTATAATTTCCGAGATAATAAAATGACATTTTTTTTATATAAAGGGAGATAACTCCACGGGTTAAATGCGGACAATATCCGTTATGAGCCAAAGGCATATAACTCATTTACCCCAACATACTTACCAAATTTGAGTTTTCTAGTACTAATACATTCAGAGATTTGGGCGTTGAAAAATACTGTAGTATAATAATAATAATAATGAAAAATAATCGAATAAGGGCTATAACTCTGTCTTGAAACATTGGGCCGAGATCTGGATACCATTAACTTTAGTAGACCTCAGATGCCTATATTCGTTAAAGATTTCGCGGTCCTGCTGCAATTAGTTTCTGAGTATTTTCAAATAAACGGAAAACTACCCCAATAGAAAAACAATATACTTCCTTGGTTACACCATGGAAGTATAATAATAGGGCGAATCATGAACTGAACAATTCGCAGTTTAGGGATGGAAAATATGAAGTAAGATGATTGTGTACTGTCCTTAACATTTGTGTGTTGATCTCAAGTGTTTATAATTGACCCCACTCCTGCCTCGAAATTGGGTGACGGGATTGGGAAATTGTCACACCAGGCCCAAAATGCAATTTTTGAAGGACCATAACTCCGTGATTTTCCAATGGATTTTAAAATTGTTTTAAGTTTTGTTATATGCTACTTACTGAGATTGCATATTATAAATTTCATCTGATTCGGAAAAGGAGAACAGTTTGGTTATTAGAAAGAATATGGGCCCATATTCAAACTTTGAGTTCCAAAATCTCCGCCAGTTTTTAACGGATTTACGATCTGTTTTCAGATTTGTTATTAGCGTGTATGGTAGATGTTATATTCCAAGTTTTATATAATTCGGAGAGGAAATAAATTTTAGTACCTCGGACCACTCCTCCCCTGACCCACAACACTGAACCGACACTGGCAAAATTTGGCCCACCGCGTGCACTCTTTCGTCCGCACACGTTGGCGTATCAGTTGACATCCAAACTTCGACATCTTCGGAGGAGATGTGGTGACAAGCACATGGGCCCAAAATTGCAAAATTTGTGGGCCCCTAACTTTGTCAGTTTTCAATGGATTTCGAAATTCTTTCAGTTTCTAGATCGGGTGGTGTTGTAGATGTTAAATTCCAAGTTTCATCTTATTTCGATAAGAATTACAAATTGGTACCACGGACCACCCCTCCCCATACTCACAATAATGAACAGATACTGGCAAAATTTGGCCCACCGCGTACACTCTTTCGTCCGCACACGTTGGCGTATCAGTTGACATCCAAACTTCGACATCTTCGGAGGAGATGTGGTCACAAGTTCATGTCCCAAACTGCAAAATTTGAGGGCCTGTAACTCTTGCAATTCTTATCGGATTTCAAAAATCCTTCTTGGTTTGGGTTTGTTTTCGTTCAGGGAATGCATATACTTAAATAGATGAATATCGATCAAAAAAACATTTTTGAGAAAATTTTGCCCCCACATCAGTGTAAAAATATATGCCCGACCCTGTTAAAATTTCTTTTTCGGACTAAACTGAGAACGGTCATCACGGCTATGAAAACCAAATGCAGTTATCTGGAATGATACGGGAGAACAACAGAGTACAATAAAATAGAGGTTCCCCTGTTTATGGGCGGTAACTCTCCAGTGAAAGCGCGGACACAAGTTTTGATGCCCGTGGGCAGTAGAGCATACCGAGGTGTACATACGGTCCAATTTTCGATGCTCTGCTCCTTATAATTTCCGAGATAATAAAATGACATTTTTTTTCATATAAAGGGAGATAACTCCACGGGTTAAATGCGGACAATATCCGTTATGAGCCAAACGCATATAACTCATTTACCCCAACATACTTACCAAACTTGAGTTTTCTAGTACTAATACATTCAGAGATTTGGGCGTTGAAAAATACTGTAGTATAATAATAATAATAATGAAAAATAATCGAATAAGGGCTATAACTCTGTCTTGAAACATTGGGCCGAGATCTGGATACCATTAACTTTAGTAGACCTCAGATGCCTATATTCGTTAAAGATTTCGCGGTCCTGCTGCAATTAGTTTCTGAGTATTTTCAAATAAACGGAAAACTACCCCAATAGAAAAACAATATACTTCCTTGGTTACACCATGGAAGTATAATAATAGGGCGAATCATGAACTGAACAATTCGCAGTTTAGGGATGGAAAATATGAAGTAAGATGATTGTGTAATGTCCTTAACATTTGTGTGTTGATCTCAAGTGTTTATAATTGACCCCACTCCTGCCTCGAAATTGGGTGACGGGATTGGGAAATTGTCACACCAGGCCCAAAATGCAATTTTTGAAGGACCATAACTCCGTGATTTTCCAATGGATTTTAAAATTGTTTTAAGTTTTGTTATATGCTACTTACTGAGATTGCATATTATAAATTTCATCTGATTCGGAAAAGGAGAACAGTTTGGTTATTAGAAAGAATATGGGCCCATATTCAAACTTTGAGTTCCAAAATCTCCGCCAGTTTTTAACGGATTTACGATCTGTTTTCAGATTTGTTATTAGCGTGTATGGTAGATGTTATATTCCAAGTTTCATATAATTCGGAGAGGAAATAAATTTTGGTACCTCGGACCACTCCTCCCCTGACCCACAACACTGAACCGACACTGGCAAAATTTGTCCCACCGCGTGCACTCTTTCGTCCGCACACGTTGGCGTATCAGTTGACATCCAAACTTCGACATCTTCGGAGGAGATGTGGTGACAAGCACATGGGCCCAAAATTGCAAAATTTGTGGGCCCCTAACTTTGTCAGTTTTCAATGGATTTCGAAATTCTTTCAGTTTCTAGATCGGGTGGTGTTGTAGATGTTAAATTCCAAGTTTCATCTTATTCCGATAAGAATTACAAATTGGTGCCACGGACCACCCCTCCCCATACTCACAATAATGAACAGACACTGGCAAAATTTGGCCCACCGCATGCACTCTTTCGTCCGCACACGTTGGCGTATCAGTTGACATCCAAACTTCGACATCTTCGGAGGAGATGTGGTCACAAGCTCATGTCCCAAACTGCAAAATTTGAGGGCCTGTAACTCTTGCAATTCTTATCGGATTTCAAAAATCCTTCTTGGTTTGGGTTTGTTTTCGTTCAGGGAATACATATACTTAAATAGATGAATATCGATCAAAAAAACATTTTTGAGAAAATTTTGCCCCCACATCAGTGTAAAAATATATGTCCGACCCTGTTAATATTTCTTTTTCGGACTAAACTGAGAACGGTCATCACGGCTATGAAAACCAAATGCAGTTATCTGGAATGATACGGGAGAACAACAGAGTACAATAAAATAGAGGTTCCCCTGTTTATGGGCGGTAACTCTCCAGGGAAAGCGCGGACACAAGTTTTGATGCCCGTGGGCAGTAGGGCATACCGAGGTGTACATACGGTCCAATTTTCGATGCTCTGCTCCTTATAATTTCCGAGATAATAAAATGACATTTTTTTTCATATAAAGGGAGATAACTCAACGGGTTAAATGCGGACAATATCCGTTATGAGCCAAAGGCATATAACTCATTTACCCCAACATACTTACCAAACTTGAGTTTTCTAGTACTAATACATTCAGAGATTTGGGCGTTGAAAAATACTGTAGTATAATAATAATAATAATGAAAAATAATCGAATAAGGGCTATAACTCTGTCTTGAAACATTGGGCCGAGATATGGATACCATTATCTTTAGTAGACCTCAGATGCCTATATTCGTTAAAGATTTCGCGGTCCTGCTGCAATTAGTTTCTGAGTATTTTCAAATAAACGGAAAACTACCCCAATAGAAAAACAATATACTTCCTTGGTTACACCATGGAAGTATAATAATAGGGCGAATCATGAACTGAACAATTCGCAGTTTAGGGATGGAAAATATGAAGTAAGATGATTGTGTACTGTCCTTAACATTTGTGTGTTGATCTCAAGTGTTTATAATTGACCCCACTCCTGCCTCGAAATTGGGTGACGGGATTGGGAAATTGTCACACCAGGCCCAAAATGCAATTTTTGAAGGACCATAACTCCGTGATTTTCCAATGGATTTTAAAATTGTTTTAAGTTTTGTTATCTGCTACTTACTGAGATTGCATATTATAAATTTCATCTGATTCGGAAAAGGAGAACAGTTTGGTTATTAGAAAGAATATGGGCCCATATTCAAACTTTGAGTTCCAAAATCTCCGCCAGTTTTTAACGGATTTACGATCTGTTTTCAGATTTGTTATTAGCGTGTATGGTAGATGTTATATTCCAAGTTTCATATAATTCGGAGAGGAAATAAATTTTGGTACCTCGGACCACTCCTCCCCTGACCCACAACACTGAACCGACACTGGCAAAATTTGGCCCACCGCGTGCACTCTTTCGTCCGCACACGTTGGCGTATCAGTTGACATCCAAACTTCGACATCTTCGGAGGAGATGTGGTGACAAGCACATGGGCCCAAAATTGCAAAATTTGTGGGCCCCTAACTTTGTCAGTTTTCAATGGATTTCGAAATTCTTTCAGTTTCTAGATCGGGTGGTGTTGTAGATGTTAAATTCCAAGTTTCATCTTATTCCGATAAGAATTACAAATTGGTACCACGGACCACCCCTCCCCATACTCACAATAATGAACAGACACTGGCAAAATTTGGCCCACCGCGTGCACTCTTTCGTCCGCACACGTTGGCGTATCAGTTGACATCCAAACTTCGACATCTTCGGAGGAGATGTGGTCACAAGCTCATGTCCCAAACTGCAAAATTTGAGGGCCTGTAACTCTTGCAATTCTTATCGGATTTCAAAAATCCTTCTTGGTTTGGGTTTGTTTTCGTTCAGGGAATGCATATACTTAAATAGATGAATATCGATCAAAAAAACATTTTTGAGAAAATTTTGCCCCCACATCAGTGTAAAAATATATGTCCGACCCTGTTAAAATTTCTTTTTCGGACTAAACTGAGAACGGTCATCACGGCTATGAAAACCAAATGCAGTTATCTGGAATGATACGGGAGAACAACAGAGTACAATAAAATAGAGGTTCCCCTGTTTATGGGCGGTAACTCTCCAGGGAAAGCGCGGACACAAGTTTTGATGCCCGTGGGCAGTAGGGCATACCGAGGTGTACATACGGTCCAATTTTCGATGCTCTGCTCCTTATAATTTCCGAGATAATAAAATGACATTTTTTTCATATAAAGGGAGATAACTCCACGGGTTAAATGCGGACAATATCCGGTATGAGCCAAAGGCATATAACTCATTTACCCCAACATACTTACCAAACTTGAGTTTTCTAGTACTAATACATTCAGAGATTTGGGCGTTGAAAAATACTGTAGTATAATAATAATAATAATGAAAAATAATCGAATAAGGGCTATAACTCTGTCTTGAAACATTGGGCCGAGATCTGGATACCATTAACTTTAGTAGACCTCAGATGCCTATATTCGTTAAAGATTTCGCGGTCCTGCTGCAATTAGTTTCTGAGTATTTTCAAATAAACGGAAAACTACCCCAATAGAAAAACAATATACTTCCTTGGTTACACCATGGAAGTATAATAATAGGGCGAATCATGAACTGAACAATTCGCAGTTTAGGGATGGAAAATATGAAGTAAGATGATTGTGTACTGTCCTTAACATTTGTGTGTTGATCTCAAGTGTTTATAATTGACCCCACTCCTGCCTCGAAATTGGGTGACGGGATTGGGAAATTGTCACACCAGGCCCAAAATGCAATTTTTGAAGGACCATAACTCCGTGATTTTCCAATGGATTTTAAAATTGTTTTAAGTTTTGTTATATGCTACTTACTGAGATTGCATATTATAAATTTCATCTGATTCGGAAAAGGAGAACAGTTTGGTTATTAGAAAGAATATGGGCCCATATTCAAACTTTGAGTTCCAAAATCTCCGCCAGTTTTTAACGGATTTACGATCTGTTTTCAGATTTGTTATTAGCGTGCATGGTAGATGTTATATTCCAAGTTTCATATAATTCGGAGAGGAAATAAATTTTGGTACCTCGGACCACTCCTCCCCTGACCCACAACACTGAACCGACACTGGCAAAATTTGGCCCACCGCGTGCACTCTTTCGTCCGCACACGTTGGCGTATCAGTTGACATCCAAACTTCGACATCTTCGGAGGAGATGTGGTGACAAGCACATGGGCCCAAAATTGCAAAATTTGTGGGCCCCTAACTTTGTCAGTTTTCAATGGATTTCGAAATTCTTTCAGTTTCTAGATCGGGTGGTGTTGTAGATGTTAAATTCCAAGTTTCATCTTATTCCGATAAGAATTACAAATTGGTACCACGGACCACCCCTCCCCATACTCACAATAATGAACAGACACTGGCAAAATTTGGCCCACCGCGTGCACTCTTTCGTCCGCACACGTTGGCGTATCAGTTGACATCCAAACTTCGACATCTTCGGAGGAGATGTGGTCACAAGCTCATGTCCCAAACTGCAAAATTTGAGGGCCTGTAACTCTTGCAATTCTTATCGGATTTCAAAAATCCTTCTTGGTTTGGGTTTGTTTTCGTTCAGGGAATGCATATACTTAAATAGATGAATATCGATCAAAAAAACATTTTTGAGAAAATTTTGCCCCCACATCAGTGTAAAAATATATGTCCGACCCTGTTAAAATTTCTTTTTCGGACTAAACTGAGAACGGTCATCACGGCTATGAAAACCAAATGCAGTTATCTGGAATGATACGGGAGAACAACAGAGTACAATAAAATAGAGGTTCCCCTGTTTATGGGCGGTAACTCTCCAGGGAAAGCGCGGACACAAGTTTTGATGCCCGTGGGCAGTAGGGCATACCGAGGTGTACATACGGTCCAATTTTCGATGCTCTGCTCCTTATAATTTCCGAGATAATAAAATGACATTTTTTTTCATATAAAGGGAGATAACTCCACGGGTTAAATGCGGACAATATCCGTTATGAGCCAAAGGCATATAACTCATTTACCCCAACATACTTACCAAACTTGAGTTTTCTAGTACTAATACATTCAGAGATTTGGGCGTTGAAAAATACTGTAGTATAATAATAATAATAATGAAAAATAATCGAATAAGGGCTATAACTCTGTCTTGAAACATTGGGCCGAGATCTGGATACCATTAACTTTAGTAGACCTCAGATGCCTATATTCGTTAAAGATTTCGCGGTCCTGCTGCAATTAGTTTCTGAGTATTTTCAAATAAACGGAAAACTACCCCAATAGAAAAACAATATACTTCCTTGGTTACACCATGGAAGTATAATAATAGGGCGAATCATGAACTGAACAATTCGCAGTTTAGGGATGGAAAATATGAAGTAAGATGATTGTGTACTGTCCTTAACATTTGTGTGTTGATCTCAAGTGTTTATAATTGACCCCACTCCTGCCTCGAAATTGGGTGACGGGATTGGGAAATTGTCACACCAGGCCCAAAATGCAATTTTTGAAGGACCATAACTCCGTGATTTTCCAATGGATTTTAAAATTGTTTTAAGTTTTGTTATATGCTACTTACTGAGATTGCATATTATAAATTTCATCTGATTCGGAAAAGGAGAACAGTTTGGTTATTAGAAAGAATATGGGCCCATATTCAAACTTTGAGTTCCAAAATCTCCGCCAGTTTTTAACGGATTTACGATCTGTTTTCAGATTTGTTATTAGCGTGTATGGTAGATGTTATATTCCAAGTTTCATATAATTCGGAGAGGAAATAAATTTTGGTACCTCGGACCACTCCTCCCCTGACCCACAACACTGGCAAAATTTGGCCCACCGCGTGCACTCTTTCGTCCGCACACGTTGGCGTATCAGTTGACATCCAAACTTCGACATCTTCGGAGGAGATGTGGTGACAAGCACATGGGCCCAAAATTGCAAAATTTGTGGGCCCCTAACTTTGTCAGTTTTCAATGGATTTCGAAATTCTTTCAGTTTCTAGATCGGGTGGTGTTGTAGATGTTAAATTCCAAGTTTCATCTTATTCCGATAAGAATTACAAATTGGTACCACGGACCACCCCTCCCCATACTCACAATAATGAACAGACACTGGCAAAATTTGGCCCACCGCGTGCACTCTTTCGTCCGCACACGTTGGCGTATCAGTTGACATCCAAACTTCGACATCTTCGGAGGAGATGTGGTCACAAGCTCATGTCCCAAACTGCAAAATTTGAGGGCCTGTAACTCTTGCAATTCTTATCGGATTTCAAAAATCCTTCTTGGTTTGGGTTTGTTTTCGTTCAGGGAATGCATATACTTAAAAAGATGAATATCGATCAAAAAAACATTTTTGAGAACATTTTGCCCCCACATCAGTGTAAAAATATATGTCCGACCCTGTTAAAATTTCTTTTTCGGACTAAACTGAGAACGGTCATCACGGCTATGAAAACCAAATGCAGTTATCTGGAATGATACGGGAGAACAACAGAGTACAATAAAATAGAGGTTCCCCTGTTTATGGGCGGTAACTCTCCAGGGAAAGCGCGGACACAAGTTTTGATGCCCGTGGGCAGTAGGGCATACCGAGGTGTACATACGGTCCAATTTTTCGATGCTCTGCTCCTTATAATTTCCGAGATAATAAAATGACATTTTTTTTCATATAAAGGGAGATAACTCCACGGGTTAAATGCGGACAATATCCGTTATGAGCCAAAGGCATATAACTCATTTACCCCAACATACTTACCAAACTTGAGTTTTCTAGTACTAATACATTCAGAGATTTGGGCGTTGAAAAATACTGTAGTATAATAATAATAATAATGAAAAATAATCGAATAAGGGCTATAACTCTGTCTTGAAACATTGGGCCGAGATCTGGATACCATTAACTTTAGTAGACCTCAGATGCCTATATTCGTTAAAGATTTCGCGGTCCTGCTGCAATTAGTTTCTGAGTATTTTCAAATAAACGGAAAACTACCCCAATAGAAAAACAATATACTTCCTTGGTTACACCATGGAAGTATAATAATAGGGCGAATCATGAACTGAACAATTCGCAGTTTAGGGATGGAAAATATGAAGTAAGATGATTGTGTACTGTCCTTAACATTTGTGTGTTGATCTCAAGTGTTTATAATTGACCCCACTCCTGCCTCGAAATTGGGTGACGGGATTGGGAAATTGTCACACCAGGCCCAAAATGCAATTTTTGAAGGACCATAACTCCGTGATTTTCCAATGGATTTTAAAATTGTTTTAAGTTTTGTTATATGCTACTTACTGAGATTGCATATTATAAATTTCATCTGATTCGGAAAAGGAGAACAGTTTGGTTATTAGAAAGAATATGGGCCCATATTCAAACTTTGAGTTCCAAAATCTCCGCAAGTTTTTAACGGATTTACGATCTGTTTTCAGATTTGTTATTAGCGTGTATGGTAGATGTTATATTCCAAGTTTCATATAATTCGGAGAGGAAATAAATTTTGGTACCTCGGACCACTCCTCCCCTGACCCACAACACTGAACCGACACTGGCAAAATTTGGCCCACCGCGTGCACTCTTTCGTCCGCACACGTTGGCGTATCAGTTGACATCCAAACTTCGACATCTTCGGAGGAGATGTGGTCACAAGCTCATGTCCCAAACTGCAAAATTTGAGGGCCTGTAACTCTTGCAATTTTTATCGGATTTCAAAAATCCTTCTTGGTTTGGGTTTGTTTTCGTTCAGGGAATGCATATACTTAAATAGATGAATATCGATCAAAAAAACATTTTTGAGAAAATTTTGCCCCCACATCAGTGTAAAAATATATGGCCGACCCTGTTAAAATTTCTTTTTCGGACTAAACTGAGAACGGTCATCACGGCTATGAAAACCAAATGCAGTTATCTGGAATGATACGGGAGAACAACAGAGTACAATAAAATAGAGGTTCCCCTGTTTATGGGCGGTAACTCTCCAGGGAAAGCGCGGACACAAGTTTTGATGCCCGTGGGCAGTAGGACATACCGAGGTGTACATACGGTCCAATTTTCGATGCTCTGCCCCTTATAATTTCCGAGATAATAAAATGACATTTTTTTTCATATAAAGGGAGATAACTCCACGGGTTAAATGCGGACAATATCCGTTATGAGCCAAAGGCATAGAACTCATTTACCCCAACATACTTACCAAACTTGAGTTTTCTAGTACTAATACATTCAGAGATTTGGGCGTTGAAAAATACTGTAGTATAATAATAATAATAATGAAAAATAATCGAATAAGTGCTATAACTCTGTCTTGAAACATTGGGCCGAGATCTGGATACCATTAACTTTAGTAGACCTCAGATGCCTATATTCGTTAAAGATTTCGCGGTCCTGCTGCAATTAGTTTCTGAGTATTTTCAAATAAACGGAAAACTACCCCAATAGAAAAACAATATACTTCCTTGGTTACACCATGGAAGTATAATAATAGGGCGAATCATGAACTGAACAATTCGTAGTTTAGGGATGGAAAATATGAAGTAAGATGATTGTGTACTGTCCTTAACATTTGTGTGTTGATCTCAAGTGTTTATAATTGACCCCACTCCTGCCTCGAAATTGGGTGACGGGATTGGGAAATTGTCACACCAGGCCCAAAATGCTATTTTTGAAGGACCATAACTCCGTGATTTTCCAATGGATTTTAAAATTGTTTTAAGTTTTGTTATATGCTACTTACTGAGATTGCATATTATAAATTTCATCTGATTCGGAAAAGGAGAACAGTTTGGTTATTAGAAAGAATATGGGCCCATATTCAAACTTTGAGTTCCAAAATCTCCGCCAGTTTTTAACGGATTTACGATCTGTTTTCAGATTTGTTATTAGGGTGTATGGTAGATGTTATATTCCAAGTTTCATATAATTCGGAGAGGAAATAAATTTTGGTACCTCGGACCACCCCTCCCCTGACCCACAACACTGAACCGACACTGGCAAAATTTGGCCCACCGCGTGCACTCTTTCGCCCGCACACGTTGGCGTATCAGTTGACATCCAAACTTCGACATCTTCGGAGGAGATGTGGTGACAAGCACATGGGCCCAAAATTGCAAAATTTGAGGGCCCCTAACTTTGTCAGTTTTCAATGGATTTCGAAATTCTTTCAGTTTCTAGATCGGGTGGTGTTATAGATGTTAAATTCCAAGTTTCATCTTATTCCGATAAGAATTAAAAATTGGTACCACGGACCACCCCTTCCCATACTCACAATAATGAACAGACACTGGCAAAATTTGGCCCACCGCGTGCACTCTTTCGTCCGCACACGTTGGCGTTTCAGTTGACATCCAAACTTCGACATCTTCGGAGGAGATGTGGTCACAAGCTCATGTCCCAAACTGCAAAATTTGATGGCCTGTAACTCTTGCAATTCTTATCGGATTTCAAAAATCCTTCTTGGTTTGGGTTTGTTTTCGTTCAGGGAATGCATATACTTAAATAGATGAATATCGATCAAAAAAACATTTTTGAGAAAATTTTGCCCCCACATCAGTGTAAAAATATATGGCCGACCCTGTTAAAATTTCTTTTTCGGACTAAACTGAGAACGGTCATCACGGCTATGAAAACCAAATGCAGTTATCTGGAATGATACGGGAGAACAACAGAGTACAATAAAATAGAGGTTCCCCTTTTTATGGGCGGTAACTCTCCAGGGAAAGCGCGGACACAAGTTTTGATGCCCGTGGGCAGTAGGACATACCGAGGTGTACATACGGTCCAATTTTCGATGCTCTGCCCCTTATAATTTCCGAGATAATAAAATGACATTTTTTTTCATATAAAGGGAGATAACTCCACGGGTTAAATGCGGACAATATCCGTTATGAGCCAAAGGCATAGAACTCATTTACCCCAACATACTTACCAAACTTGAGTTTTCTAGTACTAATACATTCAGAGATTTGGGCGTTGAAAAATACTGTAGTATAATAATAATAATAATGAAAAATAATCGAATAAGTGCTATAACTCTGTCTTGAAACATTGGGCCGAGATCTGGATACCATTAACTTTAGTAGACCTCAGATGCCTATATTCGTTAAAGATTTCGCGGTCCTGCTGCAATTAGTTTCTGAGTATTTTCAAATAAACGGAAAACTACCCCAATAGAAAAACAATATACTTCCTTGGTTACACCATGGAAGTATAATAATAGGGCGAATCATGAACTGAACAATTCGTAGTTTAGGGATGGAAAATATGAAGTAAGATGATTGTGTACTGTCCTTAACATTTGTGTGTTGATCTCAAGTGTTTATAATTGACCCCACTCCTGCCTCGAAATTGGGTGACGGGATTGGGAAATTGTCACACCAGGCCCAAAATGCTATTTTTGAAGGACCATAACTCCGTGATTTTCCAATGGATTTTAAAATTGTTTTAAGTTTTGTTATATGCTACTTACTGAGATTGCATATTATAAATTTCATCTGATTCGGAAAAGGAGAACAGTTTGGTTATTAGAAAGAATATGGGCCCATATTCAAACTTTGAGTTCCAAAATCTCCGCCAGTTTTTAACGGATTTACGATCTGTTTTCAGATTTGTTATTAGGGTGTATGGTAGATGTTATATTCCAAGTTTCATATAATTCGGAGAGGAAATAAATTTTGGTACCTCGGACCACCCCTCCCCTGACCCACAACACTGAACCGACACTGGCAAAATTTGGCCCACCGCGTGCACTCTTTCGTCCGCACACGTTGGCGTATCAGTTGACATCCAAACTTCGACATCTTCGGAGGAGATGTGGTGACAAGCACATGGGCCCAAAATTGCAAAATTTGAGGGCCCCTAACTTTGTCAGTTTTCAATGGATTTCGAAATTCTTTCAGTTTCTAGATCGGGTGGTGTTATAGATGTTAAATTCCAAGTTTCATCTTATTCCGATAAGAATTAAAAATTGGTACCACGGACCACCCCTCCCCATACTCACAATAATGAACAGACACTGGCAAAATTTGGCCCACCGCGTGCACTCTTTCGTCCGCACACGTTGGCGTTTCAGTTGACATCCAAACTTCGACATCTTCGGAGGAGATGTGGTCACAAGCTCATGTCCCAAACTGCAAAATTTGAGGGCCTGTAACTCTTGCAATTCTTATCGGATTTCAAAAATCCTTCTTGGTTTGGGTTTGTTTTCGTTCAGGGAATGCATATACTTAAATAGATGAATATCGATCAAAAAAACATTTTTGAGAAAATTTTGCCCCCACATCAGTGTAAAAATATATGTCCGACCCTGTTAAAATTTCTTTTTCGGACTAAACTGAGAACGGTCATCACGGCTACGAAAACCAAATGCAGTTATCTGGAATGATACGGGAGAACAACAGAGTACAATAAAATAGAGGTTCCCCTGTTTATGGGCGGTAACTCTCCAGGGAAAGCGCGGACACAAGTTTTGATGCCCGTGGGCAGTAGGGCATACCGAGGTGTACATATGGTCCAATTTTCGATGCTCTGCTCCTTATAATTTCCGAGATAATAAAATGACATTTTTTTTCATATAAAGGGAGATAACTCCACGGGTTAAATGCGGACAATATCCGTTATGAGCCAAAGGCATAGAACTCATTTACCCCAACATACTTACCAAACTTGAGTTTTCTAGTACTAATACATTCAGAGATTTGGGCGTTGAAAAATACTGTAGTATAATAATAATAATAATGAAAAATAATCGAATAAGGGCTATAACTCTGTCTTGAAACATTGGGCCGAGATCTGGATACCATTATCTTTAGTAGACCTCAGATGCCTATATTCGTTAAAGATTTCGCGGTCCTGCTGCAATTAGTTTCTGAGTATTTTCAAATAAACGGAAAACTACCCCAATAGAAAAACAATATACTTCCTTGGTTACACCATGGAAGTATAATAATAGGGCGAATCATGAACTGAACAATTCGCAGTTTAGGGATGGAAAATATGAAGTAAGATGATTGTGTACTGTCCTTAACATTTGTGTGTTGATCTCAAGTGTTTATAATTGACCCCACTCCTGCCTCGAAATTGGGTGACGGGATTGGGAAATTGTCACACCAGGCCCAAAATGCAATTTTTGAAGGACCATAACTCCGTGATTTTCCAATGGATTTTAAAATTGTTTTAAGTTTTGTTATATGCTACTTACTGAGATTGCATATTATAAATTTCATCTGATTCGGAAAAGGAGAACAGTTTGGTTATTAGAAAGAATATGGGCCCATATTCAAACTTTGAGTTCCAAAATCTCCGCCAGTTTTTAACGGATTTACGATCTGTTTTCAGATTTGTTATTAGCGTGTATGGTAGATGTTATATTCCAAGTTTCATTTAATTCGGAGAGGAAATAAATTTTGGTACCTCGGACCACCCCTCCCCTGACCCACAACACTGAACCGACACTGGCAAAATTTGGCCCACCGCGTGCACTCTTTCGTCCGCACACGTTGGCGTATCAGTTGACATCCAAACTTCGACATCTTCGGAGGAGATGTGGTGACAAGCACATGGGCCCAAAATTGCAAAATTTGAGGGCCCCTAACTTTGTCAGTTTTCAATGGATTTCGAAATTCTTTCAGTTTCTAGATCGGGTGGTGTTGTAGATGTTAAATTCCAAGTTTCATCTTATTCCGATAAGAATTAAAAATTGGTACCACGGACCACCCCTCCCCATACTCACAATAATGAACAGACACTGGCAAAATTTGGCCCACCGCGTGCACTCTTTCGTCCGCACACGTTGGCGTATCAGTTGACATCCAAACTTCGACATCTTCGGAGGAGATGTGGTCACAAGCTCATGTCCCAAACTGCAAAATTTGAGGGCCTGTAACTCTTGCAATTCTTATCGGATTTCAAAAATCCTTCTTGGTTTGGGTTTGTTTTCGTTCAGGGAATGCATATACTTAAATAGATGAATATCGATCAAAAAAACATTTTTGAGAAAATTTTGCCCCCACATCAGTGTAAAAATATATGTCCGACCCTGTTAAAATTTCTTTTTCGGACTAAACTGAGAACGGTCATCACGGCTATGAAAACCAAATGCAGTTATCTGGAATGATACGGGAGAACAACAGAGTACACTAAAATAGAGGTTCCCCTGTTTATGGGCGGTAACTCTCCAGGGAAAGCGCGGACACAAGTTTTGATGCCCGTGGGCAGTAGGGCATACCGAGGTGTACATACGGTCCAATTTTCGATGCTCTGCTCCTTATAATTTCCGAGATAATAAAATGACATTTTTTTTCATATAAAGGGAGATAACTCCACGGGTTAAATGCGGACAATATCCGTTATGAGCCAAAGGCATAGAACTCATTTACCCCAACATACTTACCAAACTTGAGTTTTCTAGTACTAATACATTCAGAGATTTGGGCGTTGAAAAATACTGTAGTATAATAATAATAATAATGAAAAATAATCGAATAAGGGCTATAACTCTGTCTTGAAACATTGGGCCGAGATCTGGATACCATTAACTTTAGTAGACCTCAGATGCCTATATTCGTTAAAGATTTCGCGGTCCTGCTGCAATTAGTTTCTGAGTATTTTCAAATAAACGGAAAACTACCCCAATAGAAAAACAATATACTTCCTTGGTTACACCATGGAAGTATAATAATAGGGCGAATCATGAACTGAACAATTCGTAGTTTAGGGATGGAAAATATGAAGTAAGATGATTGTGTACTGTCCTTAACATTTGTGTGTTGATCTCAAGTGTTTATAATTGACCCCACTCCTGCCTCGAAATTGGGTGACGGGATTGGGAAATTGTCACACCAGGCCCAAAATGCTATTTTTGAAGGACCATAACTCCGTGATTTTCCAATGGATTTTAAAATTGTTTTAAGTTTTGTTATATGCTACTTACTGAGATTGCATATTATAAATTTCATCTGATTCGGAAAAGGAGAACAGTTTGGTTATTAGAAAGAATATGGGCCCATATTCAAACTTTGAGTTCCAAAATCTCCGCCAGTTTTTAACGGATTTACGATCTGTTTTCAGATTTGTTATTAGGGTGTATGGTAGATGTTATATTCCAAGTTTCATATAATTCGGAGAGGAAATAAATTTTGGTACCTCGGACCACCCCTCCCCTGACCCACAACACTGAACCGACACTGGCAAAATTTGGCCCACCGCGTGCACTCTTTCGTCCGCACACGTTGGCGTATCAGTTGACATCCAAACTTCGACATCTTCGGAGGAGATGTGGTGACAAGCACATGGGCCCAAAATTGCAAAATTTGAGGGCCCCTAACTTTGTCAGTTTTCAATGGATTTCGAAATTCTTTCAGTTTCTAGATCGGGTGGTGTTATAGATGTTAAATTCCAAGTTTCATCTTATTCCGATAAGAATTAAAAATTGGTACCACGGACCACCCCTCCCCATACTCACAATAATGAACAGACACTGGCAAAATTTGGCCCACCGCGTGCACTCTTTCGTCCGCACACGTTGGCGTTTCAGTTGACATCCAAACTTCGACATCTTCGGAGGAGATGTGGTCACAAGCTCATGTCCCAAACTGCAAAATTTGAGGGCCTGTAACTCTTGCAATTCTTATCGGATTTCAAAAATCCTTCTTGGTTTGGGTTTGTTTTCGTTCAGGGAATGCATATACTTAAATAGATGAATATCGATCAAAAAAACATTTTTGAGAAAATTTTGCCCCCACATCAGTGTAAAAATATATGTCCGACCCTGTTAAAATTTCTTTTTCGGACTAAACTGAGAACGGTCATCACGGCTATGAAAACCAAATGCAGTTAGCTGGAATGATACGGGAGAACAACAGAGTACAATAAAATAGAGGTTCCCCTGTTTATGGGCGGTAACTCTCCAGGGAAAGCGCGGACACAAGTTTTGATGCCCGTGGGCAGTAGGGCATACCGAGGTGTACATACGGTCCAATTTTCGATGCTCTGCTCCTTATAATTTCCGAGATAATAAAATGACATTTGTTTTCATATAAAGGGAGATAACTCCACGGGTTAAATGCGGACAATATCCGTTATGAGCCAAAGGCATAGAACTCATTTACCCCAACATACTTACCAAACTTGAGTTTTCTAGTACTAATACATTCAGAGATTTGGGCGTTGAAAAATACTGTAGTATAATAATAATAACTAGAGGGGTAAAATTCTGGCCTGCAGAATTTTGATACTTCCATATAAATTCCCCATCCCCGATCACCATCCATAATTCAATCCTCCACCCACCGCTATTCAATCCTTACCCATAAACCGCTTCATAACCCTGATATTTCGATAAGAACAACCTTAGTCGTAGCCGATCTATAATCACAACCCTTTCCATAGACATATCTACAGCACTTAACTCTAACCCAATAAAATACCCTGAACATATTCATTACCCTCCCGCAAACCATATCCATAGCTATACATTGACCTTACCATAACCCTTTCGATAAGCATAGTCATACATACACAAGTACCCAAAACCAAATCCTTTGTAAAACTGACACCGTCACAATTTTGACATTCACAATATCCACAACTGTAACCCAATTTATAAACCACATCATGTCCATAACATTAACATTAAACATAACACTGATCTACACATATCTATAATCATATACTTAATGTATTATATAGTCATCAGGGTATAAAATATTAAATATGAGTCGAAGAATTCTGACCGGAAATTATTCTATTGATTAATATTGATTTCATTTCGAATATCTACTGTTCTAAAAATGTGTGGTTGTTCAGCTAACGAACAATAGTTGTTACTGTTACCAGTGACCAGGTCTGTTCTAAAAATAAATCAATAACTTGTCCCAATTAATCATCTCATTTCATAATGAAATATTTGAAATAAATTCAATATGAGCTGATAGAAGTCTTTCCGGACAAGGGTCTTTAATTCATATTTATCATTTTGTATCCACAAAACTATTTCAAACTTGTTATTTAAAGAGTTAGTCATATTGTTAACCCTTCACATTAAATTTTATAACTGTATACTGTCATCCGGGAGTATTTTTCTACATGATAAGTGAATGCATGTAACATCTATCAGGCACTTAATCTTGATTAACTCATTGGGCATTCATTTGAAAAGTTAAACAAATTCACCGAATTTCCACGTGGATAGTACCGACCACATCCAATTTGTTTTATCTCAATTTCTCCATTTTGTTCTTTGCTAGTTTAACTTGAAGTTGCCAAAAGCCTCGACCAACCGATGCGTGTTCTCCGTTAGACGGATGGCTTTTATACCACAGTCAAACTTTCAGGATGTATCTATTGTATACTGATGCAGATGCTCATACATTTCACTCACTCCTTCACTATCCTGCCTGAATTTCGACTTTTGCCATATATCGATGTAGGCTGTGTTCCTATGCATGTAGTATGTATTACGCTATATATCGTCGCCACGAGTGAATCATTTGCTCTAAAACTTAAGAAATCGCACCAGTGTTGGGCGTTGGTATCCCTTATCACAACCACACGTCAACAAAATTTTATCTCCATATTTGATTTTTCCAAGTATTTTTAGACTTTTGGTTTTTGTTGGAATTTGCCAATATGTACCCACCTGAACACGAGCTGTCCGTTAGTCAGGTTGCTCTGTCAGTAGAGGGGTCAAACTTTGGGATATTAACAAAAATATATCAACGTACCTGCTCCTGCATTACCTCGCTCCTTCATTAACCCTTTCGGATTTGGCGAGAAAAATAGCTTAGTGATACAGCACTTAAATATACGTGTTAACATTATAAAGCCTCGCCACGGGTAAACCTTCTACCTTAGGGCAAATTAAGCAGATATCGATAAGTTGCGCTTGGATACTATCTATCATATCCACTATTCAAAAAAATTTAATATCGATGTTTGATTTTTAGACAATTTTCCCCCCTTTGATTTTCGTTGGAAATTGCAAAAAGTCTGAACTCACCGGAAGCTAGCACGCTGTTTGATAGTTTACTGTTACAGTAGAGCTGTCAAACTTTGGGGGGCTACCTACGGGATAATGCAGTACCTGCTCCTACATTAACCTTGCTCATCAATTAGCCCGTTGGATTTGGCGCCAAAAATAAGTCATTTTTATTGTCGATGTCGAAGATCGGTAACGGTTAGGGAAAAAACTTAAAAATGGTATATTCCGGTGCGAATCACTCTTCCCATTCGGAAAATGCAATAAAAATATTATACCGCTGGACTTGTTTTTTTTTTTTTTTTTTTTTTTTTTTTTTTTTGCAAAATCTGCCGTTTACATCCGCCACCCGTCAGCCTGGTCTCACCACCCTCGGCCTGGTCTCACAACCCCGACCTGGTATCATTACCCAGCATGGTTTCGGCGCCTCCCCGGTTATGCTTCATCCTCTACCATGCTCCTTCATTAGCCGAATTATTTAATGTTCGATGGTCTGTAACTTGGACATTTCTCAACCGATTTACAAAATTCTTTCAGGAGGATCATTGGTACGTCCTATAGATACACGACAGTAAAAATAGTTGAAATCATCGCAAAAAAAAAATTGCGAAAATTTTGCCCCCACCCAAACCCCAAAAATATAAGTCCGTCCCTGTTCAAAACTTTTTTTCGTATCAAGTTGCTAATGATTAACTGCATAGAAGATCTCAAATCTGGATACCTTGCATGCCATAGCCAGACACAGGATATGAAATAAATCGAGTTTTGCGAACCATGGGCGACAACTCTGTGGCGAAAGCGCGGACATAAATTGTAATGCATTCACCCAATAGGGCATAATGAGGTGCACATATGGTCCATATTTGGAGTCTCTGCTGCTCATACTTTTCGAGATACAGCATCCCTATTTTTTCACAAAAGGGGAGATAACTCTGTAAATCAAGGGCGGACAATATCCTATATAGTCTATTGACCTAGAATTAGTATAGGTCTATATACGTACGAAATTACAGATCTCTATATATTGTACTTCCAGAGATATAAGAGTTACAAAATTGCTAAGAATAATAATAATAACTAGAATGAAACTGTAATTGCACAGCAATTTCGATACTTCCATGTTGCCAATGACGGGAACTTGTGTCGTCCATTAACGAGTTAGTTGTCAGCAGACACATGCGAGTATTGTGATACTATATACCATAGTACTAGTCACCAACCACAGTATTTTATCCACCAAATTTCATCAAATTCTGCACCCACTCGCCAGTTCTCCCAAACCGGAAGTCAAATCAGTACCCTATATATATCAACATACAGCGCAGAGTCTGATGCACAAAAACTGCGAATGCTCAATGGCTATCCAGGTACAAAATTTCAAATCAATTGGCTGAGCCGTTTTGACGATATGAGAAATGTAACCCGATTTGCAAGTTATTATGGTGGCACGAAACCTTCCCCAAAACCAGGTATTTAAGCAGCCATAACTCCAGAAGTTTTAGCCCAATTAAAAAAATTCGAGTGGGATAGTGATCATCGGCAACTAGAGATTATATCCACTAAATTTCATTATAATCTGCGCCAAAATAGTTTTGAGATACATACACACACGCCCGTTCCCCAGAACCGGAAGTGAAATCCGTTAACTATATATATCTTTATACATCGCACAGTTGGATGCACATAACGCAAAAAGTCCCAACTCAATATCTCAAGCCGTTCTGGATTTCGTATAAAGAGAGTTCTTTTATTATTCGACCCAGGGTCAACTTTTAAACCGGAAGGGCGACCCCTATTATTTTTCGGTGGTGTGTAACACGTGTGCATGCGCAAATAATGAAAAAAGTCCCAACCAGATATCTCAAGCCGTTTAGGAGGAGATACGTTAAAAACAATAAAACATATAAAGAGCGTTGTTCCAAAGGTCAAGGTCAGACGAAATTCCTTATTAATGCATCGACTGCGTATGCTCAATGGCTATGCAAGCACAAAATTTCAAATCAATTGGCCAAGCCCTTTCGACGGTATAAGAAATCAAACATCAATTTTGCAATTTTGCAAGTCATTCTAGGGGTCCGAAAACCCCATAAAAATCAGGTCTCTAAGCAGCAATAACTCGAGAAGTTTAAGTCCGATTTTTAAAATCGGAGCGGAGTAGTGGTCAGCAACAACTAAAGATTATGTCCACCAAATTTCATCCAAATCTGCGCCAAAATAGTTTTGAGATACATACCCACACGCCCGTTCTCCCAAACCGGAAGTGAAATCCGTTAACTAAATATATCGTTCGAGAGCGCAGAGTTTGCTGCACATCATGCAAAAAGTCCCAACTCAATATCTCAAGCCGTTCTGGATTCCCTGTAAAGAGCGTTATTTTATCCTTCGACAAGTAGCGAACTTTTAAACCGGAAGTGCGAACCATATCATTTTTCGGCGGTTCATGACACACGTACACGTGCAAATTAAGCAAAAATTCCGAACCCCATATCTCAAGCCGTTTAGGAGGAGATCTCTTCACAACAATAAAACTGATAAAGAGCGTTGTGCCCAAAGGTCAAGGTCAGACGAAGTTCCCTATTAGTTCATCGACTGCCAATGCGCAATGGCTAAGAAGATTCCGAATTTCAAATCAATCGGCCAAGCCGTTTCGGCGGTATAAGAAATCAAACCTCGATTTTGCAAGTCATTTTAGTGGCGCGAAGACCCCCCAAAAATCAACAAAATGTCGATAACTCTGAAGGTCAAGGTCGGAAATAAATCAGGTTTTTAAACAGCCATAACTAACGAAGTTTATGTCCGATTTTAAAAATTCGAGTTGCATAGCAATCAGTGGCATCTACTGATGACGTCTACCAAATGTCATCAAAATATTCGCTAAAATAGTTTTGAGATACATACCCACACGCCCGCTCTCCCGAACCGGAAGTGATATCCGTTAACTATATATATCGTTCGATAGCGCAGAGTTTGCTGCACATAATGCAAAAAGTCCCAACTCAATATCTCAAGCCGTTCTGGATTCCCTATAAAGAGCGTTCTTTTAACCTTCGACCAGTAGCGAACTTTTAAACCGGAAGTGCGAACCCTATAATTTTTCAGTATTTTAGAACACACATACAGACGCAAATAATGAAAAAAGTCCGAAATCGATATCTCAAGCCGTTTCGGAGGAGATATGTGCACAACAATAAAACAGATAGAGAGCGTTGTTTCCAAAGTTCAAGGTCACACGAAATTCCCTATTTGTATATCGACTTCGTATACTCAATGGCTATGCAGGTACCACATTTCAAATCAATCGGTCAAGGCATTTCGACGATATAAGAATTCAAACATCGATTTCGCAAGTTACTTTTGTGTCGCGAAAAACACCCAAAAATCAACAAAATGGCGATAACTCCGAAGGTCAAGGTCGGACCAAATTCTCAATAGGCTATTTTCACAGATCTTCCAAGGTTTTGTACTGAAGAAAAAAACAGCATGTGAATCGGTCCAGCCGTTCCGGAGATCTAAGCACGTTATGGAATAATAATAATAACAAAAGCCAGAAGAATTACAATATACTTCCATGTTTCACATGGAAGTATAATAATAATAATAATAATATTGGAAAAAAATAATAAATTGAATAACAATATACTTCCATATTAAAATATGGAAGTATAATAATATTGGAAAAAAATAATAAATTGAATAACAATATACTTCCATATTAAAATATGGAAGTATAATAAGGGAATCGCGCGAAATTGATTGGTATGTCGATAGTATGGTTTATTGACATTTCTGTGTTCAGTTTGAACGTTCTGGTGTGACCTCCACCCATGCCTCGAAATTTGGTGACGTGGATAGAAAAGTCGCCATATCTCGGCCAATTTTTGAGATATCTAGCTAATTTTTGCGTCATTGTGTTCGTATTTGATGCCCCTATAATATTTACCAGGGTTTTGGTGAGGTATTGTGCCGATATTTTATAATGTAGGCCAATATTTATGTTGTTCTGTTCATACTTTTCGAATATCTCTCGCCTCTATCAACATAATACGGCAAGTAGGTAATCGTTTAGAAGTACTAGAAATTCCCCATAGAATGACACCAAACACGTGACGATTGGTTGAAGGAATTTAAATTCATAGTGTATTTTCTGTAAACTTGAAAAAAAGGAAGGGGCCACAATTTCTACATTTCTCAACCGATTCATAAAATTCACTCATAATGACACTCAGTACATCTTATAGATACTTCA
The DNA here is from genome assembly GCA_032622095.1 of Siphonodentalium dalli. NCBI lineage: Eukaryota > Metazoa > Mollusca > Scaphopoda > Gadilida > Siphonodentaliidae > Siphonodentalium > Siphonodentalium dalli. Next base: position 5,279,868 of record CP136067.1, read on the forward strand.
CAACAATTTTGGTTCAAATCAGCGACCAAAAAAAATTGACAAATTTTGACCCCTCCATAGTGCGGACAAATTTCATTGGATCTTGGTCAATATTTCACCATTACATCTTCTCTCTATGGATAAGACGCTCACATAAACCAAATCCAGTTTATATGCGTCGTCTAGGAGGAGATAGAGTCAAAAGCACTTTCTCCTCAATTAATTTATGAATACAATTTTCGATGGTCTGTAACTTGGACATTTTTCAACCGATTTCCAAAATTCTTTCAGGAGGATCATTAGTACGTCCTATAGATACACCACAGTAAAAATAGTTGAAATCATCGCAAAAAAAAAATTGCGAAAATTTTGCGCCCACCCAAACCCCAAAAATATAAGTCCGTCCCTGTTCAAAACTTTTTTTCGTATCAAGTTGCTAATGATCAACTGCATAGAAGATCTCAAATCTGGATACCTTACATGCCATAGCCAGACGTAGGATATGAAATAAATCGAGTTTTGCGAACCATGGGCGACAACTCTGTGGCGAAAGCGCGGACATAAATTGTAATGCATTCACCCAATAGGACATAATGAGTTGTACATGTGGTCCAAATTTGGAGTCTCTGCTGCTCATACTTTTCGAGATACAGCATCCAAATTTTTCACAAAAGGGGAGATAACTCTGTAAATCAAGGGCGGACAATATCCTATATAGTCTATTGACCTAGAATTAGTATAGGTCTATATACGTACGAAATTCCAGATCTCTATATATTGTACTTCCAGAGATATAAGAGTTACAAATTTGCTAAGAATAATAATAATAACTAGAGGGGTAAAATTCTGGCCTGCAGAATTTTGATACTTCCATATAAATTCCCCATCCCCGATCACCATCCATAATTCAATCCTCCACCCACCGCTATTCAATCCTTACCCATAAACCGCTTCATAACCCTGATATTTCGATAAGAACAACCTTAGTCGTAGCCGATCTATAATCACAACCCTTTCCATAGACATATCTACAGCACTTAACTCTAACCCAATAAAATACCCTGAACATATTCATTACCCTCCCGCAAACCATATCCATAGCTATACATTGACCTTACCATAACCCTTTCGATAAGCATAGTCATACATACACAAGTACCCAAAACCAAATCCTTTGTAAAACTGACACCGTCACAATTTTGACATTCACAATATCCACAACTGTAACCCAATTTATAAACCACATCATGTCCATAACATTAACATTAAACATAACACTGATCTACACATATCTATAATCATATACTTAATGTATTATATAGTCATCAGGGTATAAAATATTAAATATGAGTCGAAGAATTCTGACCGGAAATTATTCTATTGATTAATATTGATTTCATTTCGAATATCTACTGGTCTAAAAATGTGTGGTTGTTCAGCTAACGAACAATAGTTGTTACTGTTACCAGTGACCAGGTCTGTTCTAAAAATAAATCAATAACTTGTCCCAATTAATCATCTCATTTCATAATGAAATATTTGAAATAAATTCAATATGAGCTGATAGAAGTCTTTCCGGACAAGGGTCTTTAATTCATATTTATCATTTTGTATCCACAAAACTATTTCAAACTTGTTATTTAAAGAGTTAGTCATATTGTTAACCCTTCACATTAAATTTTATAACTGTATACTGTCATCCGGGAGTATTTTTCTACATGATAAGTGAATGCATGTAACATCTATCAGGCACTTAATCTTGATTAACTCATTGGGCATTCATTTGAAAAGTTAAACAAATTCACCGAATTTCCACGTGGATAGTACCGACCACATCCAATTTGTTTTATCTCAATTTCTCCATTTTGTTCTTTGCTAGTTTAACTTGAAGTTGCCAAAAGCCTCGACCAACCGATGCGTGTTCTCCGTTAGACGGATGGCTTTTATACCACAGTCAAACTTTCAGGATGTATCTATTGTATACTGATGCAGATGCTCATACATTTCACTCACTCCTTCACTATCCTGCCTGAATTTCGACTTTTGCCATATATCGATGTAGGCTGTGTTCCTATGCATGTAGTATGTATTACGCTATATATCGTCGCCACGAGTGAATCATTTGCTCTAAAACTTAAGAAATCGCACCAGTGTTGGGCGTTGGTATCCCTTATCACAACCACACGTCAACAAAATTTTATCTCCATATTTGATTTTTCCAAGTATTTTTAGACTTTTGGTTTTTGTTGGAATTTGCCAATATGTACCCACCTGAACACGAGCTGTCCGTTAGTCAGGTTGCTCTGTCAGTAGAGGGGTCAAACTTTGGGATATTAACAAAAATATATCAACGTACCTGCTCCTGCATTACCTCGCTCCTTCATTAACCCTTTCGGATTTGGCGAGAAAAATAGCTTAGTGATACAGCACTTAAATATACGTGTTAACATTATAAAGCCTCGCCACGGGTAAACCTTCTACCTTAGGGAAAATTAAGCAGATATCGATAAGTTGCGCTTGGATACTATCTATCATATCCACTATTCAAAAAAATTTAATATCGATGTTTGATTTTTAGACAATTTTCCCCCCTTTGATTTTCGTTGGAAATTGCAAAAAGTCTGAACTCACCGGAAGCTAGCACGCTGTTTGATAGTTTACTGTTACAGTAGAGCTGTCAAACTTTGGGGGGCTACCTACGGGATAATGCAGTACCTGCTCCTACATTAACCTTGCTCATCAATTAGCCCGTTGGATTTGGCGCCAAAAATAAGTCATTTTTATTGTCGATGTCGTAGATCGGTAACGGTTAGGGAAAAAACTTAAAAATGGTATATTCCGGTGCGAATCACTCTTCCCATTCGGAAAATGCAATAAAAATATTATACCGCTGGACTTGTTTTTTTTTTTTTTTTTTTTTTTTTTTTTGTTGCAAAATCTGCCGTTTACATCCGCCACCCGTCAGCCTGGTCTCACCACCCTCGGCCTGGTCTCACAACCCCGACCTGGTATCATTACCCAGCATGGTTTCGGCGCCTCCCCGGTTATGCTTCATCCTCTACCATGCTCCTTCATTAGCCGAATTATTTAATGTTCGATGGTCTGTAACTTGGACATTTCTCAACCGATTTACAAAATTCTTTCAGGAGGATCATTGGTACGTCCTATAGATACACGACAGTAAAAATAGTTGAAATCATCGCAAAAAAAAAATTGCGAAAATTTTGCCCCCACCCAAACCCCAAAAATATAAGTCCGTCCCTGTTCAAAACTTTTTTTCGTATCAAGTTGCTAATGATTAACTGCATAGAAGATCTCAAATCTGGATACCTTGCATGCCATAGCCAGACACAGGATATGAAATAAATCGAGTTTTGCGAACCATGGGCGACAACTCTGTGGCGAAAGCGCGGACATAAATTGTAATGCATTCACCCAATAGGGCATAATGAGGTGCACATATGGTCCATATTTGGAGTCTCTGCTGCTCATACTTTTCGAGATACAGCATCCCTATTTTTTCACAAAAGGGGAGATAACTCTGTAAATCAAGGGCGGACAATATCCTATATAGTCTATTGACCTAGAATTAGTATAGGTCTATATACGTACGAAATTACAGATCTCTATATATTGTACTTCCAGAGATATAAGAGTTACAAAATTGCTAAGAATAATAATAATAATAATAATAATAATATTGGAAAAAAATAATAAATTGAATAACAATATACTTCCATATTAAAATATGGAAGTATAATAAGGGAATCGCGTGAAATTGATTGGTATGTCGATATTATGGTTTATTGACATTTCTGTGTTCAGTTTGAACGTTCTGGTGTGACCTCCACCCATGCCTCGAAATTTGGTGACGTGGATAGAAAAGTCGCCATATCTCGGCCAATTTTTGAGATATCTTGCTAATTTTTGCGTCATTGTGTTCGTATTTGATGCCCCTATAATATTTACCAGGGTTTTGGTGAGGTATTGTGCCGATATTTTATAATGTAGGCCAATATGTATGTTGTTCTATTCATACTTTTCGAATATCTCTCGCCTCTATCGACATAATACGGCAAGTAGGTAATCGTTTAGAAGTACTAGAAATTCCCCATCGAATGACACCAAACACGTGACGATTGGTTGAAGGAATTTAAATTCATAGTGCATTTTCTGTAAACTTGAAAAAAAGGAAGTGGCCACAATTTCTACATTTCTCAACCGATTCATAAAATTCACTCATAATGACACTCAGTACATCTTATAGATACTTCACAACAATTTTAGTTCAAATCAGCGACCAAAAACAATTGACAAATTTTGACCCCCTCCCTAGTGCGGACAAATTTCATTGGACCTTGGTCAAAATTTCACCATTTCATCTTCTCTCTATAGATAAGACGCTCACATAAACCAAATCCAGTTTATATGCGTCGTCTAGGAGGAGATAGAGTCAAAAGCACTTTCTCCTCAATTGATGTATGAATACAATGTTCGATGGTCTGTAACTTGGACATTTCTCAACCGATTTACAAAATTCTTTCAGGAGGATCATTGGTACGTCCTATAGATACACGACAGTAAAAATAGTTGAAATCATCGCAAAAAAAAAATTGCGAAAATTTTGCCCCCACCCAAACCCCAAAAATATAAGTCCGTCCCTGTTCAAAACTTTTTTTCGTATCAAGTTGCTAATGATTAACTGCATAGAAGATCTCAAATCTGGATACCTTGCATGCCATAGCCAGACACAGGATATGAAATAAATCGAGTTTTGCGAACCATGGGCGACAACTCTGTGGCGAAAGCGCGGACATAAATTGTAATGCATTCACCCAATAGGGCATAATGAGGTGCACATATGGTCCATATTTGGAGTCTCTGCTGCTCATACTTTTCGAGATACAGCATCCCTATTTTTTCACAAAAGGGGAGATAACTCTGTAAATCAAGGGCGGACAATATCCTATATAGTCTATTGACCTAGAATTAGTATAGGTCTATATACGTACGAAATTACAGATCTCTATATATTGTACTTCCAGAGATATAAGAGTTACAAAATTGCTAAGAATAATAATAATAATAATAATAATAATATTGGAAAAAAATAATAAATTGAATAACAATATACTTCCATATTAAAATATGGAAGTATAATAATATTGGAAAAAAATAATAAATTGAATAACAATATACTTCCATATTAAAATATGGAAGTATAATAAGGGAATCGCGCGAAATTGATTGGTATGTCGATAGTATGGTTTATTGACATTTCTGTGTTCAGTTTGAACGTTCTGGTGTGACCTCCACCCATGCCTCGAAATTTGGTGACGTGGATAGAAAAGTCGCCATATCTCGGCCAATTTTTGAGATATCTAGCTAATTTTTGCGTCATTGTGTTCGTATTTGATGCCCCTATAATATTTACCAGGGTTTTGGTGAGGTATTGTGCCGATATTTTATAATGTAGGCCAATATTTATGTTGTTCTGTTCATACTTTTCGAATATCTCTCGCCTCTATCAACATAATACGGCAAGTAGGTAATCGTTTAGAAGTACTAGAAATTCCCCATAGAATGACACCAAACACGTGACGATTGGTTGAAGGAATTTAAATTCATAGTGTATTTTCTGTAAACTTGAAAAAAAGGAAGGGGCCACAATTTCTACATTTCTCAACCGATTCATAAAATTCACTCATAATGACACTCAGTACATCTTATAGATACTTCACAACAATTTTGGTTCAAATCAGCGACCAAAAAAAATTGACAAATTTTGACCCCTCCATAGTGCGGACAAATTTCATTGGATCTTGGTCAATATTTCACCATTACATCTTCTCTCTATGGATAAGACGCTCACATAAACCAAATCCAGTTTATATGCGTCGTCTAGGAGGAGATAGAGTCAAAAGCACTTTCTCCTCAATTAATTTATGAATACAATTTTCGATGGTCTGTAACTTGGACATTTTTCAACCGATTTCCAAAATTCTTTCAGGAGGATCATTAGTACGTCCTATAGATACACCACAGTAAAAATAGTTGAAATCATCGCAAAAAAAAAATTGCGAAAATTTTGCGCCCACCCAAACCCCAAAAATATAAGTCCGTCCCTGTTCAAAACTTTTTTTCGTATCAAGTTGCTAATGATCAACTGCATAGAAGATCTCAAATCTGGATACCTTACATGCCATAGCCAGACGTAGGATATGAAATAAATCGAGTTTTGCGAACCATGGGCGACAACTCTGTGGCGAAAGCGCGGACATAAATTGTAATGCATTCACCCAATAGGACATAATGAGTTGTACATGTGGTCCAAATTTGGAGTCTCTGCTGCTCATACTTTTCGAGATACAGCATCCAAATTTTTCACAAAAGGGGAGATAACTCTGTAAATCAAGGGCGGACAATATCCTATATAGTCTATTGACCTAGAATTAGTATAGGTCTATATACGTACGAAATTCCAGATCTCTATATATTGTACTTCCAGAGATATAAGAGTTACAAATTTGCTAAGAATAATAATAATAATAATATTGGAAAAAAATAATAAATTGAATAACAATATACTTCCATATTAAAATATGGAAGTATAATAAGGGAATCGCGCGAAATTGATTGGTATGTCGATAGTATGGTTTATTGACATTTCTGTGTTCAGTTTGAACGTTCTGGTGTGACCTCCACCCATGCCTCGAAATTTGGTGACGTGGATAGAAAAGTCGCCATATCTCGGCCAATTTTTGAGATATCTAGCTAATTTTTGCGTCATTGTGTTCGTATTTGATGCCCCTATAATATTTACCAGGGTTTTGGTGAGGTATTGTGCCGATATTTTATAATGTAGGCCAATATTTATGTTGTTCTGTTCATACTTTTCGAATATCTCTCGCCTCTATCAACATAATACGGCAAGTAGGTAATCGTTTAGAAGTACTAGAAATTCCCCATAGAATGACACCAAACACGTGACGATTGGTTGAAGGAATTTAAATTCATAGTGTATTTTCTGTAAACTTGAAAAAAAGGAAGGGGCCACAATTTCTACATTTCTCAACCGATTCATAAAATTCACTCATAATGACACTCAGTACATCTTATAGATACTTCACAACAATTTTGGTTCAAATCAGCGACCAAAAAAAATTGACAAATTTTGACCCCTCCATAGTGCGGACAAATTTCATTGGATCTTGGTCAATATTTCACCATTACATCTTCTCTCTATGGATAAGACGCTCACATAAACCAAATCCAGTTTATATGCGTCGTCTAGGAGGAGATAGAGTCAAAAGCACTTTCTCCTCAATTAATTTATGAATACAATTTTCGATGGTCTGTAACTTGGACATTTTTCAACCGATTTCCAAAATTCTTTCAGGAGGATCATTAGTACGTCCTATAGATACACCACAGTAAAAATAGTTGAAATCATCGCAAAAAAAAAATTGCGAAAATTTTGCGCCCACCCAAACCCCAAAAATATAAGTCCGTCCCTGTTCAAAACTTTTTTTCGTATCAAGTTGCTAATGATCAACTGCATAGAAGATCTCAAATCTGGATACCTTACATGCCATAGCCAGACGTAGGATATGAAATAAATCGAGTTTTGCGAACCATGGGCGACAACTCTGTGGCGAAAGCGCGGACATAAATTGTAATGCATTCACCCAATAGGACATAATGAGTTGTACATGTGGTCCAAATTTGGAGTCTCTGCTGCTCATACTTTTCGAGATACAGCATCCAAATTTTTCACAAAAGGGGAGATAACTCTGTAAATCAAGGGCGGACAATATCCTATATAGTCTATTGACCTAGAATTAGTATAGGTCTATATACGTACGAAATTCCAGATCTCTATATATTGTACTTCCAGAGATATAAGAGTTACAAATTTGCTAAGAATAATAATAATAATAATATTGGAAAAAAATAATAAATTGAATAACAATATACTTCCATATTAAAATATGGAAGTATAATAAGGGAATCGCGCGAAATTGATTGGTATGTCGATAGTATGGTTTATTGACATTTCTGTGTTCAGTTTGAACGTTCTGGTGTGACCTCCACCCATGCCTCGAAATTTGGTGACGTGGATAGAAAAGTCGCCATATCTCGGCCAATTTTTGAGATATCTAGCTAATTTTTGCGTCATTGTGTTCGTATTTGATGCCCCTATAATATTTACCAGGGTTTTGGTGAGGTATTGTGCCGATATTTTATAATGTAGGCCAATATTTATGTTGTTCTGTTCATACTTTTCGAATATCTCTCGCCTCTATCAACATAATACGGCAAGTAGGTAATCGTTTAGAAGTACTAGAAATTCCCCATAGAATGACACCAAACACGTGACGATTGGTTGAAGGAATTTAAATTCATAGTGTATTTTCTGTAAACTTGAAAAAAAGGAAGGGGCCACAATTTCTACATTTCTCAACCGATTCATAAAATTCACTCATAATGACACTCAGTACATCTTATAGATACTTCACAACAATTTTGGTTCAAATCAGCGACCAAAAAAAATTGACAAATTTTGACCCCTCCATAGTGCGGACAAATTTCATTGGATCTTGGTCAATATTTCACCATTACATCTTCTCTCTATGGATAAGACGCTCACATAAACCAAATCCAGTTTATATGCGTCGTCTAGGAGGAGATAGAGTCAAAAGCACTTTCTCCTCAATTAATTTATGAATACAATTTTCGATGGTCTGTAACTTGGACATTTTTCAACCGATTTCCAAAATTCTTTCAGGAGGATCATTAGTACGTCCTATAGATACACCACAGTAAAAATAGTTGAAATCATCGCAAAAAAAAAATTGCGAAAATTTTGCGCCCACCCAAACCCCAAAAATATAAGTCCGTCCCTGTTCAAAACTTTTTTTCGTATCAAGTTGCTAATGATCAACTGCATAGAAGATCTCAAATCTGGATACCTTACATGCCATAGCCAGACGTAGGATATGAAATAAATCGAGTTTTGCGAACCATGGGCGACAACTCTGTGGCGAAAGCGCGGACATAAATTGTAATGCATTCACCCAATAGGACATAATGAGTTGTACATGTGGTCCAAATTTGGAGTCTCTGCTGCTCATACTTTTCGAGATACAGCATCCAAATTTTTCACAAAAGGGGAGATAACTCTGTAAATCAAGGGCGGACAATATCCTATATAGTCTATTGACCTAGAATTAGTATAGGTCTATATACGTACGAAATTCCAGATCTCTATATATTGTACTTCCAGAGATATAAGAGTTACAAATTTGCTAAGAATAATAATAATAATAATATTGGAAAAAAATAATAAATTGAATAACAATATACTTCCATATTAAAATATGGAAGTATAATAAGGGAATCGCGCGAAATTGATTGGTATGTCGATAGTATGGTTTATTGACATTTCTGTGTTCAGTTTGAACGTTCTGGTGTGACCTCCACCCATGCCTCGAAATTTGGTGACGTGGATAGAAAAGTCGCCATATCTCGGCCAATTTTTGAGATATCTAGCTAATTTTTGCGTCATTGTGTTCGTATTTGATGCCCCTATAATATTTACCAGGGTTTTGGTGAGGTATTGTGCCGATATTTTATAATGTAGGCCAATATTTATGTTGTTCTGTTCATACTTTTCGAATATCTCTCGCCTCTATCAACATAATACGGCAAGTAGGTAATCGTTTAGAAGTACTAGAAATTCCCCATAGAATGACACCAAACACGTGACGATTGGTTGAAGGAATTTAAATTCATAGTGTATTTTCTGTAAACTTGAAAAAAAGGAAGGGGCCACAATTTCTACATTTCTCAACCGATTCATAAAATTCACTCATAATGACACTCAGTACATCTTATAGATACTTCACAACAATTTTGGTTCAAATCAGCGACCAAAAAAAATTGACAAATTTTGACCCCTCCATAGTGCGGACAAATTTCATTGGATCTTGGTCAATATTTCACCATTACATCTTCTCTCTATGGATAAGACGCTCACATAAACCAAATCCAGTTTATATGCGTCGTCTAGGAGGAGATAGAGTCAAAAGCACTTTCTCCTCAATTAATTTATGAATACAATTTTCGATGGTCTGTAACTTGGACATTTTTCAACCGATTTCCAAAATTCTTTCAGGAGGATCATTAGTACGTCCTATAGATACACCACAGTAAAAATAGTTGAAATCATCGCAAAAAAAAAATTGCGAAAATTTTGCGCCCACCCAAACCCCAAAAATATAAGTCCGTCCCTGTTCAAAACTTTTTTTCGTATCAAGTTGCTAATGATCAACTGCATAGAAGATCTCAAATCTGGATACCTTACATGCCATAGCCAGACGTAGGATATGAAATAAATCGAGTTTTGCGAACCATGGGCGACAACTCTGTGGCGAAAGCGCGGACATAAATTGTAATGCATTCACCCAATAGGACATAATGAGTTGTACATGTGGTCCAAATTTGGAGTCTCTGCTGCTCATACTTTTCGAGATACAGCATCCAAATTTTTCACAAAAGGGGAGATAACTCTGTAAATCAAGGGCGGACAATATCCTATATAGTCTATTGACCTAGAATTAGTATAGGTCTATATACGTACGAAATTCCAGATCTCTATATATTGTACTTCCAGAGATATAAGAGTTACAAATTTGCTAAGAATAATAATAATAATAATATTGGAAAAAAATAATAAATTGAATAACAATATACTTCCATATTAAAATATGGAAGTATAATAAGGGAATCGCGCGAAATTGATTGGTATGTCGATAGTATGGTTTATTGACATTTCTGTGTTCAGTTTGAACGTTCTGGTGTGACCTCCACCCATGCCTCGAAATTTGGTGACGTGGATAGAAAAGTCGCCATATCTCGGCCAATTTTTGAGATATCTAGCTAATTTTTGCGTCATTGTGTTCGTATTTGATGCCCCTATAATATTTACCAGGGTTTTGGTGAGGTATTGTGCCGATATTTTATAATGTAGGCCAATATTTATGTTGTTCTGTTCATACTTTTCGAATATCTCTCGCCTCTATCAACATAATACGGCAAGTAGGTAATCGTTTAGAAGTACTAGAAATTCCCCATAGAATGACACCAAACACGTGACGATTGGTTGAAGGAATTTAAATTCATAGTGTATTTTCTGTAAACTTGAAAAAAAGGAAGGGGCCACAATTTCTACATTTCTCAACCGATTCATAAAATTCACTCATAATGACACTCAGTACATCTTATAGATACTTCACAACAATTTTGGTTCAAATCAGCGACCAAAAAAAATTGACAAATTTTGACCCCTCCATAGTGCGGACAAATTTCATTGGATCTTGGTCAATATTTCACCATTACATCTTCTCTCTATGGATAAGACGCTCACATAAACCAAATCCAGTTTATATGCGTCGTCTAGGAGGAGATAGAGTCAAAAGCACTTTCTCCTCAATTAATTTATGAATACAATTTTCGATGGTCTGTAACTTGGACATTTTTCAACCGATTTCCAAAATTCTTTCAGGAGGATCATTAGTACGTCCTATAGATACACCACAGTAAAAATAGTTGAAATCATCGCAAAAAAAAAATTGCGAAAATTTTGCGCCCACCCAAACCCCAAAAATATAAGTCCGTCCCTGTTCAAAACTTTTTTTCGTATCAAGTTGCTAATGATCAACTGCATAGAAGATCTCAAATCTGGATACCTTACATGCCATAGCCAGACGTAGGATATGAAATAAATCGAGTTTTGCGAACCATGGGCGACAACTCTGTGGCGAAAGCGCGGACATAAATTGTAATGCATTCACCCAATAGGACATAATGAGTTGTACATGTGGTCCAAATTTGGAGTCTCTGCTGCTCATACTTTTCGAGATACAGCATCCAAATTTTTCACAAAAGGGGAGATAACTCTGTAAATCAAGGGCGGACAATATCCTATATAGTCTATTGACCTAGAATTAGTATAGGTCTATATACGTACGAAATTCCAGATCTCTATATATTGTACTTCCAGAGATATAAGAGTTACAAATTTGCTAAGAATAATAATAATAATAATATTGGAAAAAAATAATAAATTGAATAACAATATACTTCCATATTAAAATATGGAAGTATAATAAGGGAATCGCGCGAAATTGATTGGTATGTCGATAGTATGGTTTATTGACATTTCTGTGTTCAGTTTGAACGTTCTGGTGTGACCTCCACCCATGCCTCGAAATTTGGTGACGTGGATAGAAAAGTCGCCATATCTCGGCCAATTTTTGAGATATCTAGCTAATTTTTGCGTCATTGTGTTCGTATTTGATGCCCCTATAATATTTACCAGGGTTTTGGTGAGGTATTGTGCCGATATTTTATAATGTAGGCCAATATTTATGTTGTTCTGTTCATACTTTTCGAATATCTCTCGCCTCTATCAACATAATACGGCAAGTAGGTAATCGTTTAGAAGTACTAGAAATTCCCCATAGAATGACACCAAACACGTGACGATTGGTTGAAGGAATTTAAATTCATAGTGTATTTTCTGTAAACTTGAAAAAAAGGAAGGGGCCACAATTTCTACATTTCTCAACCGATTCATAAAATTCACTCATAATGACACTCAGTACATCTTATAGATACTTCACAACAATTTTGGTTCAAATCAGCGACCAAAAAAATTGACAAATTTTGACCCCCTCCATAGTGCGGACAAATTTCATTGGATCTTGGTCAATATTTCACCATTACATCTTCTCTCTATGGATAAGACGCTCACATAAACCAAATCCAGTTTATATGCGTCGTCTAGGAGGAGATAGAGTCAAAAGCACTTTCTCCTCAATTAATTTATGAATACAATTTTCGATGGTCTGTAACTTGGACATTTTTCAACCGATTTCCAAAATTCTTTCAGGAGGATCATTAGTACGTCCTATAGATACACCACAGTAAAAATAGTTGAAATCATCGCAAAAAAAAAATTGCGAAAATTTTGCGCCCACCCAAACCCCAAAAATATAAGTCCGTCCCTGTTCAAAACTTTTTTTCGTATCAAGTTGCTAATGATCAACTGCATAGAAGATCTCAAATCTGGATACCTTACATGCCATAGCCAGACGTAGGATATGAAATAAATCGAGTTTTGCGAACCATGGGCGACAACTCTGTGGCGAAAGCGCGGACATAAATTGTAATGCATTCACCCAATAGGACATAATGAGTTGTACATGTGGTCCAAATTTGGAGTCTCTGCTGCTCATACTTTTCGAGATACAGCATCCAAATTTTTCACAAAAGGGGAGATAACTCTGTAAATCAAGGGCGGACAATATCCTATATAGTCTATTGACCTAGAATTAGTATAGGTCTATATACGTACGAAATTCCAGATCTCTATATATTGTACTTCCAGAGATATAAGAGTTACAAATTTGCTAAGAATAATAATAATAATAATATTGGAAAAAAATAATAAATTGAATAACAATATACTTCCCATATTAAAATATGGAAGTATAATAAGGGAATCGCGCGAAATTGATTGGTATGTCGATAGTATGGTTTATTGACATTTCTGTGTTCAGTTTGAACGTTCTGGTGTGACCTCCACCCATGCCTCGAAATTTGGTGACGTGGTGCTGCAATTAGTTTCTGAGTATTTTCAAATAAACGGAAAACTACCCCAATAGAAAAACAATATACTTCCTTGGTTACACCATGGAAGTATAATAATAGGGCGAATCATGAACTGAACAATTCGCAGTTTAGGGATGGAAAATATGAAGTAAGATGATTGTGTACTGTCCTTAACATTTGTGTGTTGATCTCAAGTGTTTATAATTGACCCCACTCCTGCCTCGAAATTGGGTGACGGGATTGGGAAATTGTCACACAAGGCCCAAAATGCAATTTTTGAAGGACCATAACTCCGTGATTTTCCAATGGATTTTAAAATTGTTTTAAGTTTTGGTATATGCTACTTACTGAGATTGCATATTATAAATTTCATCTGATTCGGAAAAGGAGAACAGTTTGGTTATTAGAAAGAATATGGGCCCATATTCAAACTTTGAGTTCCAAAATCTCCGCCAGTTTTTAACGGATTTACGATCTGTTTTCAGATTTGTTATTAGCGTGTATGGTAGATGTTATATTCCAAGTTTCATATAATTCGGAGAGGAAATACATTTTGGTACCTCGGACCACCCCTCCCCTGACCCACAACACTGAACCGACACTGGCAAAATTTGGCCCACCGCGTGCACTCTTTCGTCCGCACACGTTGGCGTATCAGTTGACATCCAAACTTCGACATCTTCGGAGGAGATGTGGTGACAAGCACATGGGCCCAAAATTGCAAAATTTGTGGGCCCCTAACTTTGTCAGTTTTCAATGGATTTCGAAATTCTTTCAGTTTCTAGATCGGGTGGTGTTGTAGATGTTAAATTCCAAGTTTCATCTTATTCCGATAAGAATTACAAATTGGTACCACGGACCACCCCTCCCCATACTCACAATAATGAACAGACACTGGCAAAATTTGGCCCACCGCGTGCACTCTTTCGTCCGCACACGTTGGCGTATCAGTTGACATCCAAACTTCGACATCTTCGGAGGAGATGTGGTCACAAGCTCATGTCCCAAACTGCAAAATTTGAGGGCCTGTAACTCTTGCAATTCTTATCGGATTTCAAAAATCCTTCTTGGTTTGGGTTTGTTTTCGTTCAGGGAATGCATATACTTAAATAGATGAATATCGATCAAAAAAACATTTTTGAGAAAATTTTGCCCCCACATCAGTGTAAAAATATATGTCCGACCCTGTTAAAATTTCTTTTTCGGACTAACCTGAGAACGGTCATCACGGCTATGAAAACCAAATGCAGTTATCTGGAATGATACGGGAGAACAACAGAGTACAATAAAATAGAGGTTCCCCTGTTTATGGGCGGTAACTCTCCAGGGAAAGCGCGGACACAAGTTTTGATGCCCGTGGGCAGTAGGGCATACCGAGGTGTACATACGGTCCAATTTTCGATGCTCTGCTCCTTATAATTTCCGAGATAATAAAATGACATTTTTTTTCATATAAAGGGAGATAACTCCACGGGTTAAATGCGGACAATATCCGGTATGAGCCAAAGGCATAGAACTCATTTACCCCAACATACTTACCAAACTTGAGTTTTCTAGTACTAATACATTCAGAGATTTGGGCGTTGAAAAATACTGTAGTATAATAATAATAATAATGAAAAATAATCGAATAAGGGCTATAACTCTGTCTTGAAACATTGGGCCGAGATCTGGATACCACTAACTTTAGTAGACCTCAGATGCCTATATTCGTTAAAGATTTCGCGGTCCTGCTGCAATTAGTTTCTGAGTATTTTCAAATAAACGGAAAACTACCCCAATAGAAAAACAATATACTTCCTTGGTTACACCATGGAAGTATAATAATAGGGCGAATCATGAACTGAACAATTCGCAGTTTAGGGATGGAAAATATGAAGTAAGATGATTGTGTACTGTCCTTAACATTTGTGTGTTGATCTCAAGTGTTTATAATTGACCCCACTCCTGCCTCGAAATTGGGTGACGGGATTGGGAAATTGTCACACAAGGCCCAAAATGCAATTTTTGAAGGACCATAACTCCGTGATTTTCCAATGGATTTTAAAATTGTTTTAAGTTTTGGTATATGCTACTTACTGAGATTGCATATTATAAATTTCATCTGATTCGGAAAAGGAGAACAGTTTGGTTATTAGAAAGAATATGGGCCCATATTCAAACTTTGAGTTCCAAAATCTCCGCCAGTTTTTAACGGATTTACGATCTGTTTTCAGATTTGTTATTAGCGTGTATGGTAGATGTTATATTCCAAGTTTCATATAATTCGGAGAGGAAATACATTTTGGTACCTCGGACCACCCCTCCCCTGACCCACAACACTGAACCGACACTGGCAAAATTTGGCCCACCGCGTGCACTCTTTCGTCCGCACACGTTGGCGTATCAGTTGACATCCAAACTTCGACATCTTCGGAGGAGATGTGGTGACAAGCACATGGGCCCAAAATTGCAAAATTTGTGGGCCCCTAACTTTGTCAGTTTTCAATGGATTTCGAAATTCTTTCAGTTTCTAGATCGGGTGGTGTTGTAGATGTTAAATTCCAAGTTTCATCTTATTCCGATAAGAATTACAAATTGGTACCACGGACCACCCCTCCCCATACTCACAATAATGAACAGACACTGGCAAAATTTGGCCCACCGCGTGCACTCTTTCGTCCGCACACGTTGGCGTATCAGTTGACATCCAAACTTCGACATCTTCGGAGGAGATGTGGTCACAAGCTCATGTCCCAAACTGCAAAATTTGAGGGCCTGTAACTCTTGCAATTCTTATCGGATTTCAAAAATCCTTCTTGGTTTGGGTTTGTTTTCGTTCAGGGAATGCATATACTTAAATAGATGAATATCGATCAAAAAAACATTTTTGAGAAAATTTTGCCCCCACATCAGTGTAAAAATATATGTCCGACCCTGTTAAAATTTCTTTTTCGGACTAACCTGAGAACGGTCATCACGGCTATGAAAACCAAATGCAGTTATCTGGAATGATACGGGAGAACAACAGAGTACAATAAAATAGAGGTTCCCCTGTTTATGGGCGGTAACTCTCCAGGGAAAGCGCGGACACAAGTTTTGATGCCCGTGGGCAGTAGGGCATACCGAGGTGTACATACGGTCCAATTTTCGATGCTCTGCTCCTTATAATTTCCGAGATAATAAAATGACATTTTTTTCATATAAAGGGAGATAACTCCACGGATTAAATGCGGACAATATCCGTTATGAGCCAAAGGCATAGAACTCATTTACCCCAACATACTTACCAAACTTGAGTTTTCTAGTTCTAATACATTCAGAGATTTGGGCGTTGAAAAATACTGTAGTATAATAATAATAATAATGAAAAATAATCGAATAAGGGCTATAACTCTGTCTTGAAACATTGGGCCGAGATCTGGATACCATTAACTTTAGTAGACCTCAGATGCCTATATTCGTTAAAGATTTCGCGGTCCTGCTGCAATTAGTTTCTGAGTATTTTCAAATAAACGGAAAACTACCCCAATAGAAAAACAATATACTTCCTTGGTTACACCATGGAAGTATAATAATAGGGCGAATCATGAACTGAACAATTCGTAGTTTAGGGATGGAAAATATGAAGTAAGATGATTGTGTACTGTCCTTAACATTTGTGTGTTGATCTCAAGTGTTTATAATTGACCCCACTCCTGCCTCGAAATTGGGTGACGGGATTGGGAAATTGTCACACCAGGCCCAAAATGCAATTTTTGAAGGACCATAACTCCGTGATTTTCCAATGGATTTTAAAATTGTTTTAAGTTTTGTTATATTCTACTTACTGAGATTGCATATTATAAATTTCATCTGATTCGGAAAAGGAGAACAGTTTGGTTATTAGAAAGAATATGGGCCCATATTCAAACTTTGAGTTCCAAAATCTCCGCCAGTTTTTAACGGATTTACGATCTGTTTTCAGATTTGTTATTAGGGTGTATGGTAGATGTTATATTCCAAGTTTCATATAATTCGGAGAGGAAATAAATTTTGGTACCTCGGACCACCCCTCCCCTGACCCACAACACTGAACCGACACTGGCAAAATTTGGCCCACCGCGTGCACTCTTTCGTCCGCACACGTTGGCGTATCAGTTGACATCCAAACTTCGACATCTTCGGAGGAGATGTGGTGACAAGCACATGGGCCCAAAATTGCAAAATTTGAGGGCCCCTAACTTTGTCAGTTTTCAATGAATTTCGAAATTCTTTCAGTTTCTAGATCGGGTGGTGTTGTAGATGTTAAATTCCAAGTTTCATCTTATTCCGATAATAATTACAAATTGGTACCACGGACCACCCCTCCCCATACTCACAATAATGAACAGACACTGGCAAAATTTGGCCCACCGCGTGCACTCTTTCGTCCGCACACGTTGGCGTATCAGTTGACATCCAAACTTCGACATCTTCGGAGGAGATGTGGTCACAAGCTCATGTCCCAAACTGCAAAATTTGAGGGCCTGTAACTCTTGCAATTCTTATCGGATTTCAAAAATCCTTCTTGGTTTGGGTTTGTTTTCGTTCAGGGAATGCATATACTTAAATAGATGAATATCGATCAAAAAAACATTTTTGAGAAAATTTTGCCCCCACATCAGTGTAAAAATATATGTCCGACCCTGTTAAAATTTCTTTTTCGGACTAACCTGAGAACGGTCATCACGGCTATGAAAACCAAATGCAGTTATCTGGAATGATACGGGAGAACAACAGAGTACAATAAAATAGAGGTTCCCCTGTTTATGGGCGGTAACTCTCCAGGGAAAGCGCGGACACAAGTTTTGATGCCCGTGGGCAGTAGGGCATACCGAGGTGTACATACGGTCCAATTTTCGATGCTCTGCTCCTTATAATTTCCGAGATAATAAAATGACATTTTTTTTCATATAAAGGGAGATAACTCCACGGGTTAAATGCGGACAATATCCGTTATGAGCCAAAGGCATAGAACTCATTTACCCCAACATACTTACCAAACTTGAGTTTTCTAGTTCTAATACATTCAGAGATTTGGGCGTTGAAAAATACTGTAGTATAATAATAATAATAATGAAAAATAATCGAATAAGGGCTATAACTCTGTCTTGAAACATTGGGCCGAGATCTGGATACCATTAACTTTAGTAGACCTCAGATGCCTATATTCGTTAAAGATTTCGCGGTCCTGCTGCAATTAGTTTCTGAGTATTTTCAAATAAACGGAAAACTACCCCAATAGAAAAACAATATACTTCCTTGGTTACACCATGGAAGTATAATAATAGGGCGAATCATGAACTGAACAATTCGTAGTTTAGGGATGGAAAATATGAAGTAAGATGATTGTGTACTGTCCTTAACATTTGTGTGTTGATCTCAAGTGTTTATAATTGACCCCACTCCTGCCTCGAAATTGGGTGACGGGATTGGGAAATTGTCACACCAGGCCCAAAATGCAATTTTTGAAGGACCATAACTCCGTGATTTTCCAATGGATTTTAAAATTGTTTTAAGTTTTGTTATATGCTACTTACTGAGATTGCATATTATAAATTTCATCTGATTCGGAAAAGGAGAACAGTTTGGTTATTAGAAAGAATATGGGCCCATATTCAAACTTTGAGTTCCAAAATCTCCGCCAGTTTTTAACGGATTTACGATCTGTTTTCAGATTTGTTATTAGGGTGTATGGTAGATGTTATATTCCAAGTTTCATATAATTCGGAGAGGAAATAAATTTTGGTACCTCGGACCACCCCTCCCCTGACCCACAACACTGAACCGACACTGGCAAAATTTGGCCCACCGCGTGCACTCTTTCGTCCGCACACGTTGGCGTATCAGTTGAGATCCAAACTTCGACATCTTCGGAGGAGATGTGGTGACAAGCACATGGGCCCAAAATTGCAAAATTTGAGGGCCCCTAACTTTGTCAGTTTTCAATGGATTTCGAAATTCTTTCAGTTTCTAGATCGGGTGGTGTTATAGATGTTAAATTCCAAGTTTCATCTTATTCCGATAAGAATTAAAAATTGGTACCACGGACCACCCCTCCCCATACTCACAATAATGAACAGACACTGGCAAAATTTGGCCCACCGCGTGCACTCTTTCGTCCGCACACGTTGGCGTTTCAGTTGACATCCAAACTTCGACATCTTCGGAGGAGATGTGGTCACAAGCTCATGTCCCAAACTGCAAAATTTGAGGGCCTGTAACTCTTGCAATTCTTATCGGATTTCAAAAATCCTTCTTGGTTTGGGTTTGTTTTCGTTCAGGGAATGCATATACTTAAATAGATGAATATCGATCAAAAAAACATTTTTGAGAAAATTTTGCCCCCACATCAGTGTAAAAATATATGTCCGACCCTGTTAAAATTTCTTTTTCGGACTAAACTGAGAACGGTCATCACGGCTATGAAAACCAAATGCAGTTATCTGGAATGATACGGGAGAACAACAGAGTACAATAAAATAGAGGTTCCCCTGTTTATGGGCGGTAACTCTCCAGGGAAAGCGCGGACACAAGTTTTGATGCCCGTGGGCAGTAGGGCATACCGAGGTGTACATACGGTCCAATTTTCGATGCTCTGCTCCTTATAATTTCCGAGATAATAAAATGACATTTTTTTTCATATAAAGGGAGATAACTCCACGGGTTAAATGCGGACAATATCCGTTATGAGCCAAAGGCATATAACTCATTTACCCCAACATACTTACCAAACTTGAGTTTTCTAGTACTAATACATTCAGAGATTTGGGCGTTGAAAAATACTGTAGTATAATAATAATAATAATGAAAAATAATCGAATAAGGGCTATAACTCTGTCTTGAAACATTGGGCCGAGATCTGGATACCATTATCTTTAGTAGACCTCAGATGCCTATATTCGTTAAAGATTTCGCGGTCCTGCTGCAAGTAGTTTCTGAGTATTTTCAAATAAACGGAAAACTACCCCAATAGAAAAACAATATACTTCCTTGGTTACACCATGGAAGTATAATAATAGGGCGAATCATGAACTGAACAATTCGCAGTTTAGGGATGGAAAATATGAAGTAAGATGATTGTGTACTGTCCTTAACATTTGTGTGTTGATCTCAAGTGTTTATAATTGACCCCACTCCTGCCTCGAAATTGGGTGACGGGATTGGGAAATTGTCACACCAGGCCCAAAATGCAATTTTTGAAGGACCATAACTCCGTGATTTTCAAATGGATTTTAAAATTGTTTTAAGTTTTGTTATATGCTACTTACTGAGATTGCATATTATAAATTTCATCTGATTCGTAAAAGGAGAACAGTTTGGTTATTAGAAAGAATATGGGCCCATATTCAAACTTTGAGTTCCAAAATCTCCGCCAGTTTTTAACGGATTTACGATCTGTTTTCAGATTTGTTATTAGCGTGTATGGTAGATGTTATATTCCAAGTTTCATATAATTCGGAGAGGAAATAAATTTTGGTACCTCGGACCACCCCTCCCCTGACCCACAACACTGAACCGACACTGGCAAAATTTGGCCCACCGCGTGCACTCTTTCGTCCGCACACGTTGGCGTATCAGTTGACATCCAAACTTCGACATCTTCGGAGGAGATGTGGTGACAAGCACATGGGCCCAAAATTGCAAAATTTGAGGGCCCCTAACTTTGTCAGTTTTCAATGGATTTCGAAATTCTTTCAGTTTCTAGATCGGGTGGTGTTGTAAATGTTAAATTCCAAGTTTCATCTTATTCCGATAAGAATTAAAAATTGGTACCACGGACCACCCCTCCCCATACTCACAATAATGGACAGACACTGGCAAAATTTGGCCCACCGCGTGCACTCTTTCGTCCGCACACGTTGGCGTATCAGTTGACATCCAAACTTCGACATCTTCGGAGGAGATGTGGTCACAAGCTCATGTCCCAAACTGCAAAATTTGAGGGCCTGTAACTCTTGCAATTCTTATCGGATTTCAAAAATCCTTCTTGGTTTGGGTTTGTTTTCGTTCAGGGAATGCATATACTTAAATAGATGAATATCGATCAAAAAAACATTTTTGAGAAAATTTTGCCCCCACATCAGTGTAAAAATATATTTCCGACCCTGTTAAAATTTCTTTTTCGGACTAAACTGAGAACGGTCATCACGGCTATGAAAACCAAATGCAGTTATCTGGAATGATACGGGAGAACAACAGAGTACAATAAAATAGAGGTTCCCCTGTTTATGGGCGGTAACTCTCCAGGGAAAGCGCGGACACAAGTTTTGATGCCCGTGGGCAGTAGGGCATACCGAGGTGTACATACGGTCCAATTTTCGATGCTCTGCTCCTTATAATTTCCGAGATAATAAAATGACATTTTTTTTCATATAAAGGGAGATAACTCCACGGGTTAAATGCGGACAATATCCGTTATGAGCCAAAGGCATAGAACTCATTTACCCCAACATACTTACCAAACTTGAGTTTTCTAGTACTAATACATTCAGAGATTTGGGCGTTGAAAAATACTGTAGTATAATAATAATAATAATGAAAAATAATCGAATAAGGGCTATAACTCTGTCTTGAAACATTGGGCCGAGATCTGGATACCATTAACTTTAGTAGACCTCAGATGCCTATATTCGTTAAAGATTTCGCGGTCCTGCTGCAATTAGTTTCTGAGTATTTTCAAATAAACGGAAAACTACCCCAATAGAAAAATAATATACTTCCTTGGTTACACCATGGAAGTATAATAATAGGGCGAATCATGAACTGAACAATTCGCAGTTTAGGGATGGAAAATATGAAGTAAGATGATTGTGTACTGTCCTTAACATTTGTGTGTTGATCTCAAGTGTTTATAATTGACCCCACTCCTGCCTCGAAATTGGGTGACGGGATTGGGAAATTGTCACACCAGGCCCAAAATGCATTTTTTGAAGGACCATAACTCCGTGATTTTCCAATGGATTTTAAAATTGTTTTAAGTTTTGTTATATGCTACTTACTGAGATTGCATATTATAAATTTCATCTGATTCGGAAAAGAAGAACAGTTTGGTTATTAGAAAGAATATGGGCCCATATTCAAACTTTGAGTTCCAAAATCTCCGCCAGTTTTTAACGGATTTACGATCTGTTTTCAGATTTGTTATTAGCGTGTATGGTAGATGTTATATTCCAAGTTTCATATAATTCGGAGAGGAAATCAATTTTGGTACCTCGGACCACCCCTCCCCTGACCCACAACACTGAACCGACACTGGCAAAATTTGGCCCACCGCGTGCACTCTTTCGTCCGCACACGTTGGCGTATCAGTTGACATTCAAACTTCGACATCTTCGGAGGAGATGTGGTCACAAGCTCATGTCCCAAACTGCAAAATTTGAGGGCCTGTAACTCTTGCAATTCTTATCGGATTTCAAAAATCCTTCTTGGTTTGGGTTTGTTTTCGTTCAGGGAATGCATATACTTAAATAGATGAATATCGATCAAAAAAACATTTTTGAGAAAATTTTGCCCCCACATCAGTGTAAAAATATATGTCCGACCCTGTTAAAATTTCTTTTTCGGACTAAACTGAGAACGGTCATCACGGCTATGAAAACCAAATGCAGTTATCTGGAATGATACGGGAGAACAACAGAGTACAATAAAATAGAGGTTCCCCTGTTTATGGGCGGTAACTCTCCAGGGAAAGCGCGGACACATGTTTTGATGCCCGTGGGCAGTAGGGCATACCGAGGTGTACATACGGTCCAATTTTCGATGCTCTGCTCCTTATAATTTCCGAGATAATAAAATGACATTTTTTTTCATATAAAGGGAGATAACTCCACGGGTTAAATGTGGACAATATCCGTTATGAGCCAAAGGCATAGAACTCATTTACCCCAACATACTTACCAAACTTGAGTTTTCTAGTACTAATACATTCAGAGATTTGGGCGTTGAAAAATACTGTAGTATAATAATAATAACTAGAGGTCAGATTCCATGGAATCAGATATACTTCCATGGTATACCATCCCATCCCATGTGAGTGCTATGCGTATATGTGTGTTCCTCTTCATGCGACAACGTATTGGTGTCTTATGATCTGATGGTGCACTTGCATTAACATTTCTAAATTTAATATATATTTTGGGACTTCTGTCTGTTTGGTTGTCTGTTAGATATGACCGGGAAAACTGCTGGACGGATTTTGACAAAATTTGATAAATATGGGTACTTTTGTCCAGGGAGTGTTTTGGACGGGTCAAATCGTGACCGCGACATGACGTTGACCTTCAAAAATGTCAATCCAAGGTCAAATCTGGTAAAACAGACGGATTTCAACCAAATTTGATGCCTAGGAGTACTTTTGTCTGGGGAGTCTTTTGGGTGGGTCAAATCGTGACCCCGACCTGAAATTGACCTTCGAAATGGTCAGTTCAAGGTAAAATCGAGTAAAGCAAACGGATTTCGACGAAATTTGATACCTAGCGAAACTTTTGTCCGGGGAGTGTTTTGGACAGGTCAAATCGTGACAATAGGTTACTTTTATAGTAGAGCGGGCATACCTATATAGTATATCGGTGAGAATGTTCATGCATTTGCCTTGCTTCTTGACAAGTCCGTTTGAATTTGCGTCATGAAGAGAGGGTTTGATTTTCAGTAATATATATCACCCGTTACAACGTTATACACTACCAGCGTTAAACCGTCCAATCTAAATCTTTAAAAAGCGTACTAATCTTGCGTTTAGATACTACTTATCACATCCACTCGTCGAAAAGTTTTTATCTCAATATCTGATTTTCGGAGTAATTTTCCCCATTTGATCTTCGGTGGAATTTGCCAAATCTGAACCCAACCGACAAAAACACTCCCTTGAGCAGGTTGCGTTTATAGTAGAGCGGTCAAATTTTGTAGGCGTGCCTACAGTATACCGGCTTACATGCTCCTGCGTGAAACTCGCTCCTACATCAGCCCGTTTGGATTTGGGGCTAAAAATCGGCTAGTGATAGACTACATAAGTATACATATTTATGATATATAGCGTTGTCACGAGTAAACCGTTCCATCTGAAAATTAGAAAATTGCGCTCTAGATGCGCGTGAACCCTAGCCATCAGATGGACTCGTCAAAAACAATTATCTCGATGTTTGAATTTTCCCCCCTTTGCAATTTTCGTGGAATTTTCCTAAAGTCTCAACCCACCCTGACACGCATTCTCCGTTGGGCATGTTACATTTACAGTATAGCCGTCAAACTTCAGGCACGTACATAAAGTATGTCACCGTTCTTGCTACGACATTATCTTGCTCTTTAATCAGCCGGTTTGGATTTGGCGGGAAAAATAGTTGCAATATTTCCATACCCCGTAACGCGGAAAGTCCGGGGTAAAAACATTTTTAAGCGGTATCTTCGAGTCCGAATCTTTCGTCCAATTCGGAATATGCAATAAAATTTTTAGAGCTCTGTACTTATAAAAAAAACAAAAAAAAAAAACCCTCGGCTTATTCATCCCGGTGTATAGTGTGTCCCTGTTTATGGGCGGTAACTCTTCAGGGAAAGCGCGGACACAAGTTTTGATGCCGGTTGCCAGTAGGGCATACCGAGGTGTACATACGGTCCAATTTTCGATGCTCTGCTCCTTACAATTTCCGAGATAATAAAATGACATTTTTTCAAATAAAGGGAGATAACTCCACAGGGCAAACGCGGACAATATTCATTATACGTCGATAGGTTAGAACTCTTTGACCCCAACATACGTACACAATTTGAGATTCATACTCCTTATACTTTCAGATATTAGGGAGTTGTAAAAGTGTCGAGTATAATAATAATAATAATGAAAAATAATCGAAAAAGGGCCATAACTCCGTCAAAATCCATTCGGCCGAGTTTCCGATACCATTGTACTTAGTAGACCGTGGATGCCTACAATCGCTAGAGATTTCGCGTTCCTACTGCCCTTAGTTTCTGAGTATTTCCAAATAAACGGAAAACGGCACCAGTACAAAAACAATATACTTCCTTGGTTACACCATGGAAGTATAATAATAGGGCGAATCATGAACTGAACAATTCGCAGTTTAGGGATGGAAAATATGAAGTAAGATGATTGTGTACTGTCCTTAACATTTGTGTGTTGATCTCAAGTGTTTATAATTGACCCCACTCCTGCCTCGAAATTGGGTGACGGGATTGGGAAATTGTCACACCAGGCCCAAAATGCAATTTTTGAAGGACCATAACTCCGTGATTTTCCAATGGATTTAAAAATTGTTTTCAGTTTTGATATATGCTACTTACTGAGATTGCATATTATAAATTTCATCTGATTCGGAAAAGAAGAACATTTTGGTTATTGGAAAGAATATGGGCCCATATTCAAACTTTGAGTTCCAAAATCTCCGCCAGTTTTTAACGGATTTACGATCTGTTTTCAGATTTGTTATTAGCGTGTATGGTAGATGTTATATTCCAAGTTTCATATAATTCGGAGACGAAATAAATTTTGGTACCTCGGACCACCCCTCCCCTGACCCACAACACTGAACCGACACTGGCAATATTTGGCACACCGCGTGCTCTCTTCAGCCTTCACACATTGGCGTATCAGATGACATTCAAAGTTCGACATCTTCGGAGGAGATGTGTTATCAAGCACATGGGCCCAAAATTGCAAAATTTGAGGGCCCCTAACTTTGTCAGTTTTCACTGGAATTTCGAAAAAATTTCAGTTTCTAGATCGGGTGGTGTTGTAGATGATAAATTCCAAGTTTCATCTTATTCCGATAAGAATTAAAAAATGGTACCACGGACCACCCCTCCCCATACCCACAATAATGAACAGACACTGGCAAAATTTGGCCCACCGCGTGCACTATTTCGTCCGCACACGTTGGTGTATCAGTTGACATCCAAACTTCGACATCTTCGGAGGAGATAGGGTCACAAGCACATGTCCCAAACTGCAAAATTTGAGGGCCTATAACTCTTGCAATTCTTATCGGATTTCAAAAATCCTTCTTGGTTTGGGTTTGTTTTCGTTCAGGGAATGCATATACTTAAATAGATGAATATCGATCAAAAAAATATTTTTGAGAAAATTTTGCCCCCCACATCAGTGTAAAAATATATGTCCGACTCTGTTAAAATTTCTTTTTCGGACTAAACTGAGAACGGTCATCACGGCTATGAAAACCAAATGCAGTTATCTGGAATGATACGGGAGAACAACAGAGTACAATAAAATAGAGGTTCCCCTGTGTATGGGCGGTAACTCTTCAGGGAAAGCGCGGACACAAGTTTTGATGCCGGTTGCCAGTAGGGCATACCGAGGTGTACATACGGTCCAATTTTCGATGCTCTGCTCCTTACAATTTCCGAGATAATAAAATGACATTTTTTCAAATAAAGGGAGATAACTCCACAGGGCAAACGCGGACAAAATTCATTATACGTCGATAGGTTAGAACTCTTTGACCCCAACATACGTACACAATTTGAGATTCATACTCCTTATACTTTCAGATATTAGGGAGTTGTAAAAGTGTCGAGTATAATAATAATAATAATGAAAAATAATCGAAAAAGGGCCATAACTCCGTCAAAATCCATTCGGCCGAGTTTCCGATACCATTGTACTTAGTAGACCGTGGATGCCTACAATCGCTAGAGATTTCGCGTTCCTACTGCCCTTAGTTTCTGAGTATTTCCAAATAAACGGAAAACGGCACCAGTACAAAAACAATATACTTCCTTGGTTACACCATGGAAGTATAATAATAGGGCGAATCATGAACTGAACAATTCGCAGTTTAGGGATGGAAAATATGAAGTAAGATGATTGTGTACTGTCCTTAACATTTGTGTGTTGATCTCAAGTGTTTATAATTGACCCCACTCCTGCCTCGAAATTGGGTGACGGGATTGGGAAATTGTCACACCAGGCCCAAAATGCAATTTTTGAAGGACCATAACTCCGTGATTTTCCAATGGATTTAAAAATTGTTTTCAGTTTTGATATATGCTACTTACTGAGATTGCATATTATAAATTTCATCTGATTCGGAAAAGAAGAACATTTTGGTTATTGGAAAGAATATGGGCCCATATTCAAACTTTGAGTTCCAAAATCTCCGCCAGTTTTTAACGGATTTACGATCTGTTTTCAGATTTGTTATTAGCGTGTATGGTAGATGTTATATTCCAAGTTTCATATAATTCGGAGACGAAATAAATTTTGGTACCTCGGACCACCCCTCCCCTGACCCACAACACTGAACCGACACTGGCAATATTTGGCACACCGCGTGCTCTCTTCAGCCTTCACACATTGGCGTATCAGATGACATTCAAAGTTCGACATCTTCGGAGGAGATGTGTTATCAAGGACATGGGCCCAAAATTGCAAAATTTGAGGGCCCCTAACTTTGTCAGTTTTCACTGGAATTTCGAAAAAATTTCAGTTTCTAGATCGGGTGGTGTTGTAGATGATAAATTCCAAGTTTCATCTTATTCCGATAAGAATTAAAAATTGGTACCACGGACCACCCCTCCCCATACCCACAATAATGAACAGACACTGGCAAAATTTGGCCCACCGCGTGCACTATTTCGTCCGCACACGTTGGTGTATCAGTTGACATCCAAACTTCGACATCTTCGGAGGAGATAGGGTCACAAGCACATGTCCCAAACTGCAAAATTTGAGGGCCTATAACTCTTGCAATTCTTATCGGATTTCAAAAATCCTTCTTGGTTTGGGTTTGTTTTCGTTCAGGGAATGCATATACTTAAATAGATGAATATCGATCAAAAAAATATTTTTGAGAAAATTTTGCCCCCCACATCAGTGTAAAAATATATGTCCGACTCTGTTAAAATTTCTTTTTCGGACTAAACTGAGAACGGTCATCACGGCTATGAAAACCAAATGCAGTTATCTGGAATGATACGGGAGAACAACAGAGTACAATAAAATAGAGGTTCCCCTGTTTATGGGCGGTAACTCTTCAGGGAAAGCGCGGACACAAGTTTTGATGCCGGTTGCCAGTAGGGCATACCGAGGTGTACATACGGTCCAATTTTCGATGCTCTGCTCCTTACAATTTCCGAGATAATAAAATGACATTTTTTCAAATAAAGGGAGATAACTCCACAGGGCAAACGCGGACAATATTCATTATAAGTCGATAGGTTAGAACTCTTTGACCCCAACATACGTACACAATTTGAGATTCATACTCCTTATACTTTCAGATATTAGGGAGTTGTAAAAGTGTCGAGTATGATAATAATAATAATGAAAAATAATCGAAAAAGGGCCATAACTCCGTCAAAATCCATTCGGCCGAGTTTCCGATACCATTGTACTTAGTAGACCGTGGATGCCTACAATCGCTAGAGATTTCGCGTTCCTACTGCCCTTAGTTTCTGAGTATTTCCAAATAAACGGAAAACGGCACCAGTACAAAAACAATATACTTCCTTGGTTACACCATGGAAGTATAATAATGAAAAATAATCGAATAAGGGCTATAACTCTGTCTTGAAACATTGGGCCGAGATCTGGATACCATTATCTTTAGTAGACCTCAGATGCCTATATTCGTTAAAGATTTCGCGGTCCTGCTGCAATTAGTTTCTGAGTATTTTCAAATAAACGGAAAACTACCCCAATAGAAAAACAATATACTTCCTTGGTTACACCATGGAAGTATAATAATAGGGCGAATCATGAACTGAACAATTCGCAGTTTAAGGATGGAAAATATGAAGTAAGATGATTGTGTACTGTCCTTAACATTTGTGTGTTGATCTCAAGTGTTTATAATTGACCCCACTCCTGCCTCGAAATTGGGTGACGGGATTGGGAAATTGTCACACCAGGCCCAAAATGCAATTTTTGAAGGACCATAACTCCGTGATTTTCCAATGGATTTTAAAATTGTTTTAAGTTTTGTTATATGCTACTTACTGAGATTGCATATTATTAATTTCATCTGATTCGGAAAAGGAGAACAGTTTGGTTATTAGAAAGAATATGGGCCCATATTCAAACTTTGAGTTCCAAAATCTCCGCCAGTTTTTAACGGATTTACGATCTGTTTTCAGATTTGTTATTAGCGTGTATGGTAGATGTTATATTCCAAGTTTCATATAATTCGGAGAGGAAATAAATTTTGGTACCTCGGACCACCCCTCCCCTGACCCACAACACTGAACCGAGTATTTTCAAATAAACGGAAAATACTGGGCCGAGATCTGGCCGTGATGACCATTCTCAGTTTAGTCGACACTGGCAAAATTTGGCCCACCGCGTGCACTCTTTCGTCCGCACACGTTGGCGTATCAGTTGACATCCAAACTTCGACATCTTCGGAGGAGATGTGGTGACAAGCACATGGGCCCAAAATTGCAAAATTTGAGGGCCCCTAACTTTGTCAGTTTTCAATGGATTTCGAAATTCTTTCAGTTTCTAGATCGGGTGGTGTTGTAGATGTTAAATTCCAAGTTTCATCTTATTCCGATAAGAATTAAAAATTGGTACCACGGACCACCCCTCCCCATACTCACAATAATGAACAGACACTGGCAAAATTTGGCCCACCGCGTGCACTCTTTCGTCCGCACACGTTGGCGTATCAGTTGACATCCAAACTTCGACATCTTCGGAGGAGATGTGGTCACAAGCTCATGTCCCAAACTGCAAAATTTGAGGGCCTGTAACTCTTGCAATTCTTATCGGATTTCAAAAATCCTTCTTGGTTTGGGTTTGTTTTCGTTCAGGGAATGCATATACTTAAATAGATGAATATCGATCAAAAAAAAAAATTTGAGAAAATTTTGCCCCCACATCAGTGTAAAAATATATGTCCGACCCTGTTAAAATTTCTTTTTCGGACTAAACTGAGAATGGTCATCACGGCTATGAAAACCAAATGCAGTTATCTGGAATGATACGGGAGAACAACAGAGTACAATAAAATAGAGGTTCCCCTGTTTATGGGCGGTAACTCTCCAGGGAAAGCGCGGACACAAGTTTTGATGCCCGTGGGCAGTAGGGCATACCGAGGTGTACATACGGTCCAATTTTCGATGCTCTGCTCCTTATAATTTCCGAGATAATAAAATGACATTTTTTTTCATATAAAGGGAGATAACTCCACGGGTTAAATGCGGACAATATCCGTTATGAGCCAAAGGCATAGAACTCATTTATCCCAACATACTTACCAAACTTGAGTTTTCTAGTACTAATACATTCAGAGATTTGGGCGTTGAAAAATACTGTAGTATAATAATAATAATGAAAAATAATCGAATAAGGGCTATAACTCTGTCTTGAAACATTGGGCCGAAATCTGGATACCATTATCTTTAGTTGACCTCAGATGCCTATATTTGTTAAAGATTTCGCGGTCCTGCTGCAATTAGTTTCTGAGTATTTTCAAATAAACGGAAAACTACCCCAATAGAAAAACAATATACTTCCTTGGTTACACCATGGAAGTATAATAATAGGGCGAATCATGAACTGAACAATTCGCAGTTTAGGGATGGAAAATATGAAGTAAGATGATTGTGTACTGTCCTTAACATTTGTGTGTTGATCTCAAGTGTTTATAATTGACCCCACTCCTGCCTCGAAATTGGGTGACGGGATTGGGAAATTGTCACACCAGGCCCAAAATGCAATTTTTGAAGGACCATAACTCCGTGATTTTCCAATGGATTTTAAAATTGTTTTAAGTTTTGTTATATGCTACTTACTGAGATTGCATATTATAAATTTCATCTGATTCGGAAAAGGAGAACAGTTTGGTTATTAGAAAGAATATGGGCCCATATTCAAACTTTGAGTTCCAAAATCTCCGCCAGTTTTTAACGGATTTACGATCTGTTTTCAGATTTGTTATTAGCGTGTATGGTAGATGTTATATTCCAAGTTTCATATAATTCGGAGAGGAAATACATTTTGGCACCTCGGACCACCCCTCCCCTGACCCACAACACTGAACCGACACTGGCAAAATTTGGCCCACCGCGTGCACTCTTTCGTCCGCACACGTTGGCGTATCAGTTGACATCCAAACTTCGACATCTTCGGAGGAGATGTGGTCACAAGCACATGGGCCCAAAATTGCTAAATTTGAGGGCCCCTAACTTTGTCAGTTTTCAATGGATTTCGAAATTCTTTCAGTTTCTAGATCTGGTGGTGTTGTAGATGTTAAATTCCAAGTTTCATCTTATTCCGATAAGAATTAAAAATTGGTACCACGGACCACCCCTCCCCATACTCACAATAATGAACAGACACTGGCAAAATTGGGCCCACCGCGTGCACTCTTTCGTCCGCACACGTTGGCGTATCAGTTGACATCCAAACTTCGACATCTTCGGAGGAGATGTGGTCACAAGCACATGTCCCAAACTGCAAAATTTGAGGGCCTGTAACTCTTGCAATTCTTATCGGATTTCAAAAATCCTTCTTGGTTTGGGTTTGTTTTCGTTCAGGGAATGCATATACTTAAATAGATGAATATCGATCAAAAAAACATTTTTGAGAAAATTTTGCCCCCACATCAGTGTAAAAATATATGTCCGACCCTGTTAAAATTTCTTTTTCGGACTAAACTGAGAACGGTCATCACGGCTATGAAAACCAAATGCAGTTATCTGGAATGATACGGGAGAACAACAGAGTACAATAAAATAGAGGTTCCCCTGTTTATGGACGGTAACTCTCCAGGGAAAGCGCGGACACAAGTTTTGATGCCCGTGGGCAGTAGGGCATACCGAGGTGTACATACGGTCCAATTTTCGATGCTCTGCTCCTTATAATTTCCGAGATAATAAAATGACATTTTTTTCATATAAAGGGAGATAACTCCACGGGTTAAATGCGGACAATATCCGTTATGAGCCAAAGGCATAGAACTCATTTATCCCAACATACTTACCAAACTTGAGTTTTCTAGTACTAATACATTCAGAGATTTGGGCGTTGAAAAATACTGTAGTATAATAATAATAATGAAAAATAATCGAATAAGGGCTATAACTCTGTCTTGAAACATTGGGCCGAAATCTGGATACCATTATCTTTAGTAGACCTCAGATGCCTATATTTGTTAAAGATTTCGCGGTCCTGCTGCAATTAGTTTCTGAGTATTTTCAAATAAACGGAAAACTACCCCAATAGAAAAACAATATACTTCCTTGGTTACACCATGGAAGTATAATAATAGGGCGAATCATGAACTGAACAATTCGCAGTTTAGGGATGGAAAATATGAAGTAAGATGATTGTGTACTGTCCTTAACATTTGTGTGTTGATCTCAAGTGTTTATAATTGACCCCACTCCTGCCTCGAAATTGGGTGACGGGATTGGGAAATTGTCACACCAGGCCCAAAATGCAATTTTTGAAGGACCATAACTCCGTGATTTTCCAATGGATTTTAAAATTGTTTTAAGTTTTGTTATATGCTACATACTGAGATTGCATATTATAAATTTCATCTGATTCGGAAAAGGAGAACAGTTTGGTTATTAGAAAGAATATGGGCCCATATTCAAACTTTGAGTTCCAAAATCTCCGCCAGTTTTTAACGGATTTACGATCTGTTTTCAGATTTGTTATTAGCGTGTATGGTAGATGTTATATTCCAAGTTTCATATAATTCGGAGAGGAAATACATTTTGGTACCTCGGACCACCCCTCCCCTGACCCACAACACTGAACCGACACTGGCAAAATTTGGCCCACCGCGTGCACTCTTTCGTCCGCACACGTTGGCGTATCAGTTGACATCCAAACTTCGACATCTTCGGAGGAGATGTGGTCACAAGCACATGGGCCCAAAATTGCTAAATTTGAGGGCCCCTAACTTTGTCAGTTTTCAATGGATTTCGAAATTCTTTCAGTTTCTAGATCTGGTGGTGTTGTAGATGTTAAATTCCAAGTTTCATCTTATTCCGATAAGAATTACAAATTGGTACCACGGACCACCCCTCCCCATACTCACAATAATGAACAGACACTGGCAAAATTTGGCCCACCGCGTGCACTCTTTCGTCCGCACACGTTGGCGTATCAGTTATCATCCAAACTTCGACATCTTCGGAGGAGATGTGGTCACAAGCACATGTCCCAAACTGCAAAATTTGAGGGCCTGTAACTCTTGCAATTCTTATCGGATTTCAAAAATCCTTCTTGGTTTGGGTTTGTTTTCGTTCAGGGAATGCATATACTTAAATAGATGAATATCGATCAAAAAAACATTTTTGAGAAAATTTTGCCCCCACATCAGTGTAAAAATATATGTCCGACCCTGTTAAAATTTCTTTTTCGGACTAAACTGAGAACGGTCATCACGGCTATGTAAACCAAATGCAGTTATCTGGAATGATACGGGAGAACAACAGAGTACAATAAAATAGAGGTTCCCCTGTTTATGGGCGGTAACTCTCCAGGGAAAGCGCGGACACAAGTTTTGATGCCCGTGGGCAGTAGGGCATACCGAGGTGTACATACGGTCCAATTTTCGATGCTCTGCTCCTTATAATTTCCGAGATAATAAAATGACATTTTTTTCATATAAAGGGAGATAACTCCACGGGTTAAATGCGGACAATATCCGTTATGAGCCAAAGGCATAGAACTCATTTATCCCAACATACTTACCAAACTTGAGTTTTCTAGTACTAATACATTCAGAGATTTGGGCGTTGAAAAATACTGTAGTATAATAATAATAATGAAAAATAATCGAATAAGGGCTATAACTCTGTCTTGAAACATTGGGCCGAAATCTGGATACCATTATCTTTAGTAGACCTCAGATGCCTATATTTGTTAAAGATTTCGCGGTCCTGCTGCAATTAGTTTCTGAGTATTTTCAAATAAACGGAAAACTACCCCAATAGAAAAACAATATACTTCCTTGGTTACACCATGGAAGTATAATAATAGGGCGAATCATGAACTGAACAATTCGCAGTTTAGGGATGGAAAATATGAAGTAAGATGATTGTGTACTGTCCTTAACATTTGTGTGTTGATCTCAAGTGTTTATAATTGACCCCACTCCTGCCTCGAAATTGGGTGACGGTATTGGGAAATTGTCACACCAGGCCCAAAATGCAATTTTTGAAGGACCATAACTCCGTGATTTTCCAATGGATTTTAAAATTGTTTTAAGTTTTGTTATATGCTACATACTGAGATTGCATATTATAAATTTCATCTGATTCGGAAAAGGAGAACAGTTTGGTTATTAGAAAGAATATGGGCCCATATTCAAACTTTGAGTTCCAAAATCTCCGCCAGTTTTTAACGGATTTACGATCTGTTTTCAGATTTGTTATTAGCGTGTATGGTAGATGTTATATTCCAAGTTTCATATAATTCGGAGAGGAAATACATTTTGGTACCTCGGACCACCCCTCCCCTGACCCACAACACTGAACCGACACTGGCAAAATTTGGCCCACCGCGTGCACTCTTTCGTCCGCACACGTTGGCGTATCAGTTGACATCCAAACTTCGACATCTTCGGAGGAGATGTGGTCACAAGCACATGGGTCCAAAATTGCTAAATTTGAGGGCCCCTAACTTTGTCAGTTTTCAATGGATTTCGAAATTCTTTCAGTTTCTAGATCTGGTGGTGTTGTAGATGTTAAATTCCAAGTTTCATCTTATTCCGATAAGAATTACAAATTGGTACCACGGACCACCCCTCCCCATACTCACAATAATGAACAGACACTGGCAAAATTTGGCCCACCGCGTGCACTCTTTCGTCCGCACACGTTGGCGTATCAGTTATCATCCAAACTTCGACATCTTCGGAGGAGATGTGGTCACAAGCACATGTCCCAAACTGCAAAATTTGAGGGCCTGTAACTCTTGCAATTCTTATCGGATTTCAAAAATCCTTCTTGGTTTGGGTTTGTTTTCGTTCAGGGAATGCATATACTTAAATAGATGAATATCGATCAAAAAAACATTTTTGAGAAAATTTTGCCCCCACATCAGTGTAAAAATATATGTCCGACCCTGTTAAAATTTCTTTTTCGGACTAAACTGAGAACGGTCATCACGGCTATGAAAACCAAATGCAGTTATCTGGAATGAAACGGGAGAACAACAGAGTACAATAAAATAGAGGTTCCCCTGTTTATGGGCGGTAACTCTCCAGGGAAAGCGCGGACACAAGTTTTGATGCCCGTGGGCAGTAGGGCATACCGAGGTGTACATACGGTCCAATTTTCGATGCTCTGCTCCTTATAATTTCCGAGATAATAAAATGACATTTTTTTCATATAAAGGGAGATAACTCCACGGGTTAAATGCGGACAATATCCGTTATGGGCCAAAGGCATAGAACTCATTTATCCCAACATACTTACCAAACTTGAGTTTTCTAGTACTAATACATTCAGAGATTTGGGCGTTGAAAAATACTGTAGTATAATAATAATAATGAAAAATAATCGAATAAGGGCTATAACTCTGTCTTGAAACATTGGGCCGAAATCTGGATACCATTATCTTTAGTAGACCTCAGATGCCTATATTTGTTAAAGATTTCGCGGTCCTGCTGCAATTAGTTTCTGAGTATTTTCAAATAAACGGAAAACTACCCCAATAGAAAAACAATATACTTCCTTGGTTACACCATGGAAGTATAATAATAGGGCGAATCATGAACTGAACAATTCGCAGTTTAGGGATGGAAAATATGAAGTAAGATGATTGTGTACTGTCCTTAACATTTGTGTGTTGATCTCAAGTGTTTATAATTGACCCCACTCCTGCCTCGAAATTGGGTGACGGGATTGGGAAATTGTCACACCAGGCCCAAAATGCAATTTTTGAAGGACCATAACTCCGTGATTTTCCAATGGATTTTAAAATTGTTTTAAGTTTTGTTATATGCTACATACTGAGATTGCATATTATAAATTTCATCTGATTCGGAAAAGGAGAACAGTTTGGTTATTAGAAAGAATATGGGCCCATATTCAAACTTTGAGTTCCAAAATCTCCGCCAGTTTTTAACGGATTTACGATCTGTTTTCAGATTTGTTATTAGCGTGTATGGTAGATGTTATATTCCAAGTTTCATATAATTCGGAGAGGAAATACATTTTGGTACCTCGGACCACCCCTCCCCTGACCCACAACACTGAACCGACACTGGCAAAATTTGGCCCACCGCGTGCACTCTTTCGTCCGCACACGTTGGCGTATCAGTTGACATCCAAACTTCGACATCTTCGGAGGAGATGTGGTCACAAGCACATGGGCCCAAAATTGCTAAATTTGAGGGCCCCTAACTTTGTCAGTTTTCAATGGATTTCGAAATTCTTTCAGTTTCTAGATCTGGTGGTGTTGTAGATGTTAAATTCCAAGTTTCATCTTATTCCGATAAGAATTACAAATTGGTACCACGGACCACCCCTCCCCATACTCACAATAATGAACAGACACTGGCAAAATTTGGCCCACCGCGTGCACTCTTTCGTCCGCACACGTTGGCGTATCAGTTATCATCCAAACTTCGACATCTTCGGAGGAGATGTGGTCACAAGCACATGTCCCAAACTGCAAAATTTGAGGGCCTGTAACTCTTGCAATTCTTATCGGATTTCAAAAATCCTTCAAGGTTTGGGTTTGTTTTCGTTCAGGGAATGCATATACTTAAATAGATGAATATCGATCAAAAAAACATTTTTGAGAAAATTTTGCCCCCACATCAGTGTAAAAATATATGTCCGACCCTGTTAAAATTTCTTTTTCGGACTAAACTGAGAACGGTCATCACGGCTATGAAAACCAAATGCAGTTATCTGGAATGATACGGGAGAACAACAGAGTACAATAAAATAGAGGTTCCCCTGTTTATGGGCGGTAACTCTCCAGGGAAAGCGCGGACACAAGTTTTGATGCCCGTGGGCAGTAGGGCATACCGAGGTGTACATACGGTCCAATTTTCGATGCTCTGCTCCTTATAATTTCCGAGATAATAAAATGACATTTTTTTCATATAAAGGGAGATAACTCCACGGGTTAAATGCGGACAATATCCGTTATGGGCCAAAGGCATAGAACTCATTTATCCCAACATACTTACCAAACTTGAGTTTTCTAGTACTAATACATTCAGAGATTTGGGCGTTGAAAAATACTGTAGTATAATAATAATAATGAAAAATAATCGAATAAGGGCTATAACTCTGTCTTGAAACATTGGGCCGAAATCTGGATACCATTATCTTTAGTAGACCTCAGATGCCTATATTTGTTAAAGATTTCGCGGTCCTGCTGCAATTAGTTTCTGAGTATTTTCAAATAAACGGAAAACTACCCCAATAGAAAAACAATATACTTCCTTGGTTACACCATGGAAGTATAATAATAGGGCGAATCATGAACTGAACAATTCGCAGTTTAGGGATGGAAAATATGAAGTAAGATGATTGTGTACTGTCCTTAACATTTGTGTGTTGATCTCAAGTGTTTATAATTGACCCCACTCCTGCCTCGAAATTGGGTGACGGGATTGGGAAATTGTCACACCAGGCCCAAAATGCAATTTTTGAAGGACCATAACTCCGTGATTTTCCAATGGATTTTAAAATTGTTTTAAGTTTTGTTATATGCTACTTACTGAGATTGCATATTATAAATTTCATCTGATTCGGAAAAGGAGAACAGTTTGGTTATTAGAAAGAATATGGGCCCATATTCAAACTTTGAGTTCCAAAATCTCCGCCAGTTTTTAACGGATTTACGATCTGTTTTCAGATTTGTTATTAGCGTGTATGGTAGATGTTATATTCCAAGTTTCATATAATTCGGAAAGGAAATACATTTTGGTACCTCGGACCACCCCTCCCCTGACCCACAACACTGAACCGACACTGGCAAAATTTGGCCCACCGCGTGCACTCTTTCGTCCGCACACGTTGGCGTATCAGTTGACATCCAAACTTCGACATCTTCGGAGGAGATGTGGTCACAAGCACATGGGTCCAAAATTGCTAAATTTGAGGGCCCCTAACTTTGTCAGTTTTCAATGGATTTCGAAATTCTTTCAGTTTCTAGATCTGGTGGTGTTGTAGATGTTAAATTCCAAGTTTCATCTTATTCCGATAAGAATTACAAATTGGTACCACGGACCACCCCTCCCCATACTCACAATAATGAACAGACACTGGCAAAATTTGGCCCACCGCGTGCACTCTTTCGTCCGCACACGTTGGCGTATCAGTTATCATCCAAACTTCGACATCTTCGGAGGAGATGTGGTCACAAGCACATGTCCCAAACTGCAAAATTTGAGGGCCTGTAACTCTTGCAATTCTTATCGGATTTCAAAAATCCTTCTTGGTTTGGGTTTGTTTTCGTTCAGGGAATGCATATACTTAAATAGATGAATATCGATCAAAAAAACATTTTTGAGAAAATTTTGCCCCCACATCAGTGTAAAAATATATGTCCGACCCTGTTAAAATTTCTTTTTCGGACTAAACTGAGAACGGTCATCACGGCTATGAAAACCAAATGCAGTTATCTGGAATGAAACGGGAGAACAACAGAGTACAATAAAATAGAGGTTCCCCTGTTTATGGGCGGTAACTCTCCAGGGAAAGCGCGGACACAAGTTTTGATGCCCGTGGGCAGTAGGGCATACCGAGGTGTACATACGGTCCAATTTTCGATGCTCTGCTCCTTATAATTTCCGAGATAATAAAATGACATTTTTTTCATATAAAGGGAGATAACTCCACGGGTTAAATGCGGACAATATCCGTTATGGGCCAAAGGCATAGAACTCATTTATCCCAACATACTTACCAAACTTGAGTTTTCTAGTACTAATACATTCAGAGATTTGGGCGTTGAAAAATACTGTAGTATAATAATAATAATGAAAAATAATCGAATAAGGGCTATAACTCTGTCTTGAAACATTGGGCCGAAATCTGGATACCATTATCTTTAGTAGACCTCAGATGCCTATATTTGTTAAAGATTTCGCGGTCCTGCTGCAATTAGTTTCTGAGTATTTTCAAATAAACGGAAAACTACCCCAATAGAAAAACAATATACTTCCTTGGTTACACCATGGAAGTATAATAATAGGGCGAATCATGAACTGAACAATTCGCAGTTTAGGGATGGAAAATATGAAGTAAGATGATTGTGTACTGTCCTTAACATTTGTGTGTTGATCTCAAGTGTTTATAATTGACCCCACTCCTGCCTCGAAATTGGGTGACGGGATTGGGAAATTGTCACACCAGGCCCAAAATGCAATTTTTGAAGGACCATAACTCCGTGATTTTCCAATGGATTTTAAAATTGTTTTAAGTTTTGTTATATGCTACATACTGAGATTGCATATTATAAATTTCATCTGATTCGGAAAAGGAGAACAGTTTGGTTATTAGAAAGAATATGGGCCCATATTCAAACTTTGAGTTCCAAAATCTCCGCCAGTTTTTAACGGATTTACGATCTGTTTTCAGATTTGTTATTAGCGTGTATGGTAGATGTTATATTCCAAGTTTCATATAATTCGGAGAGGAAATACATTTTGGTACCTCGGACCACCCCTCCCCTGACCCACAACACTGAACCGACACTGGCAAAATTTGGCCCACCGCGTGCACTCTTTCGTCCGCACACGTTGGCGTATCAGTTGACATCCAAACTTCGACATCTTCGGAGGAGATGTGGTCACAAGCACATGGGCCCAAAATTGCTAAATTTGAGGGCCCCTAACTTTGTCAGTTTTCAATGGATTTCGAAATTCTTTCAGTTTCTAGATCTGGTGGTGTTGTAGATGTTAAATTCCAAGTTTCATCTTATTCCGATAAGAATTACAAATTGGTACCACGGACCACCCCTCCCCATACTCACAATAATGAACAGACACTGGCAAAATTTGGCCCACCGCGTGCACTCTTTCGTCCGCACACGTTGGCGTATCAGTTATCATCCAAACTTCGACATCTTCGGAGGAGATGTGGTCACAAGCACATGTCCCAAACTGCAAAATTTGAGGGCCTGTAACTCTTGCAATTCTTATCGGATTTCAAAAATCCTTCTTGGTTTGGGTTTGTTTTCGTTCAGGGAATGCATATACTTAAATAGATGAATATCGATCAAAAAAACATTTTTGAGAAAATTTTGCCCCCACATCAGTGTAAAAATATATGTCCGACCCTGTTAAAATTTCTTTTTCGGACTAAACTGAGAACGGTCATCACGGCTATGAAAACCAAATGCAGTTATCTGGAATGATACGGGAGAACAACAGAGTACAATAAAATAGAGGTTCCCCTGTTTATGGGCGGTAACTCTCCAGGGAAAGCGCGGACACAAGTTTTGATGCCCGTGGGCAGTAGGGCATACCGAGGTGTACATACGGTACAATTTTCGATGCTCTGCTCCTTATAATTTCCGAGATAATAAAATGACATTTTTTTCATATAAAGGGAGATAACTCCACGGGTTAAATGCGGACAATATCCGTTATGGGCCAAAGGCATAGAACTCATTTATCCCAACATACTTACCAAACTTGAGTTTTCTAGTACTAATACATTCAGAGATTTGGGCGTTGAAAAATACTGTAGTATAATAATAATAATGAAAAATAATCGAATAAGGGCTATAACTCTGTCTTGAAACATTGGGCCGAAATCTGGATACCATTATCTTTAGTAGACCTCAGATGCCTATATTTGTTAAAGATTTCGCGGTCCTGCTGCAATTAGTTTCTGAGTATTTTCAAATAAACGGAAAACTACCCCAATAGAAAAACAATATACTTCCTTGGTTACACCATGGAAGTATAATAATAGGGCGAATCATGAACTGAACAATTCGCAGTTTAGGGATGGAAAATATGAAGTAAGATGATTGTGTACTGTCCTTAACATTTGTGTGTTGATCTCAAGTGTTTATAATTGACCCCACTCCTGCCTCGAAATTGGGTGACGGGATTGGGAAATTGTCACACCAGGCCCAAAATGCAATTTTTGAAGGACCATAACTCCGTGATTTTCCAATGGATTTTAAAATTGTTTTAAGTTTTGTTATATGCTACTTACTGAGATTGCATATTATAAATTTCATCTGATTCGGAAAAGGAGAACAGTTTGGTTATTAGAAAGAATATGGGCCCATATTCAAACTTTGAGTTCCAAAATCTCCGCCAGTTTTTAACGGATTTACGATCTGTTTTCAGATTTGTTATTAGCGTGTATGGTAGATGTTATATTCCAAGTTTCATATAATTCGGAGAGGAAATACATTTTGGTACCTCGGACCACCCCTCCCCTGACCCACAACACTGAACCGACACTGGCAAAATTTGGCCCACCGCGTGCACTCTTTCGTCCGCACACGTTGGCGTATCAGTTGACATCCAAACTTCGACATCTTCGGAGGAGATGTGGTCACAAGCACATGGGCCCAAAATTGCTAAATTTGAGGGCCCCTAACTTTGTCAGTTTTCAATGGATTTCGAAATTCTTTCAGTTTCTAGATCTGGTGGTGTTGTAGATGTTAAATTCCAAGTTTCATCTTATTCCGATAAGAATTACAAATTGGTACCACGGACCACCCCTCCCCATACTCACAATAATGAACAGACACTGGCAAAATTTGGCCCACCGCGTGCACTCTTTCGTCCGCACACGTTGGCGTATCAGTTATCATCCAAACTTCGACATCTTCGGAGGAGATGTGGTCACAAGCACATGTCCCAAACTGCAAAATTTGAGGGCCTGTAACTCTTGCAATTCTTATCGGATTTCAAAAATCCTTCTTGGTTTGGGTTTGTTTTCGTTCAGGGAATGCATATACTTAAATAGATGAATATCGATCAAAAAAACATTTTTGAGAAAATTTTGCCCCCACATCAGTGTAAAAATATATGTCCGACCCTGTTAAAATTTCTTTTTCGGACTAAACTGAGAACGGTCATCACGGCTATGAAAACCAAATGCAGTTATCTGGAATGATACGGGAGAACAACAGAGTACAATAAAATAGAGGTTCCCCTGTTTATGGGCGGTAACTCTCCAGGGAAAGCGCGGACACAAGTTTTGATGCCCGTGGGCAGTAGGGCATACCGAGGTGTACATACGGTCCAATTTTCGATGCTCTGCTCCTTATAATTTCCGAGATAATAAAATGACATTTTTTTTCATATAAAGGGAGATA
Organism: Siphonodentalium dalli; assembly: GCA_032622095.1. NCBI lineage: Eukaryota > Metazoa > Mollusca > Scaphopoda > Gadilida > Siphonodentaliidae > Siphonodentalium > Siphonodentalium dalli. The sequence goes on from CP136067.1 coordinate 5,322,769, forward strand.
ACTCCACGGGTTAAATGCGGACAATATCCGTTATGAGCCAAAGGCATAGAACTCATTTATTCCAACATACTTACCAAACTTGAGTTTTCTAGTACTAATACATTCAGAGATTTGGGCGTTGAAAAATACTGTAGTATAATAATAATAATGAAAAATAATCGAATAAGGGCTATAACTCTGTCTTGAAACATTGGGCCGAAATCTGGATACCATTATCTTTAGTAGACCTCAGATGCCTATATTTGTTAAAGATTTCGCGGTCCTGCTGCAATTAGTTTCTGAGTATTTTCAAATAAACGGAAAACTACCCCAATAGAAAAACAATATACTTCCTTGGTTACACCATGGAAGTATAATAATAGGGCGAATCATGAACTGAACAATTCGCAGTTTAGGGATGGAAAATATGAAGTAAGATGATTGTGTACTGTCCTTAACATTTGTGTGTTGATCTCAAGTGTTTATAATTGACCCCACTCCTGCCTCGAAATTGGGTGACGGGATTGGGAAATTGTCACACCAGGCCCAAAATGCAATTTTTGAAGGACCATAACTCCGTGATTTTCCAATGGATTTTAAAATTGTTTTAAGTTTTGTTATATGCTACATACTGAGATTGCATATTATAAATTTCATCTGATTCGGAAAAGGAGAACAGTTTGGTTATTAGAAAGAATATGGGCCCATATTCAAACTTTGAGTTCCAAAATCTCCGCCAGTTTTTAACGGATTTACGATCTGTTTTCAGATTTGTTATTAGCGTGTATGGTAGATGTTATATTCCAAGTTTCATATAATTCGGAGAGGAAATACATTTTGGTACCTCGGACCACCCCTCCCTGACCCACAACACTGAACCGACACTGGCAAAATTTGGCCCACCGCGTGCACTCTTTCGTCCGCACACGTTGGCGTATCAGTTGACATCCAAACTTCGACATCTTCGGAGGAGATGTGGTCACAAGCACATGGGTCCAAAATTGCTAAATTTGAGGGCCCCTAACTTTGTCAGTTTTCAATGGATTTCGAAATTCTTTCAGTTTCTAGATCTGGTGGTGTTGTAGATGTTAAATTCCAAGTTTCATCTTATTCCGATAAGAATTACAAATTGGTACCACGGACCACCCCTCCCCATACTCACAATAATGAACAGACACTGGCAAAATTTGGCCCACCGCGTGCACTCTTTCGTCCGCACACGTTGGCGTATCAGTTATCATCCAAACTTCGACATCTTCGGAGGAGATGTGGTCACAAGCACATGTCCCAAACTGCAAAATTTGAGGGCCTGTAACTCTTGCAATTCTTATCGGATTTCAAAAATCCTTCTTGGTTTGGGTTTGTTTTCGTTCAGGGAATGCATATACTTAAATAGATGAATATCGATCAAAAAAACATTTTTGAGAAAATTTTGCCCCCACATCAGTGTAAAAATATATGTCCGACCCTGTTAAAATTTCTTTTTCGGACTAAACTGAGAACGGTCATCACGGCTATGAAAACCAAATGCAGTTATCTGGAATGAAACGGGAGAACAACAGAGTACAATAAAATAGAGGTTCCCCTGTTTATGGGCGGTAACTCTCCAGGGAAAGCGCGGACACAAGTTTTGATGCCCGTGGGCAGTAGGGCATACCGAGGTGTACATACGGTCCAATTTTCGATGCTCTGCTCCTTATAATTTCCGAGATAATAAAATGACATTTTTTTCATATAAAGGGAGATAACTCCACGGGTTAAATGCGGACAATATCCGTTATGGGCCAAAGGCATAGAACTCATTTATCCCAACATACTTACCAAACTTGAGTTTTCTAGTACTAATACATTCAGAGATTTGGGCGTTGAAAAATACTGTAGTATAATAATAATAATGAAAATAATCGAATAAGGGCTATAACTCTGTCTTGAAACATTGGGCCGAAATCTGGATACCATTATCTTTAGTAGACCTCAGATGCCTATATTTGTTAAAGATTTCGCGGTCCTGCTGCAATTAGTTTCTGAGTATTTTCAAATAAACGGAAAACTACCCCAATAGAAAAACAATATACTTCCTTGGTTACACCATGGAAGTATAATAATAGGGCGAATCATGAACTGAACAATTCGCAGTTTAGGGATGGAAAATATGAAGTAAGATGATTGTGTACTGTCCTTAACATTTGTGTGTTGATCTCAAGTGTTTATAATTGACCCCACTCCTGCCTCGAAATTGGGTGACGGGATTGGGAAATTGTCACACCAGGCCCAAAATGCAATTTTGAAGGACCATAACTCCGTGATTTTCCAATGGATTTTAAAATTGTTTTTAAGTTTTGTTATATGCTACATACTGAGATTGCATATTATAAATTTCATCTGATTCGGAAAAGGAGAACAGTTTGGTTATTAGAAAGAATATGGGGCCCATATTCAAACTTTGAGTTCCAAAATCTCCGCCAGTTTTTAACGGATTTACGATCTGTTTTCAGATTTGTTATTAGCGTGTATGGTAGATGTTATATTCCAAGTTTCATATAATTCGGAGAGGAAATACATTTTGGTACCTCGGACCACCCCTCCCCTGACCCACAACACTGAACCGACACTGGCAAAATTTGGCCCACCGCGTGCACTCTTTCGTCCGCACACGTTGGCGTATCAGTTGACATCCAAACTTCGACATCTTCGGAGGAGATGTGGTCACAAGCACATGGGCCCAAAATTGCTAAATTTGAGGGCCCCTAACTTTGTCAGTTTTCAATGGATTTCGAAATTCTTTCAGTTTCTAGATCTGGTGGTGTTGTAGATGTTAAATTCCAAGTTTCATCTTATTCCGATAAGAATTACAAATTGGTACCACGGACCACCCCTCCCCATACTCACAATAATGAACAGACACTGGCAAAATTTGGCCCACCGCGTGCACTCTTTCGTCCGCACACGTTGGCGTATCAGTTATCATCCAAACTTCGACATCTTCGGAGGAGATGTGGTCACAAGCACATGTCCCAAACTGCAAAATTTGAGGGCCTGTAACTCTTGCAATTCTTATCGGATTTCAAAAATCCTTCTTGGTTTGGGTTTGTTTTCGTTCAGGGAATGCATATACTTAAATAGATGAATATCGATCAAAAAAACATTTTTGAGAAAATTTTGCCCCCACATCAGTGTAAAAATATATGTCCGACCCTGTTAAAATTTCTTTTTCGGACTAAACTGAGAACGGTCATCACGGCTATGAAAACCAAATGCAGTTATCTGGAATGATACGGGAGAACAACAGAGTACAATAAAATAGAGGTTCCCCTGTTTATGGGCGGTAACTCTCCAGGGAAAGCGCGGACACAAGTTTTGATGCCCGTGGGCAGTAGGGCATACCGAGGTGTACATACGGTCCAATTTTCGATGCTCTGCTCCTTATAATTTCCGAGATAATAAAATGACATTTTTTTCATATAAAGGGAGATAACTCCACGGGTTAAATGCGGACAATATCCGTTATGGGCCAAAGGCATAGAACTCATTTATCCCAACATACTTACCAAACTTGAGTTTTCTAGTACTAATACATTCAGAGATTTGGGCGTTGAAAAATACTGTAGTATAATAATAATAATGAAAAATAATCGAATAAGGGCTATAACTCTGTCTTGAAACATTGGGCCGAAATCTGGATACCATTATCTTTAGTAGACCTCAGATGCCTATATTTGTTAAAGATTTCGCGGTCCTGCTGCAATTAGTTTCTGAGTATTTTCAAATAAACGGAAAACTACCCCAATAGAAAAACAATATACTTCCTTGGTTACACCATGGAAGTATAATAATAGGGCGAATCATGAACTGAACAATTCGCAGTTTAGGGATGGAAAATATGAAGTAAGATGATTGTGTACTGTCCTTAACATTTGTGTGTTGATCTCAAGTGTTTATAATTGACCCCACTCCTGCCTCGAAATTGGGTGACGGGATTGGGAAATTGTCACACCAGGCCCAAAATGCAATTTTTGAAGGACCATAACTCCGTGATTTTCCAATGGATTTTAAAATTGTTTTAAGTTTTGTTATATGCTACTTACTGAGATTGCATATTATAAATTTCATCTGATTCGGAAAAGGAGAACAGTTTGGTTATTAGAAAGAATATGGGCCCATATTCAAACTTTGAGTTCCAAAATCTCCGCCAGTTTTTAACGGATTTACGATCTGTTTTCAGATTTGTTATTAGCGTGTATGGTAGATGTTATATTCCAAGTTTCATATAATTCGGAGAGGAAATACATTTTGGTACCTCGGACCACCCCTCCCCTGACCCACAACACTGAACCGACACTGGCAAAATTTGGCCCACCGCGTGCACTCTTTCGTCCGCACACGTTGGCGTATCAGTTGACATCCAAACTTCGACATCTTCGGAGGAGATGTGGTCACAAGCACATGGGCCCAAAATTGCTAAATTTGAGGGCCCCTAACTTTGTCAGTTTTCAATGGATTTCGAAATTCTTTCAGTTTCTAGATCTGGTGGTGTTGTAGATGTTAAATTCCAAGTTTCATCTTATTCCGATAAGAATTACAAATTGGTACCACGGACCACCCCTCCCCATACTCACAATAATGAACAGACACTGGCAAAATTTGGCCCACCGCGTGCACTCTTTCGTCCGCACACGTTGGCGTATCAGTTATCATCCAAACTTCGACATCTTCGGAGGAGATGTGGTCACAAGCACATGTCCCAAACTGCAAAATTTGAGGGCCTGTAACTCTTGCAATTCTTATCGGATTTCAAAAATCCTTCTTGGTTTGGGTTTGTTTTCGTTCAGGGAATGCATATACTTAAATAGATGAATATCGATCAAAAAAACATTTTTGAGAAAATTTTGCCCCCACATCAGTGTAAAAATATATGTCCGACCCTGTTAAAATTTCTTTTTCGGACTAAACTGAGAACGGTCATCACGGCTATGAAAACCAAATGCAGTTATCTGGAATGATACGGGAGAACAACAGAGTACAATAAAATAGAGGTTCCCCTGTTTATGGGCGGTAACTCTCCAGGGAAAGCGCGGACACAAGTTTTGATGCCCGTGGGCAGTAGGGCATACCGAGGTGTACATACGGTCCAATTTTCGATGCTCTGCTCCTTATAATTTCCGAGATAATAAAATGACATTTTTTTCATATAAAGGGAGATAACTCCACGGGTTAAATGCGGACAATATCCGTTATGAGCCAAAGGCATAGAACTCATTTATCCCAACATACTTACCAAACTTGAGTTTTCTAGTACTAATACATTCAGAGATTTGGGCGTTGAAAAATACTGTAGTATAATAATAATAATGAAAAATAATCGAATAAGGGCTATAACTCTGTCTTGAAACATTGGGCCGAAATCTGGATACCATTATCTTTAGTAGACCTCAGATGCCTATATTTGTTAAAGATTTCGCGGTCCTGCTGCAATTAGTTTCTGAGTATTTTCAAATAAACGGAAAACTACCCCAATAGAAAAACAATATACTTCCTTGGTTACACCATGGAAGTATAATAATAGGGCGAATCATGAACTGAACAATTCGCAGTTTAGGGATGGAAAATATGAAGTAAGATGATTGTGTACTGTCCTTAACATTTGTGTGTTGATCTCAAGTGTTTATAATTGACCCCACTCCTGCCTCGAAATTGGGTGACGGGATTGGGAAATTGTCACACCAGGCCCAAAATGCAATTTTTGAAGGACCATAACTCCGTGATTTTCCAATGGATTTTAAAATTGTTTTAAGTTTTGTTATATGCTACATACTGAGATTGCATATTATAAATTTCATCTGATTCGGAAAAGGAGAACAGTTTGGTTATTAGAAAGAATATGGGCCCATATTCAAACTTTGAGTTCCAAAATCTCCGCCAGTTTTTAACGGATTTACGATCTGTTTTCAGATTTGTTATTAGCGTGTATGGTAGATGTTATATTCCAAGTTTCATATAATTCGGAGAGGAAATACATTTTGGTACCTCGGACCACCCCTCCCCTGACCCACAACACTGAACCGACACTGGCAAAATTTGGCCCACCGCGTGCACTCTTTCGTCCGCATACGTTGGCGTATCAGTTGACATCCAAACTTCGACATCTTCGGAGGAGATGTGGTCACAAGCACATGGGCCCAAAATTGCTAAATTTGAGGGCCCCTAACTTTGTCAGTTTTCAATGGATTTCGAAATTCTTTCAGTTTCTAGATATGGTGGTGTTGTAGATGTTAAATTCCAAGTTTCATCTTATTCCGATAAGAATTACAAATTGGTACCACGGACCACCCCTCCCCATACTCACAATAATGAACAGACACTGGCAAAATTTGGCCCACCGCGTGCACTCTTTCGTCCGCACACGTTGGCGTATCAGTTATCATCCAAACTTCGACATCTTCGGAGGAGATGTGGTCACAAGCACATGTCCCAAACTGCAAAATTTGAGGGCCTGTAACTCTTGCAATTCTTATCGGATTTCAAAAATCCTTCTTGGTTTGGGTTTGTTTTCGTTCAGGGAATGCATATACTTAAATAGATGAATATCGATCAAAAAAACATTTTTGAGAAAATTTTGCCCCCACATCAGTGTAAAAATATATGTCCGACCCTGTTAAAATTTCTTTTTCGGACTAAACTGAGAACGGTCATCACGGCTATGAAAACCAAATGCAGTTATCTGGAATGATACGGGAGAACAACAGAGTACAATAAAATAGAGGTTCCCCTGTTTATGGGCGGTAACTCTCCAGGGAAAGCGCGGACACAAGTTTTGATGCCCGTGGGCAGTAGGGCATACCGAGGTGTACATACGGTCCAATTTTCGATGCTCTGCTCCTTATAATTTCCGAGATAATAAAATGACATTTTTTTCATATAAAGGGAGATAACTCCACGGGTTAAATGCGGACAATATCCGTTATGAGCCAAAGGCATAGAACTCATTTATCCCAACATACTTACCAAACTTGAGTTTTCTAGTACTAATACATTCAGAGATTTGGGCGTTGAAAAATACTGTAGTATAATAATAATAATGAAAAATAATCGAATAAGGGCTATAACTCTGTCTTGAAACATTGGGCCGAAATCTGGATACCATTATCTTTAGTAGACCTCAGATGCCTATATTTGTTAAAGATTTCGCGGTCCTGCTGCAATTAGTTTCTGAGTATTTTCAAATAAACGGAAAACTACCCCAATAGAAAAACAATATACTTCCTTGGTTACACCATGGAAGTATAATAATAGGGCGAATCATGAACTGAACAATTCGCAGTTTAGGGATGGAAAATATGAAGTAAGATGATTGTGTACTGTCCTTAACATTTGTGTGTTGATCTCAAGTGTTTATAATTGACCCCACTCCTGCCTCGAAATTGGGTGACGGGATTGGGAAATTGTCACACCAGGCCCAAAATGCAATTTTTGAAGGACCATAACTCCGTGATTTTCCAATGGATTTTAAAATTGTTTTAAGTTTTGTTATATGCTACTTACTGAGATTGCATATTATAAATTTCATCTGATTCGGAAAAGGAGAACAGTTTGGTTATTAGAAAGAATATGGGCCCATATTCAAACTTTGAGTTCCAAAATCTCCGCCAGTTTTTAACGGATTTACGATCTGTTTTCAGATTTGTTATTAGCGTGTATGGTAGATGTTATATTCCAAGTTTCATATAATTCGGAGAGGAAATACATTTTGGTACCTCGGACCACCCCTCCCCTGACCCACAACACTGAACCGACACTGGCAAAATTTGGCCCACCGCGTGCACTCTTTCGTCCGCACACGTTGGCGTATCAGTTGACATCCAAACTTCGACATCTTCGGAGGAGATGTGGTCACAAGCACATGGGCCCAAAATTGCTAAATTTGAGGGCCCCTAACTTTGTCAGTTTTCAATGGATTTCGAAATTCTTTCAGTTTCTAGATCTGGTGGTGTTGTAGATGTTAAATTCCAAGTTTCATCTTATTCCGATAAGAATTAAAAATTGGTACCACGGACCACCCCTCCCCATACTCACAATAATGAACAGACACTGGCAAAATTGGGCCCACCGCGTGCACTCTTTCGTCCGCACACGTTGGCGTATCAGTTGACATCCAAACTTCGACATCTTCGGAGGAGATGTGGTCACAAGCACATGTCCCAAACTGCAAAATTTGAGGGCATGTAACTCTTGCAATTCTTATCGGATTTCAAAAATCCTTCTTGGTTTGGGTTTGTTTTCGTTCAGGGAATGCATATACTTAAATAGATGAATATCGATCAAAAAAACATTTTTGAGAAAATTTTGCCCCCACATCAGTGTAAAAATATATTTCCGACCCTGTTAAAATTTCTTTTTCGGACTAAACTGAGAACGGTCATCACGGCTATGAAAACCAAATGCAGTTATCTGGAATGATACGGGAGAACAACAGAGTACAATAAAATAGAGGTTCCCCTGTTTATGGACGGTAACTCTCCAGGGAAAGCGCGGACACAAGTTTTGATGCCCGTGGGCAGTAGGGCATACCGAGGTGTACATACGGTCCAATTTTCGATGCTCTGCTCCTTATAATTTCCGAGATAATAAAATGACATTTTTTTCATATAAAGGGAGATAACTCCACGGGTTAAATGCGGACAATATCCGTTATGAGCCAAAGGCATAGAACTCATTTATCCCAACATACTTACCAAACTTGAGTTTTCTAGTACTAATACATTCAGAGATTTGGGCGTTGAAAAATACTGTAGTATAATAATAATAATGAAAAATAATCGAATAAGGGCTATAACTCTGTCTTGAAACATTGGGCCGAAATCTGGATACCATTATCTTTAGTAGACCTCAGATGCCTATATTCGTTAAAGGTTTCGCGGTCCTGCTGCAATTAGTTTCTGAGTATTTTCAAATAAACGGAAAACTACCCCAATAGAAAAACAATATACTTCCTTGGTTACACCATGGAAGTATAATAATAGGGCGAATCATGAACTGAACAATTCGCAGTTTAGGGATGGAAAATATGAAGTAAGATGATTGTGTACTGTCCTTAACATTTGTGTGTTGATCTCAAGTGTTTATAATTGACCCCACTCCTGCCTCGAAATTGGGTGACGGGATTGGGAAATTGTCACACCCGGCCCAAACTGCAATTTTTGAAGGACCATAACTCCGTGATTTTCCAATGGATTTTAAAATTGTTTTAAGTTTTGTTATATGCTACTTACTGAGATTGCATATTATAAATTTCATCTGATTCGGAAAAGGAGAACAGTTTGGTTATTAGAAAGAATATGGGCCCATATTCAAACTTTGAGTTCCAAAATCTCCGCCAGTTTTTAACGGATTTACGATCTGTTTTCAGATTTGTTATTAGCGTGTATGGTAGATGTTATATTCCAAGTTTCATATAATTCGGAGAGGAAATACATTTTGGTACCTCGGACCACCCCTCCCCTGACCCACAACACTGAACCGACACTGGCAAAATTTGGCCCACCGCGTGCACTCTTTCGTCCGCACACGTTGGCGTTTTAGTTGACATCCAAACTTCGACATCTTCGGAGGAGATGTGGTCACAAGCACATGGGCCCAAAATTGCTAAATTTGAGGGCCCCTAACTTTGTCAGTTTTCAATGGATTTCCAAATTCTTTCAGTTTCTAGATCTGGTGGTGTTGTAGATGTTAAATTCCAAGTTTCATCTTATTCCGATAAGAATTACAAATTGGTACCACGGACCACCCCTCCCCATACTCACAATAATGAACAGACACTGGCAAAATTTGGCCCACCGCGTGCACTCTTTCGTCCGCACACGTTGGCGTATCAGTTATCATCCAAACTTCGACATCTTCGGAGGAGATGTGGTCACAAGCACATGTCCCAAACTGCAAAATTTGAGGGCCTGTAACTCTTGCAATTCTTATCGGATTTCAAAAATCCTTCTTGGTTTGGGTTTGTTTTCGTTCAGGGAATGCATATACTTAAATAGATGAATATCGATCAAAAAAACATTTTTGAGAAAATTTTGCCCCCACATCAGTGTAAAAATATATTTCCGACCCTGTTAAAATTTCTTTTTCGGACTAAACTGAGAACGGTCATCACGGCTATGAAAACCAAATGCAGTTATCTGGAATGATACGGGAGAACAACAGAGTACAATAAAATAGAGGTTCCCCTGTTTATGGACGGTAACTCTCCAGGGAAAGCGCGGACACAAGTTTTGATGCCCGTGGGCAGTAGGGCATACCGAGGTGTACATACGGTCCAATTTTCGATGCTCTGCTCCTTATAATTTCCGAGATAATAAAATGACATTTTTTTCATATAAAGGGAGATAACTCCACGGGTTAAATGCGGACAATATCCGTTATGAGCCAAAGGCATAGAACTCATTTATCCCAACATACTTACCAAACTTGAGTTTTCTAGTACTAATACATTCAGAGATTTGGGCGTTGAAAAATACTGTAGTATAATAATAATAATGAAAAATAATCGAATAAGGGCTATAACTCTGTCTTGAAACATTGGGCCGAAATCTGGATACCATTATCTTTAGTAGACCTCAGATGCCTATATTCGTTAAAGGTTTCGCGGTCCTGCTGCAATTAGTTTCTGAGTATTTTCAAATAAACGGAAAACTACCCCAATAGAAAAACAATATACTTCCTTGGTTACACCATGGAAGTATAATAATAGGGCGAATCATGAACTGAACAATTCGCAGTTTAGGGATGGAAAATATGAAGTAAGATGATTGTGTACTGTCCTTAACATTTGTGTGTTGATCTCAAGTGTTTATAATTGACCCCACTCCTGCCTCGAAATTGGGTGACGGGATTGGGAAATTGTCACACCCGGCCCAAACTGCAATTTTTGAAGGACCATAACTCCGTGATTTTCCAATGGATTTTAAAATTGTTTTAAGTTTTGTTATATGCTACTTACTGAGATTGCATATTATAAATTTCATCTGATTCGGAAAAGGAGAACAGTTTGGTTATTAGAAAGAATATGGGCCCATATTCAAACTTTGAGTTCCAAAATCTCCGCCAGTTTTTAACGGATTTACGATCTGTTTTCAGATTTGTTATTAGCGTGTATGGTAGATGTTATATTCCAAGTTTCATATAATTCGGAGAGGAAATACATTTTGGTACCTCGGACCACCCCTCCCCTGACCCACAACACTGAACCGACACTGGCAAAATTTGGCCCACCGCGTGCACTCTTTCGTCCGCACACGTTGGCGTTTTAGTTGACATCCAAACTTCGACATCTTCGGAGGAGATGTGGTCACAAGCACATGGGCCCAAAATTGCTAAATTTGAGGGCCCCTAACTTTGTCAGTTTTCAATGGATTTCCAAATTCTTTCAGTTTCTAGATCTGGTGGTGTTGTAGATGTTAAATTCCAAGTTTCATCTTATTCCGATAAGAATTACAAATTGGTACCACGGACCACCCCTCCCCATACTCACAATAATGAACAGACACTGGCAAAATTTGGCCCACCGCGTGCACTCTTTCGTCCGCACACGTTGGCGTATCAGTTATCATCCAAACTTCGACATCTTCGGAGGAGATGTGGTCACAAGCACATGTCCCAAACTGCAAAATTTGAGGGCCTGTAACTCTTGCAATTCTTATCGGATTTCAAAAATCCTTCTTGGTTTGGGTTTGTTTTCGTTCAGGGAATGCATATACTTAAATAGATGAATATCGATCAAAAAAACATTTTTGAGAAAATTTTGCCCCCACATCAGTGTAAAAATATATGTCCGACCCTGTTAAAATTTCTTTTTCGGACTAAACTGAGAACGGTCATCACGGCTATGAAAACCAAATGCAGTTATCTGGAATGATACGGGAGAACAACAGAGTACAATAAAATAGAGGTTCCCCTGTTTATGGGCGGTAACTCTCCAGGGAAAGCGCGGACACAAGTTTTGATGCCCGTGGGCAGTAGGGCATACCGAGGTGTACATACGGTCCAATTTTCGATGCTCTGCTCCTTATAATTTCCGAGATAATAAAATGACATTTTTTTCATATAAAGGGAGATAACTCCACGGGTTAAATGCGGACAATATCCGTTATGAGCCAAAGGCATAGAACTCATTTATCCCAACATACTTACCAAACTTGAGTTTTCTAGTACTAATACATTCAGAGATTTGGGCGTTGAAAAATACTGTAGTATAATAATAATAATGAAAAATAATCGAATAAGGGCTATAACTCTGTCTTGAAACATTGGGCCGAAATCTGGATACCATTATCTTTAGTAGACCTCAGATGCCTATATTTGTTAAAGATTTCGCGGTCCTGCTGCAATTAGTTTCTGAGTATTTTCAAATAAACGGAAAACTACCCCAATAGAAAAACAATATACTTCCTTGGTTACACCATGGAAGTATAATAATAGGGCGAATCATGAACTGAACAATTCGCAGTTTAGGGATGGAAAATATGAAGTAAGATGATTGTGTACTGTCCTTAACATTTGTGTGTTGATCTCAAGTGTTTATAATTGACCCCACTCCTGCCTCGAAATTGGGTGACGGGATTGGGAAATTGTCACACCAGGCCCAAAATGCAATTTTTGAAGGACCATAACTCCGTGATTTTCCAATGGATTTTAAAATTGTTTTAAGTTTTGTTATATGCTACTTACTGAGATTGCATATTATAAATTTCATCTGATTCGGAAAAGGAGAACAGTTTGGTTATTAGAAAGAATATGGGCCCATATTCAAACTTTGAGTTCCAAAATCTCCGCCAGTTTTTAACGGATTTACGATCTGTTTTCAGATTTGTTATTAGCGTGTATGGTAGATGTTATATTCCAAGTTTCATATAATTCGGAGAGGAAATACATTTTGGTACCTCGGACCACCCCTCCCCTGACCCACAACACTGAACCGACACTGGCAAAATTTGGCCCACCGCGTGCACTCTTTCGTCCGCACACGTTGGCGTATCAGTTGACATTCAAACTTCGACATCTTCGGAGGAGATGTGGTCACAAGCACATGGGCCCAAAATTGCTAAATTTGAGGGCCCCTAACTTTGTCAGTTTTCAATGGATTTCGAAATTCTTTCAGTTTCTAGATCTGGTGGTGTTGTAGATGTTAAATTCCAAGTTTCATCTTATTCCGATAAGAATTACAAATTGGTACCACGGACCACCCCTCCCCATACTCACAATAATGAACAGACACTGGCAAAATTTGGCCCACCGCGTGCACTCTTTCGTCCGCACACGTTGGCGTATCAGTTGACATCCAAACTTCGACATCTTCGGAGGAGATGTGGTCACAAGCACATGTCCCAAACTGCAAAATTTGAGGGCCTGTAACTCTTGCAATTCTTTTCGGATTTCAAAAATCCTTCTTGGTTTGGGTTTGTTTTCGTTCAGGGAATGCATATACTTAAATAGATGAATATCGATCAAAAAAACATTTTTGAGAAAATTTTGCCCCCACATCAGTGTAAAAATATATGTCCGACCCTGTTAAAATTTCTTTTTCGGACTAAACTGAGAACGGTCATCACGGCTATGAAAACCAAATGCAGTTATCTGGAATGATACGGGAGAACAACAGAGTACAATAAAATAGAGGTTCCCCTGTTTATGGGCGGTAACTCTCCAGGGAAAGCGCGGACACAAGTTTTGATGCCCGTGGGCAGTAGGGCATACCGAGGTGTACATACGGTCCAATTTTCGATGCTCTGCTCCTTATAATTTCCGAGATAATAAAATGACATTTTTTTCATATAAAGGGAGATAACTCCACGGGTTAAATGCGGACAATATCCGTTATGAGCCAAAGGCATAGAACTCATTTATCCCAACATACTTACCAAACTTGAGTTTTCTAGTACTAATACATTCAGAGATTTGGGCGTTGAAAAATACTGTAGTATAATAATAATAATGAAAAATAATCGAATAAGGGCTATAACTCTGTCTTGAAACATTGGGCCGAAATCTGGATACCATTATCTTTAGTAGACCTCAGATGCCTATATTTGTTAATTATTTCGCGGTCCTGCTGCAATTAGTTTCTGAGTATTTTCAAATAAACGGAAAACTACCCCAATAGAAAAACAATATACTTCCTTGGTTACACCATGGAAGTATAATAATAGGGCGAATCATGAACTGAACAATTCGCAGTTTAGGGATGGAAAATATGAAGTAAGATGATTGTGTACTGTCCTTAACATTTGTGTGTTGATCTCAAGTGTTTATAATTGACCCCACTCCTGCCTCGAATTGGGTGACGGGATTGGGAAATTGTCGCACCAGGCCCAAAATGCAATTTTTGAAGGACCATAACTCCGTGATTTTCCAATGGATTTTAAAATTGTTTTAAGTTTTGTTATATGCTACTTACTGAGATTGCATATTATAAATTTCATCTGATTCGGAAAAGGAGAACAGTTTGGTTATTAGAAACAATATGGGCCCATATTCAAACTTTGAGTTCCAAAATCTCCGCCAGTTTTTAACGGATTTACGATCTGTTTTCAGATTTGTTATTAGCGTGTATGGTAGATGTTATATTCCAAGTTTCATATAATTCGGAGAGGAAATACATTTTGGTACCTCGGACCACCCCTCCCCTGACCCACAACACTGAACCGACACTGGCAAAATTTGGCCCACCGCGTGCACTCTTTCGTCCGCACACGTTGGCGTATCAGTTGACATCCAAACTTCGACATCTTCGGAGGAGATGTGGTCACAAGCACATGGGCCCAAAATTGCTAAATTTGAGGGCCCCTAACTTTGTCAGTTTTCAATGGATTTCGAAATTCTTTCAGTTTCTAGATCTGGTGGTGTTGTAGATGTCAAATTCCAAGTTTCATCTTATTCCGATAAGAATTAAAAATTGGTACCACGGACCACCCCTCCCCATACTCACAATAATGAACAGACACTGGCAAAATTTGGCCCACCGCGTGCACTCTTTCGTCCGCACACGTTGGCGTATCAGTTGACATCCAAACTTCGACATCTTCGGAGGAGATGTGGTCACAAGCACATGTCCCAAACTGCAAAATTTGAGGGCCTGTAACTCTTGCAATTCTTTTCGGATTTCAAAAATCCTTCTTGGTTTGGGTTTGTTTTTGTTCAGGGAATGCATATACTTAAATAGATGAATATCGATCAAAAAAACATTTTTGAGAAAATTTTGCCCCCACATCAGTGTAAAAATATATGGCCGACCCTGTTAAAATTTCTTTTTCGGACTAAACTGAGAACGGTCATCACGGCTATGAAAACCAAATGCAGTTATCTGGAATGATACGGGAGAACAACAGAGTACAATAAAATAGAGGTTCCCCTGTTTATGGGCGGTAACTCTCCAGGGAAAGCGCGGACACAAGTTTTGATACCCGTGGGCAGTAGGGCATACCGAGTTGTACATACGGTCCAATTTTCGATGCTCTGCTCCTTATAATTTCCGAGATAATAAAATGACATTTTTTTCATATAAAGGGAGATAACTCCACGGGTTAAATGCGGACAATATCCGTTATGAGCCAAAGGCATAGAACTCATTTATCCCAACATACTTACCAAACTTGAGTTTTCTAGTACTAATACATTCAGAGATTTGGGCGTTGAAAAATACTGTAGTATAATAATAATAATGAAAAATAATCGAATAAGGGCTATAACTCTGTCTTGAAACATTGGGCCGAAATCTGGATACCATTATCTTTAGTAGACCTCAGATGCCTATATTCGTTAAAGGTTTCGCGGTCCTGCTGCAATTAGTTTCTGAGTATTTTCAAATAAACGGAAAACTACCCCAATAGAAAAACAATATACTTCCTTGGTTACACCATGGAAGTATAATAATAGGGCGAATCATGAACTGAACAATTCGCAGTTTAGGGATGGAAAATATGAAGTAAGATGATTGTGTACTGTCCTTAACATTTGTGTGTTGATCTCAAGTGTTTATAATTGACCCCACTCCTGCCTCGAAATTGGGTGACGGGATTGGGAAATTGTCACACCAGGCCCAAAATGCAATTTTTGAAGGACCATAACTCCGTGATTTTCCAATGGATTTTAAAATTGTTTTAAGTTTTGTTATATGCTACTTACTGAGATTGCATATTATAAATTTCATCTGATTCGGAAAAGGAGAACAGTTTGGTTATTAGAAAGAATATGGGCCCATATTCAAACTTTGAGTTCCAAAATCTCCGCCAGTTTTTAACGGATTTACGATCTGTTTTCAGATTTGTTATTAGCGTGTATGGTAGATGTTATATTCCAAGTTTCATATAATTCGGAGAGGAAATACATTTTGGTACCTCGGACCACCCCTCCCCTGACCCACAACACTGAACCGACACTGGCAAAATTTGGCCCACCGCGTGCACTCTTTCGTCCGCACACGTTGGCGTATCAGTTGACATCCAAACTTCGACATCTTCGGAGGAGATGTGGTCACAAGCACATGGGCCCAAAATTGCTAAATTTGAGGGCCCCTAACTTTGTCAGTTTTCAATGGATTTCGAAATTCTTTCAGTTTCTAGATCTAGTGGTGTTGTAGATGTTAAATTCCAAGTTTCATCTTATTCCGATAAGAATTAAAAATTGGTACCACGGACCACCCCTCCCCATACTCACAATAATGAACAGACACTGGCAAAATTTGGCCCACCGCGTGCACTCTTTCGTCCGCACACGTTGGCGTATCAGTTGACATCCAAACTTCGACATCTTCGGAGGAGATGTGGTCACAAGCACATGTCCCAAACTGCAAAATTTGAGGGCCTGTAACTCTTGCAATTCTTTTCGGATTTCAAAAATCCTTCTTGGTTTGGGTTTGTTTTCGTTCAGGGAATGCATATACTTAAATAGATGAATATCGATCAAAAAACATTTTTGAGAAAATTTTGCCCCCACATCAGTGTAAAAATATATGTCCGACCCTGTTAAAATTTCTTTTTCGGACTAAACTGAGAACGGTCATCACGGCTATGAAAACCAAATGCAGTTATCTGGAATGATACGGGAGAACAACAGAGTACAATAAAATAGAGGTTCCCCTGTTTATGGGCGGTAACTCTCCAGGGAAAGCGCGGACACAAGTTTTGATGCCCGTGGGCAGTAGGGCATACCGAGGTGTACATACGGTCCAATTTTCGATGCTCTGCTCCTTATAATTTCCGAGATAATAAAATGACATTTTTTTCATATAAAGGGAGATAACTCCACGGGTTAAATGCGGACAATATCCGTTATGAGCCAAAGGCATAGAACTCATTTATCCCAACATACTTACCAAACTTGAGTTTTCTAGTACTAATACATTCAGAGATTTGGGCGTTGAAAAATACTGTAGTATAATAATAATAATGAAAAATAATCGAATAAGGGCTATAACTCTGTCTTGAAACATTGGGCCGAAATCTGGATACCATTATCTTTAGTAGACCTCAGATGCCTATATTCGTTAAAGGTTTCGCGGTCCTGCTGCAATTAGTTTCTGAGTATTTTCAAATAAACGGAAAACTACCCCAATAGAAAAACAATATACTTCCTTGGTTACACCATGGAAGTATAATAATAGGGCGAATCGTGAACTGAACAATTCGCAGTTTAGGGATGGAAAATATGAAGTAAGATGATTGTGTACTGTCCTTAACATTTGTGTGTTGATCTCAAGTGTTTATAATTGACCCCACTCCTGCCTCGAATTTGGGTGACGGGATTGGGAAATTGTCACACCAGGCCCAAAATGCAATTTTTGAAGGACCATAACTCCGTGATTTTCCAATGGATTTTAAAATTGTTTTAAGTTTTGTTATATGCTACTTACTGAGATTGCATATTATAAATTTCATCTGATTCGGAAAAGGAGAACAGTTTGGTTATTAGAAAGAATATGGGCCCATATTCAAACTTTGAGTTCCAAAATCTCCGCCAGTTTTTAACGGATTTACGATCTGTTTTCAGATTTGTTATTAGCGTGTATGGTAGATGTTATATTCCAAGTTTCATATAATTCGGAGAGGAAATACATTTTGGTACCTCGGACCACCCCTCCCCTGACCCACAACACTGAACCGACACTGCAAAATTTGGCCCACCGCGTGCACTCTTTCGTCCGCACACGTTGGCGTATCAGTTGACATCCAAACTTCGACATCTTCGGAGGAGATGTGGTCACAAGCACATGGGCCCAAAATTGCTAAATTTGAGGGCCCCTAACTTTGTCAGTTTTCAATGGATTTCGAAATTCTTTCAGTTTCTAGATCTGGTGGTGTTGTAGATGTTAAATTCCAAGTTTCATCTTATTCCGATAAGAATTAAAAATTGGTACCACGGACCACCCCTCCCCATACTCACAATAATGAACAGACACTGGCAAAATTTGGCCCACCGCGTGCACTCTTTCGTCCGCACACGTTGGCGTATCAGTTGACATCCAAACTTCGACATCTTCGGAGGAGATGTGGTCACAAGCACATGTCCCAAACTGCAAAATTTGAGGGCCTGTAACTCTTGCAATTCTTTTCGGATTTCAAAAATCCTTCTTGGTTTGGGTTTGTTTTCGTTCAGGGAATGCATATACTTAAATAGATGAATATCGATCAAAAAAACATTTTTGAGAAAATTTTGCCCCCACATCAGTGTAAAAATATATGTCCGACCCTGTTAAAATTTCTTTTTCGGACTAAACTGAGAACGGTCATCACGGCTATGAAAACCAAATGCAGTTATCTGGAATGATACGGGAGAACAACAGAGTACAATAAAATAGAGGTTCCCCTGTTTATGGGCGGTAACTCTCCAGGGAAAGCGCGGACACAAGTTTTGATGCCCGTGGGCAGTAGGGCATACCGAGGTGTACATACGGTCCAATTTTCGATGCTCTGCTCCTTATAATTTCCGAGATAATAAAATGACATTTTTTTCATATAAAGGGAGATAACTCCACGGGTTAAATGCGGACAATATCCGTTATGAGCCAAAGGCATAGGACTCATTTATCCCAACATACTTACCAAACTTGAGTTTTCTAGTACTAATACATTCAGAGATTTGGGCGTTGAAAAATACTGTAGTATAATAATAATAATGAAAAATAATCGAATAAGGGCTATAACTCTGTCTTGAAACATTGGGCCGAAATCTGGATACCATTATCTTTAGTAGACCTCAGATGCCTATATTTGTTAAAGATTTCGCGGTCCTGCTGCAATTAGTTTCTGAGTATTTTCAAATAAACGGAAAACTACCCCAATAGAAAAACAATATACTTCCTTGGTTACACCATGGAAGTATAACTAGAGGTCAGATTCCATGGAATCAGATATACTTCCATGGTATTCCATCCCATCCCATCCCATCCCGACCTGACCTTGGTCTTCAAAATGGTCAATCGAAGGTCAAATCGGGTAAAACAGACGGATTTCCACGAAATTTGATACCTAGGGGTACTTTTGTCCGGGGAGTCTTTTGGTCGGGTCAAGTCGTGACCCCGACTGACATTGACCTTCTAAATGGTCAGTTCAAGGTCAAATCGGGTAAAACGAATGGATTTCGACGAAATTTGATACCTAGGAAATCTTTTGTCCGGGGAGTGTTTTGGACAGGTCAAATCGTGACAATATGTTACTTTTATAGTAGAGCGGACATACCTATATAGTATATCGGGGAGCATATTCATGCATTTGCCTTGCTTCTTGATAAGTCCGTTTGAATTTGCGTCTTGAAGAGAGGGTTTGAATTTGAGTAATATATATCACCCGTTACAACGTTATACTCTACCAGGGTTAAACTGTCCAATCTAAATCATTAAAAAGTTTACTAATCTTGCGTTTAGATACTACTTATCACATCCAGTCGTCGAAAAGTTTTTATCTCAATATCAGATTTTCGGAGTAATTTTTCCCATGTGATCTTCGGTGGAATTTGCCAATTCTGAACCCACCCGACACAAACACTCTCTTGAGCAGGTTGCGTTTATAGTAGAGCGGTCAAATTTTGAAGGCATACCTACAGTATACCGGCTTACATGCTCCTGCGTGAAACTCGCTCCTACATTAGCCCGTTTGGATTTGGGGCTAAAAAATCGGCTAGTGATAGACTACATAAGTATACATTTTAATGATATATAGCGTTGTCACGAGTAAACCGTTCCATCTGAAAATTAGAAAATCGCCCTCTGGATGCGCGTTAATACTAGCCATCAGATGTACGCGTCAAAAAAAATTATCTCGATGTTTGAATTTTCACCCCTTTGCAATTTTCGTGGAATTTTCCTAAAGTCTCAACCCACACTTACACACATTCTCCGTTGGGCATGTTACATTTATAGTATAGCCGTCAAACTTCTGGGACGTACATAAAGTATGTCAATGTACATTCTACGACATTATCTTGCTCTTTAACCAGCCGGTTTGGATTTGGCGGGAAAAATATTTGCAATAATTCCGTACCCCGTAACACGGAAAGCCCTGGGTAAAAACATTTTTAAGCAGTATATTCGAGTCCTAATCTCTAGTCCAATTCGGAATATGCAATAAAAAAATTAGAGCTCTGTACTTAAAAAAAAAAAACAAAAAAAACCTTGGTTTATTCATCCTGGTGTATAGTGTGTGCCTATTTATGGGCGGTAACTCCTCAGGAGAAGCGCGGACACAAGTTTTGATGCCCGTGGGCAGTAGGGCATATCGAGGTGTGCATACGGTCCAATTTTCGATGCTCTGCTCCTTATAATTTCCGAGATAATAAAATGACATTTTTTCAGATAAAGGGAGATAACTCCTCGGAGAAAACGCGGACAATATTCTTTTTGCGACGATGGCATACAACTCTTTGACCCAAAGATACGTACCAATATTTAGTGTGCTACTCCTGGTACTTTTCGAGTAATAAGGGTTGCAAAAGTGTCCAGTATAATAATAATGAAAAATATTCGAAAAAGGGCCATAACTCTGTCAAATGATATTGGACCAACATCTGGATACCATTATTTTTAGTAGAGCTTAGATGCCTATATTCGCTAGAGATTTCGCGGTCCTCCTCCCATTAGTTTCTGAGTATTTTCAATTAAACAGAAAACGGCCGCAGTAGAAAAACAATATACTTCCTTGGTTACACCATGGAAGTATAATAATAGGGAAAATCATGAGTGGAAAGAATCGCAGTTTAGGGACGGAAAATGTGAAGTATGGTGAGTATATGTTGTCCAGACATGTGTAGGTTTATCTCAAGTGTTTGGACGTGACCCCACCCCTGCCTCGAAATTGGGTGACGGGATTGGGAAAACATCAACCCTGGCACAAAATGCGAAGTTTGAGGGCCCGTAACTCCGTTAGTTTCCAACGGATTTTAAAATTATTTTCAGTTTTGCGATCTGCCGCTAACATAGATTGCATAGTATAAATTTCATCTGATTTGGAGACGGATAACACTTTGATTATTGGAAAGCATATGGGCCCAAATTCAAAATTGGACGGCCAAAATCTCCGCCATTTCCCAACGTATTTACGATCTGTTTTCAGCTTCGAGATCGGCTGATGTTGCAGATGTTATATTCTAAGTTTCATCTGATTCGGAAAAGAATTAAAAATTGGTACCACTGACCACCCCTCCCCAGACCCACAATACCGAACCGACACTGGCAAAATTTGGCCCACCGCGTGCCGTCTTCAGTCCGTACGCATTTTCGTATCAGATGACATCGTATGTTCGATATCTTCGGAGGAGATGTGATCACAAGCACATGGGCCCAAAATTGCAAAGTTTGAGGGCCTGCAATTCTTTCAGTTTTCGATGGATTTTCGAAATTCTTTCAGTTTCTAGATCGGCTGATGTTGCAGATGTTATATTCCAAGTTTCATCTGATTCCGAGAAGAATTAAAATTTGGCACCACGGACCACCCCTCCCCAGACCCACAATAATGAACCTATACTGGCAAAATTTGGCCCACCGCGTGCCCTCTTCCGTCCGCACACGTTGGCGTATCAGTTGACATCCAAACTTCGACACCTTCGGAGGAGATGTGGTCACAGCACATGGGCCCAAATTGCAAACTTTGAGGGCCCGTAACTCTTGCATGTCTTCTCGGATTTCAAAAATCCTTTCTAGTATGGATTTGTTTTCGTTCAGGGAATCAACATACTTAAATAGAGGAATGTCAATCAAAACCTTTTTTTTTCGAAAATTTTGCCCCCACCCCAGCGTCAAAATATACGGCCGACCCTGTTCAATTTTCTTTTTCAGACTAAACTGACAACGGTCAACACGTCTATGAAATCCAAATGCAGTTATCTCTAATGATACGAGAGTACAGCATAGTAAATCAAATAGAGGTTTGCCTATTTATGGGCGGTAACTCCTCAGGAAAAGCGCGGACACAAGTTTTGATGCCCGTGGGCAGTAGGGCATATCGAGGTGTGCATACGGTCCAATTTTCGATGCTCTGCTCCTTATAATTTCCGAGATAATAAAATGACATTTTTTCAGATAAAGGGAGATAACTCCTCGGAGAAAACGCGGACAATATTCTTTATGCGACGATGGCATACAACTCTTTGACCCAAAGATACGTACCAATATTTAGTGTGCTACTCCTGGTACTTTTCGAGTAATAAGGGTTGCAAAAGTGTCCAGTATAATAATAATGAAAAATATTCGAAAAAGGGCCATAACTCTGTCAAAAGATATTGGACCAACATCTGGATACCATTATTTTTAGTAGACCTTAGATGCCTATATTCGCTAGAGATTTCGCGGTCCTCCTCCCATTAGTTTCTGAGTATTTTCAATTAAACAGAAAACGGCCGCAGTAGAAAAACAATATACTTCCTTGGTTACACCATGGAAGTATAATAATAGGGAAAATCATGAGTGGAAAGAATCGCAGTTTAGGGACGGAAAATGTGAAGTATGGTGAGTATATGTTGTCCAGACATGTGTAGGTTTATCTCAAGTGTTTGGACGTGACCCCACCCCTGCCTCGAAATTGGGTGACGGGATTGGGAAAACATCAACCCTGGCACAAAATGCGAAGTTTGAGGGCCCGTAACTCCGTTAGTTTCCAACGGATTTTAAAATTATTTTCAGTTTTGCGATCTGCCGCTAACATAGATTGCATAGTATAAATTTCATCTGATTTGGAGACGGATAACACTTTGATTATTGGAAAGCATATGGGCCCAAATTCAAAATTGGACGGCCAAAATCTCCGCCATTTCCCAACGTATTTACGATCTGTTTTCAGCTTCGAGATCGGCTGATGTTGCAGATGTTATATTCTAAGTTTCATCTGATTCGGAAAAGAATTAAAAATTGGTACCACTGACCACCCCTCCCCAGACCCACAATACCGAACCGACACTGGCAAAATTTGGCCCACCGCGTGCCGTCTTCAGTCCGTACGCATTTTCGTATCAGATGACATCGTATGTTCGATATCTTCGGAGGAGATGTGATCACAAGCACATGGGCCCAAAATTGCAAAGTTTGAGGGCCTGCAATTCTTTCAGTTTTCGATGGATTTTCGAAATTCTTTCAGTTTCTAGATCGGCTGATGTTGCAGATGTTATATTCCAAGTTTCATCTGATTCCGAGAAGAATTAAAATTTGGCACCACGGACCACCCCTCTCCAGACCCACAATAATGAACCTATACTGGCAAATTTGGCCCACCGCGTGCCCTCTTCCGTCCGCACACGTTGGCGTATCAGTTGACAACCAAACTTCGACACCTTCGGAGGAGATGTGGTCACAAGCACATGGGCCCAAATTGCAAACTTTGAGGGCCCGTAACTCTTGCATGTCTTCTCGGATTTCAAAAATCCTTTCTAGTATGGATTTGTTTTCGTTCAGGGAATCAACATACTTAAATAGAGGAATGTCAATCAAAACCTTTTTTTTCGAAAATTTTGCCCCCACCCCAGCGTCAAAATATACGGCCGACCCTGTTCAATTTTCTTTTTCAGACTAAACTGACAACGGTCAACACGTCTATGAAATCCAAATGCAGTTATCTCTAATGATACGAGAGTACAGCATAGTAAATCAAATAGAGGTTTGCCTATTTATGGGCGGTAACTCCTCAGGAAAAGCGCGGACACAAGTTTTGATGCCCGTGGGCAGTAGGGCATATCGAGGTGTGCATACGGTCCAATTGTCGATGCTCTGCTCCTTATAATTTCCGAGATAATAAAATGACATTTTTTCAGATAAAGGGAGATAACTCCTCGGAGAAAACGCGGACAATATTCTTTATGCGACGATGGCATACAACTCTTTGACCCAAAGATACGTACCAATATTTAGTGTGCTACTCCTGGTACTTTTCGAGTAATAAGGGTTGCAAAAGTGTCCAGTATAATAATAATGAAAAATATTCGAAAAAGGGCCATAACTCTGTCAAAAGATATTGGACCAACATCTGGATACCATTATTTTTAGTAGACCTTAGATGCCTATATTCGCTAGAGATTTCGCGGTCCTCCTCCCATTAGTTTCTGAGTATTTTCAATTAAACAGAAAACGGCCGCAGTAGAAAAACAATATACTTCCTTGGTTACACCATGGAAGTATAATAATAGGGCGAATCATGAACTGAACAATTCGCAGTTTAGGGATGGAAAATATGAAGTAAGATGATTGTGTACTGTCCTTAACATTTGTGTGTTGATCTCAAGTGTTTATAATTGACCCCACTCCTGCCTCGAAATTGGGTGACGGGATTGGGAAATTGTCACACCAGGCCCAAAATGCAATTTTTGAAGGACCATAACTCCGTGATTTTCCAATGGATTTTAAAATTGTTTTAAGTTTTGTTATATGCTACTTACTGAGATTGCATATTATAAATTTCATCTGATTCGGAAAAGGAGAACAGTTTGGTTATTAGAAAGAATATGGGCCCATATTCAAACTTTGAGTTCCAAAATCTCCGCCAGTTTTTAACGGATTTACGATCTGTTTTCAGATTTGTTATTAGCGTGTATGGTAGATGTTATATTCCAAGTTTCATATAATTCGGAGAGGAAATACATTTTGGTACCTCGGACCCTGACCCACAACACTGAACCGACACTGGCAAAATTTGGCCCACCGCGTGCACTCTTTCGTCCGCACACGTTGGCGTATCAGTTGACATCCAAACTTCGACATCTTCGGAGGAGATGTGGTCACAAGCACATGGGCCCAAAATTGCTAAATTTGAGGGCCCCTAACTTTGTCAGTTTTCAATGGATTTCGAAATTCTTTCAGTTTCTAGATCTGGTGGTGTTGTAGATGTTAAATTCCAAGTTTCATCTTATTCCGATAAGAATTAAAAATTGGTACCACGGACCACCCCTCCCCATACTCACAATAATGAACAGACACTGGCAAAATTTGGCCCACCGCGTGCACTCTTTCGTCCGCACACGTTGGCGTATCAGTTGACATCCAAACTTCGACATCTTCGGAGGAGATGTGGTCACAAGCACATGTCCCAAACTGCAAAATTTGAGGGCCTGTAACTCTTGCAATTCTTATCGGATTTCAAAAATCCTTCTTGGTTTGGGTTTGTTTTCGTTCAGGGAATGCATATACTTAAATAGATGAATATCGATCAAAAAAACATTTTTGAGAAAATTTTCCCCCCACATCAGTGTAAAAATATATGTCCGACCCTGTTAAAATTTCTTTTTCGGACTAAACTGAGAACGGTCATCACGGCTATGAAAACCAAATGCAGTTATCTGGAATGATACGGGAGAACAACAGAGTACAATAAAATAGAGGTTCCCCTGTTTATGGGCGGTAACTCTCCAGGGAAAGCGCGGACACAAGTTTTGATGCCCGTGGGCAGTAGGGCATACCGAGGTGTACATACGGTCCAATTTTCGATGCTCTGCTCCTTATAATTTCCGAGATAATAAAATGACATTTTTTTCATATAAAGGGAGATAACTCCACGGGTTAAATGCGGACAATATCCGTTATGAGCCAAAGGCATAGAACTCATTTATCCCAACATACTTACCAAACTTGAGTTTTCTAGTACTAATACATTCAGAGATTTGGGCGTTGAAAAATACTGTAGTATAATAATAATAATGAAAAATAATCGAATAAGGGCTATAACTCTGTCTTGAAACATTGGGCCGAAATCTGGATACCATTATCTTTAGTAGACCTCAGATGCCTATATTTGTTAAAGATTTCGCGGTCCTGCTGCAATTAGTTTCTGAGTATTTTCAAATAAACGGAAAACTACCCCAATAGAAAAACAATATACTTCCTTGGTTACACCATGGAAGTATAACTAGAGGTCAGATTCCATGGAATCAGATATACTTCCATGGTATTCCATCCCATCCCATCCCATCCCGACCTGACCTTGGTCTTCAAAATGGTCAATCGAAGGTCAAATCGGGTAAAACAGACGGATTTCCACGAAATTTGATACCTAGGGGTACTTTTGTCCGGGGAGTCTTTTGGTCGGGTCAAGTCGTGACCCCGACTGACATTGACCTTCTAAATGGTCAGTTCAAGGTCAAATCGGGTAAAACGAATGGATTTCGACGAAATTTGATACCTAGGAAATCTTTTGTCCGGGGAGTGTTTTGGACAGGTCAAATCGTGACAATATGTTACTTTTATAGTAGAGCGGACATACCTATATAGTATATCGGGGAGCATATTCATGCATTTGCCTTGCTTCTTGATAAGTCCGTTTGAATTTGCGTCTTGAAGAGAGGGTTTGAATTTGAGTAATATATATCACCCGTTACAACGTTATACTCTACCAGGGTTAAACTGTCCAATCTAAATCATTAAAAAGTTTACTAATCTTGCGTTTAGATACTACTTATCACATCCAGTCGTCGAAAAGTTTTTATCTCAATATCAGATTTTCGGAGTAATTTTTCCCATGTGATCTTCGGTGGAATTTGCCAATTCTGAACCCACCCGACACAAACACTCTCTTGAGCAGGTTGCGTTTATAGTAGAGCGGTCAAATTTTGAAGGCATACCTACAGTATACCGGCTTACATGCTCCTGCGTGAAACTCGCTCCTACATTAGCCCGTTTGGATTTGGGGCTAAAAAATCGGCTAGTGATAGACTACATAAGTATACATTTTAATGATATATAGCGTTGTCACGAGTAAACCGTTCCATCTGAAAATTAGAAAATCGCCCTCTGGATGCGCGTTAATACTAGCCATCAGATGTACGCGTCAAAAAAAATTATCTCGATGTTTGAATTTTCACCCCTTTGCAATTTTCGTGGAATTTTCCTAAAGTCTCAACCCACACTTACACACATTCTCCGTTGGGCATGTTACATTTATAGTATAGCCGTCAAACTTCTGGGACGTACATAAAGTATGTCAATGTACATTCTACGACATTATCTTGCTCTTTAACCAGCCGGTTTGGATTTGGCGGGAAAAATATTTGCAATAATTCCGTACCCCGTAACACGGAAAGCCCTGGGTAAAAACATTTTTAAGCAGTATATTCGAGTCCTAATCTCTAGTCCAATTCGGAATATGCAATAAAAAAATTAGAGCTCTGTACTTAAAAAAAAAAAAAAAAAAAAACCTTGGTTTATTCATCCTGGTGTATAGTGTGTGCCTATTTATGGGCGGTAACTCCTCAGGAGAAGCGCGGACACAAGTTTTGATGCCCGTGGGCAGTAGGGCATATCGAGGTGTGCATACGGTCCAATTTTCGATGCTCTGCTCCTTATAATTTCCGAGATAATAAAATGACATTTTTTCAGATAAAGGGAGATAACTCCTCGGAGAAAACGCGGACAATATTCTTTTTGCGACGATGGCATACAACTCTTTGACCCAAAGATACGTACCAATATTTAGTGTGCTACTCCTGGTACTTTTCGAGTAATAAGGGTTGCAAAAGTGTCCAGTATAATAATAATGAAAAATATTCGAAAAAGGGCCATAACTCTGTCAAAAGATATTGGACCAACATCTGGATACCATTATTTTTAGTAGAGCTTAGATGCCTATATTCGCTAGAGATTTCGCGGTCCTCCTCCCATTAGTTTCTGAGTATTTTCAATTAAACAGAAAACGGCCGCAGTAGAAAAACAATATACTTCCTTGGTTACACCATGGAAGTATAATAATAGGGAAAATCATGAGTGGAAAGAATCGCAGTTTAGGGACGGAAAATGTGAAGTATGGTGAGTATATGTTGTCCAGACATGTGTAGGTTTATCTCAAGTGTTTGGACGTGACCCCACCCCTGCCTCGAAATTGGGTGACGGGATTGGGAAAACATCAACCCTGGCACAAAATGCGAAGTTTGAGGGCCCGTAACTCCGTTAGTTTCCAACGGATTTTAAAATTATTTTCAGTTTTGCGATCTGCCGCTAACATAGATTGCATAGTATAAATTTCATCTGATTTGGAGACGGATAACACTTTGATTATTGGAAAGCATATGGGCCCAAATTCAAAATTGGACGGCCAAAATCTCCGCCATTTCCCAACGTATTTACGATCTGTTTTCAGCTTCGAGATCGGCTGATGTTGCAGATGTTATATTCTAAGTTTCATCTGATTCGGAAAAGAATTAAAAATTGGTACCACTGACCACCCCTCCCCAGACCCACAATACCGAACCGACACTGGCAAAATTTGGCCCACCGCGTGCCGTCTTCAGTCCGTACGCATTTTCGTATCAGATGACATCGTATGTTCGATATCTTCGGAGGAGATGTGATCACAAGCACATGGGCCCAAAATTGCAAAGTTTGAGGGCCTGCAATTCTTTCAGTTTTCGATGGATTTTCGAAATTCTTTCAGTTTCTAGATCGGCTGATGTTGCAGATGTTATATTCCAAGTTTCATCTGATTCCGAGAAGAATTAAAATTTGGCACCACGGACCACCCCTCCCCAGACCCACAATAATGAACCTATACTGGCAAAATTTGGCCCACCGCGTGCCCTCTTCCGTCCGCACACGTTGGCGTATCAGTTGACATCCAAACTTCGACACCTTCGGAGGAGATGTGGTCACAGCACATGGGCCCAAATTGCAAACTTTGAGGGCCCGTAACTCTTGCATGTCTTCTCGGATTTCAAAAATCCTTTCTAGTATGGATTTGTTTTCGTTCAGGGAATCAACATACTTAAATAGAGGAATGTCAATCAAAACCTTTTTTTTTCGAAAATTTTGCCCCCACCCCAGCGTCAAAATATACGGCCGACCCTGTTCAATTTTCTTTTTCAGACTAAACTGACAACGGTCAACACGTCTATGAAATCCAAATGCAGTTATCTCTAATGATACGAGAGTACAGCATAGTAAATCAAATAGAGGTTTGCCTATTTATGGGCGGTAACTCCTCAGGAAAAGCGCGGACACAAGTTTTGATGCCCGTGGGCAGTAGGGCATATCGAGGTGTGCATACGGTCCAATTTTCGATGCTCTGCTCCTTATAATTTCCGAGATAATAAAATGACATTTTTTCAGATAAAGGGAGATAACTCCTCGGAGAAAACGCGGACAATATTCTTTATGCGACGATGGCATACAACTCTTTGACCCAAAGATACGTACCAATATTTAGTGTGCTACTCCTGGTACTTTTCGAGTAATAAGGGTTGCAAAAGTGTCCAGTATAATAATAATGAAAAATATTCGAAAAAGGGCCATAACTCTGTCAAAAGATATTGGACCAACATCTGGATACCATTATTTTTAGTAGACCTTAGATGCCTATATTCGCTAGAGATTTCGCGGTCCTCCTCCCATTAGTTTCTGAGTATTTTCAATTAAACAGAAAACGGCCGCAGTAGAAAAACAATATACTTCCTTGGTTACACCATGGAAGTATAATAATAGGGAAAATCATGAGTGGAAAGAATCGCAGTTTAGGGACGGAAAATGTGAAGTATGGTGAGTATATGTTGTCCAGACATGTGTAGGTTTATCTCAAGTGTTTGGACGTGACCCCACCCCTGCCTCGAAATTGGGTGACGGGATTGGGAAAACATCAACCCTGGCACAAAATGCGAAGTTTGAGGGCCCGTAACTCCGTTAGTTTCCAACGGATTTTAAAATTATTTTCAGTTTTGCGATCTGCCGCTAACATAGATTGCATAGTATAAATTTCATCTGATTTGGAGACGGATAACACTTTGATTATTGGAAAGCATATGGGCCCAAATTCAAAATTGGACGGCCAAAATCTCCGCCATTTCCCAACGTATTTACGATCTGTTTTCAGCTTCGAGATCGGCTGATGTTGCAGATGTTATATTCTAAGTTTCATCTGATTCGGAAAAGAATTAAAAATTGGTACCACTGACCACCCCTCCCCAGACCCACAATACCGAACCGACACTGGCAAAATTTGGCCCACCGCGTGCCGTCTTCAGTCCGTACGCATTTTCTTATCAGATGACATCGTATGTTCGATATCTTCGGAGGAGATGTGATCACAAGCACATGGGCCCAAAATTGCAAAGTTTGAGGGCCTGCAATTCTTTCAGTTTTCGATGGATTTTCGAAATTCTTTCAGTTTCTAGATCGGCTGATGTTGCAGATGTTATATTCCAAGTTTCATCTGATTCCGAGAAGAATTAAAATTTGGCACCACGGACCACCCCTCCCCAGACCCACAATAATGAACCTATACTGGCAAAATTTGGCCCACCGCGTGCCCTCTTCCGTCCGCACACGTTGGCGTATCAGTTGACATCCAAACTTCGACACCTTCGGAGGAGATGTGGTCACAGCACATGGGCCCAAATTGCAAACTTTGAGGGCCCGTAACTCTTGCATGTCTTCTCGGATTTCAAAAATCCTTTCTAGTATGGATTTGTTTTCGTTCAGGGAATCAACATACTTAAATAGAGGAATGTCAATCAAAACCTTTTTTTTTCGAAAATTTTGCCCCCACCCCAGCGTCAAAATATACGGCCGACCCTGTTCAATTTTCTTTTTCAGACTAAACTGACAACGGTCAACACGTCTATGAAATCCAAATGCAGTTATCTCTAATGATACGAGAGTACAGCATAGTAAATCAAATAGAGGTTTGCCTATTTATGGGCGGTAACTCCTCAGGAAAAGCGCGGACACAAGTTTTGATGCCCGTGGGCAGTAGGGCATATCGAGGTGTGCATACGGTCCAATTTTCGATGCTCTGCTCCTTATAATTTCCGAGATAATAAAATGACATTTTTTCAGATAAAGGGAGATAACTCCTCGGAGAAAACGCGGACAATATTCTTTATGCGACGATGGCATACAACTCTTTGACCCAAAGATACGTACCAATATTTAGTGTGCTACTCCTGGTACTTTTCGAGTAATAAGGGTTGCAAAAGTGTCCAGTATAATAATAATGAAAAATATTCGAAAAAGGGCCATAACTCTGTCAAAAGATATTGGACCAACATCTGGATACCATTATTTTTAGTAGACCTTAGATGCCTATATTCGCTAGAGATTTCGCGGTCCTCCTCCCATTAGTTTCTGAGTATTTTCAATTAAACAGAAAACGGCCGCAGTAGAAAAACAATATACTTCCTTGGTTACACCATGGAAGTATAATAATAGGGAAAATCATGAGTGGAAAGAATCGCAGTTTAGGGACGGAAAATGTGAAGTATGGTGAGTATATGTTGTCCAGACATGTGTAGGTTTATCTCAAGTGTTTGGACGTGACCCCACCCCTGCCTCGAAATTGGGTGACGGGATTGGGAAAACATCAACCCTGGCACAAAATGCGAAGTTTGAGGGCCCGTAACTCCGTTAGTTTCCAACGGATTTTAAAATTATTTTCAGTTTTGCGATCTGCCGCTAACATAGATTGCATAGTATAAATTTCATCTGATTTGGAGACGGATAACACTTTGATTATTGGAAAGCATATGGGCCCAAATTCAAAATTGGACGGCCAAAATCTCCGCCATTTCCCAACGTATTTACGATCTGTTTTCAGCTTCGAGATCGGCTGATGTTGCAGATGTTATATTCTAAGTTTCATCTGATTCGGAAAAGAATTAAAAATTGGTACCACTGACCACCCCTCCCCAGACCCACAATACCGAACCGACACTGGCAAAATTTGGCCCACCGCGTGCCGTCTTCAGTCCGTACGCATTTTCTTATCAGATGACATCGTATGTTCGATATCTTCGGAGGAGATGTGATCACAAGCACATGGGCCCAAAATTGCAAAGTTTGAGGGCCTGCAATTCTTTCAGTTTTCGATGGATTTTCGAAATTCTTTCAGTTTCTAGATCGGCTGATGTTGCAGATGTTATATTCCAAGTTTCATCTGATTCCGAGAAGAATTAAAATTTGGCACCACGGACCACCCCTCTCCAGACCCACAATAATGAACCTATACTGGCAAATTTGGCCCACCGCGTGCCCTCTTCCGTCCGCACACGTTGGCGTATCAGTTGACAACCAAACTTCGACACCTTCGGAGGAGATGTGGTCACAAGCACATGGGCCCAAATTGCAAACTTTGAGGGCCCGTAACTCTTGCATGTCTTCTCGGATTTCAAAAATCCTTTCTAGTATGGATTTGTTTTCGTTCAGGGAATCAACATACTTAAATAGAGGAATGTCAATCAAAACCTTTTTTTTCGAAAATTTTGCCCCCACCCCAGCGTCAAAATATACGGCCGACCCTGTTCAATTTTCTTTTTCAGACTAAACTGACAACGGTCAACACGTCTATGAAATCCAAATGCAGTTATCTCTAATGATACGAGAGTACAGCATAGTAAATCAAATAGAGGTTTGCCTATTTATGGGCGGTAACTCCTCAGGAAAAGCGCGGACACAAGTTTTGATGCCCGTGGGCAGTAGGGCATATCGAGGTGTGCATACGGTCCAATTGTCGATGCTCTGCTCCTTATAATTTCCGAGATAATAAAATGACATTTTTTCAGATAAAGGGAGATAACTCCTCGGAGAAAACGCGGACAATATTCTTTATGCGACGATGGCATACAACTCTTTGACCCAAAGATACGTACCAATATTTAGTGTGCTACTCCTGGTACTTTTCGAGTAATAAGGGTTGCAAAAGTGTCCAGTATAATAATAATGAAAAATATTCGAAAAAGGGCCATAACTCTGTCAAAAGATATTGGACCAACATCTGGATACCATTATTTTTAGTAGACCTTAGATGCCTATATTCGCTAGAGATTTCGCGGTCCTCCTCCCATTAGTTTCTGAGTATTTTCAATTAAACAGAAAACGGCCGCAGTAGAAAAACAATATACTTCCTTGGTTACACCATGGAAGTATAATAATAGGGCGAATCATGAACTGAACAATTCGCAGTTTAGGGATGGAAAATATGAAGTAAGATGATTGTGTACTGTCCTTAACATTTGTGTGTTGATCTCAAGTGTTTATAATTGACCCCACTCCTGCCTCGAAATTGGGTGACGGGATTGGGAAATTGTCACACCAGGCCCAAAATGCAATTTTTGAAGGACCATAACTCCGTGATTTTCCAATAGATTTTAAAATTGTTTTAAGTTTTGTTATATGCTACTTACTGAGATTGCATATTATAAATTTCATCTGATTCGGAAAAGGAGAACAGTTTGGTTATTAGAAAGAATATGGGCCCATATTCAAACTTTGAGTTCCAAAATCTCCGCCAGTTTTTAACGGATTTACGATCTGTTTTCAGATTTGTTATTAGCGTGTATGGTAGATGTTATATTCCAAGTTTCATATAATTCGGAGAGGAAATACATTTTGGTACCTCGGACCCTGACCCACAACACTGAACCGACACTGGCAAAATTTGGCCCACCGCGTGCACTCTTTCGTCCGCACACGTTGGCGTATCAGTTGACATCCAAACTTCGACATCTTCGGAGGAGATGTGGTCACAAGCACATGGGCCCAAAATTGCTAAATTTGAGGGCCCCTAACTTTGTCAGTTTTCAATGGATTTCGAAATTCTTTCAGTTTCTAGATCTGGTGGTGTTGTAGATGTTAAATTCCAAGTTTCATCTTATTCCGATAAGAATTAAAAATTGGTACCACGGACCACCCCTCCCCATACTCACAATAATGAACAGACACTGGCAAAATTTGGCCCACCGCGTGCACTCTTTCGTCCGCACACGTTGGCGTATCAGTTGACATCCAAACTTCGACATCTTCGGAGGAGATGTGGTCACAAGCACATGTCCCAAACTGCAAAATTTGAGGGCCTGTAACTCTTGCAATTCTTATCGGATTTCAAAAATCCTTCTTGGTTTGGGTTTGTTTTCGTTCAGGGAATGCATATACTTAAATAGATGAATATCGATCAAAAAAACATTTTTGAGAAAATTTTGCCCCCACATCAGTGTAAAAATATATGTCCGACCCTGTTAAAATTTCTTTTTCGGACTAAACTGAGAACGGTCATCACGGCTATGAAAACCAAATGCAGTTATCTGGAATGATACGGGAGAACAACAGAGTACAATAAAATAGAGGTTCCCCTGTTTATGGGCGGTAACTCTCCAGGGAAAGCGCGGACACAAGATTTGATGCCCGTGGGCAGTAGGGCATACCGAGGTGTACATACGGTCCAATTTTCGATGCTCTGCTCCTTATAATTTCCGAGATAATAAAATGACATTTTTTTCATATAAAGGGAGATAACTCCACGGGTTAAATGCGGACAATATCCGTTATGAGCCAAAGGCATAGAACTCATTTATCCCAACATACTTACCAAACTTGAGTTTTCTAGTACTAATACATTCAGAGATTTGGGCGTTGAAAAATACTGTAGTATAATAATAATAATGAAAAATAATCGAATAAGGGCTATAACTCTGTCTTGAAACATTGGGCCGAAATCTGGATACCATTATCTTTAGTAGACCTCAGATGCCTATATTTGTTAAAGATTTCGCGGTCCTGCTGCAATTAGTTTCTGAGTATTTTCAAATAAACGGAAAACTACCCCAATAGAAAAACAATATACTTCCTTGGTTACACCATGGAAGTATAATAATAGGGCGAATCATGAACTGAACAATTCGCAGTTTAGGGATGGAAAATATGAAGTAAGATGATTGTGTACTGTCCTTAACATTTGTGTGTTGATCTCAAGTGTTTATAATTGACCCCACTCCTGCCTCGAAATTGGGTGACGGGATTGGGAAATTGTCACACCAGGCCCAAAATGCAATTTTTGAAGGACCATAACTCCGTGATTTTCCAATGGATTTTAAAATTGTTTTAAGTTTTGTTATATGCTACTTACTGAGATTGCATATTATAAATTTCATCTGATTCGGAAAAGGAGAACAGTTTGGTTATTAGAAAGAATATGGGCCCATATTCAAACTTTGAGTTCCAAAATCTCCGCCAGTTTTTAACGGATTTACGATCTGTTTTCAGATTTGTTATTAGCGTGTATGGTAGATGTTATATTCCAAGTTTCATATAATTCGGAGAGGAAATACATTTTGGTACCTCGGACCACCCCTCCCCTGACCCACAACACTGAACCGACACTGGCAAAATTTGCCCCACCGCGTGCACTCTTTCGTCCGCACACGTTGGCGTATCAGTTGACATCCAAACTTCGACATCTTCGGAGGAGATGTGGTCACAAGCACATGGGCCCAAAATTGCTAAATTTGAGGGCCCCTAACTTTGTCAGATTTCAATGGATTTCGAAATTCTTTCAGTTTCTAGATCTGGTGGTGTTGTAGATGTTAAATTCCAAGTTTCATCTTATTCCGATAAGAATTAAAAATTGGTACCACGGACCACCCCTCCCCATACTCACAATAATGAACAGACACTGGCAAAATTTGGCCCACCGCGTGCACTCTTTCGTCCGCACACGTTGGCGTATCAGTTGACATCCAAACTTCGACATCTTCGGAGGAGATGTGGTCACAAACACATGTCCCAAACTGCAAAATTTGAGGGCCTGTAACTCTTGCAATTCTTATCGGATTTCAAAAATCCTTCTTGGTTTGGGTTTGTTTTCGTTCAGGGAATGCATATACTTAAATAGATGAATATCGATCAAAAAAACATTTTTGAGAAAATTTTGCCCCCACATCAGTGTAAAAATATATGTCCGACCCTGTTAAAATTTCTTTTTCGGACTAAACTGAGAACGGTCATCACGGCTATGAAAACCAAATGCAGTTATCTGGAATGATACGGGAGAACAACAGAGTACAATAAAATAGAGGTTCCCCTGTTTATGGGCGGTAACTCTCCAGGGAAAGCGCGGACACAAGTTTTGATGCCCGTGGGCAGTAGGGCATACCGAGGTGTACACACGGTCCAATTTTCGATGCTCTGCTCCTTATAATTTCCGAGATAATAAAATGACATTTTTTTCATATAAAGGGAGATAACTCCACGGGTTAAATGCGGACAATATCCGTTATGAGCCAAAGGCATAGAACTCATTTATCCCAACATACTTACCAAACTTGAGTTTTCTAGTACTAATACATTCAGAGATTTGGGCGTTGAAAAATACTGTAGTATAATAATAATAATGAAAAATAATCGAATAAGGGCTATAACTCTGTCTTGAAACATTGGGCCGAAATCTGGATACCATTATCTTTAGTAGACCTCAGATGCCTATATTTGTTAAAGATTTCGCGGTCCTGCTGCAATTAGTTTCTGAGTATTTTCAAATAAACGGAAAACTACCCCAATAGAAAAACAATATACTTCCTTGGTTACACCATGGAAGTATAATAATAGGGCGAATCATGAACTGAACAATTCGCAGTTTAGGGATGGAAAATATGAAGTAAGATGATTGTGTACTGTCCTTAACATTTGTGTGTTGATCTCAAGTGTTTATAATTGACCCCACTCCTGCCTCGAAATTGGGTGACGGGATTGGGAAATTGTCACACCAGGCCCAAAATGCAATTTTTGAAGGACCATAACTCCGTGATTTTCCAATGGATTTTAAAATTGTTTTAAGTTTTGTTATATGCTACTTACTGAGATTGCATATTATAAATTTCATCTGATTCGGAAAAGGAGAACAGTTTGGTTATTAGAAAGAATATGGGCCCATATTCAAACTTTGAGTTCCAAAATCTCCGCCAGTTTTTAACGGATTTACGATCTGTTTTCAGATTTGTTATTAGCGTGTATGGTAGATGTTATATTCCAAGTTTCATATAATTCGGAGAGGAAATACATTTTGGTACCTCGGACCACCCCTCCCCTGACCCACAACAATGAACCGACACTGGCAAAATTTGGCCCACCGCGTGCACTCTTTCGTCCGCACACGTTGGTGTATCAGTTGACATCCAAACTTCGACATCTTCGGAGGAGATGTGGTCACAAGCACATGGGCCCAAAATTGCTAAATTTGAGGGCCCCTAACTTTGTCAGTTTTCAATGGATTTCGAAATTCTTTCAGTTTCTAGATCTGGTGGTGTTGTAGATGTTAAATTCCAAGTTTCATCTTATTCCGATAAGAATAAAAAATTGGTACCACGGACCACCCCTCCCCATACTCACAATAATGAACAGACACTGGCAAAATTTGGCCCACCGCGTGCACTCTTTCGTCCGCACACGTTGGCGTATCAGTTGACATCCAAACTTCGACATCTTCGGAGGAGATGTGGTCACAAGCACATGGGCCCAAAATTGCTAAATTTGAGGGCCCCTAACTTTGTCAGTTTTCAATGGATTTCGAAATTCTTTCAGTTTCTAGATCTGGTGGTGTTGTAGATGTTAAATTCCAAGTTTCATCTTATTCCGATAAGAATAAAAAATTGGTACCACGGACCACCCCTCCCCATACTCACAATAATGAACAGACACTGGCAAAATTTGGCCCACCGCGTGCACTCTTTCGTCCGCACACGTTGGCGTATCAGTTGACATCCAAACTTCGACATCTTCGGAGGAGATGTGGTCACAAGCACATGGGCCCAAAATTGCTAAATTTGAGGGCCCCTAACTTTGTCAGTTTTCAATGGATTTCGAAATTCTTTCAGTTTCTAGATCTGGTGGTGTTGTAGATGTTAAATTCCAAGTTTCATCTTATTCCGATAAGAATTAAAAATTGGTACCACGGACCACCCCTCCCCATACTCACAATAATGAACAGACACTGGCAAAATTGGGCCCACCGCGTGCACTCTTTCGTCCGCACACGTTGGCGTATCAGTTGACATCCAAACTTCGACATCTTCGGAGGAGATGTGGTCACAAGCACATGTCCCAAACTGCAAAATTTGAGGGCCTGTAACTCTTGCAATTCTTATCGGATTTCAAAAATCCTTCTTGGTTTGGGTTTGTTTTCGTTCAGGGAATGCATATACTTAAATAGATGAATATCGATCAAAAAAACATTTTTGAGAAAATTTTGCCCCCAAATCAGTGTAAAAATATATGTCCGACCCTGTTAAAATTTCTTTTTCGGACTAAACTGAGAACGGTCATCACGGCTATGAAAACCAAATGCAGTTATCTGGAATGATACGGGAGAACAACAGAGTACAATACAATAGAGGTTCCCCTGTTTATGGGCGGTAACTCTCCAGGGAAAGCGCGGACACAAGTTTTGATGCCCGTGGGCAGTAGGGCATACCGAGGTGTACATACGGTCCAATTTTCGATGCTCTGCTCCTTATAATTTCCGAGATAATAAAATGACTTTTTTTTCATATAAAGGGAGATAACTCCACGGGTTAAATGCGGACAATATCCGTTATGAGCCAAAGGCATAGAACTCATTTATCCCAACATACTTACCAAACTTGAGTTTTCTAGTACTAATACATTCAGAGATTTGGGCGTTGAAAAATACTGTAGTATAATAATAATAATGAAAAATAATCGAATAAGGGCTATAACTCTGTCTTGAAACATTGGGCCGAAATCTGGATACCATTATCTTTAGTAGACCTCAGATGCCTATATTCGTTAAAGGTTTCGCGGTCCTGCTGCAATTAGTTTCTGAGTATTTTCAAATAAACGGAAAACTACCCCAATAGAAAAACAATATACTTCCTTGGTTACACCATGGAAGTATAATAATAGGGCGAATCATGAACTGAACAATTCGCAGTTTAGGGATGGAAAATATGAAGTAAGATGATTGTGTACTGTCCTTAACATTTGTGTGTTGATCTCAAGTGTTTATAATTGACCCCACTCCTGCCTCGAAATTGGGTGACGGGATTGGGAAATTGTCACACCAGGCCCAAAATGCAATTTTTGAAGGACCATAACTCCGTGATTTTCCAATGGATTTTAAAATTGTTTTAAGTTTTGTTATATGCTACTTACTGAGATTGCATATTATAAATTTCATCTGATTCGGAAAAGGAGAACAGTTTGGTTATTAGAAAGAATATGGGCCCATATTCAAACTTTGAGTTCCAAAATCTCCGCCAGTTTTTAACGGATTTACGATCTGTTTTCAGATTTGTTATTAGCGTGTATGGTAGATGTTATATTCCAAGTTTCATATAATTCGGAGAGGAAATACATTTTGGTACCTCGGACCACCCCTCCCCTGACCCACAACACTGAACCGACACTGGCAAAATTTGGCCCACCGCGTGCACTCTTTCGTCCGCACACGTTGGCGTATCAGTTGACATCCAAACTTCGACATCTTCGGAGGAGATGTGGTCACAAGCACATGGGCCCAAAATTGCTAAATTTGAGGGCCCCTAACTTTGTCAGTTTTCAATGGATTTCGAAATTCTTTCAGTTTCTAGATCTGGTGGTGTTGTAGATGTTAAATTCCAAGTTTCATCTTATTCCGATAAGAATAAAAAATTGGTACCACGGACCACCCCTCCCCATACTCACAATAATGAACAGACACTGGCAAAATTTGGCCCACCGCGTGCACTCTTTCGTCCGCACACGTTGGCGTATCAGTTGACATCCAAACTTCGACATCTTCGGAGGAGATGTGGTCACAAGCACATGGGCCCAAAATTGCTAAATTTGAGGGCCCCTAACTTTGTCAGTTTTCAATGGATTTCGAAATTCTTTCAGTTTCTAGATCTGGTGGTGTTGTAGATGTTAAATTCCAAGTTTCATCTTATTCCGATAAGAATAAAAAATTGGTACCACGGACCACCCCTCCCCATACTCACAATAATGAACAGACACTGGCAAAATTTGGCCCACCGCGTGCACTCTTTCGTCCGCACACGTTGGCGTATCAGTTGACATCCAAACTTCGACATCTTCGGAGGAGATGTGGTCACAAGCACATGGGCCCAAAATTGCTAAATTTGAGGGCCCCTAACTTTGTCAGTTTTCAATGGATTTCGAAATTCTTTCAGTTTCTAGATCTGGTGGTGTTGTAGATGTTAAATTCCAAGTTTCATCTTATTCCGATAAGAATTAAAAATTGGTACCACGGACCACCCCTCCCCATACTCACAATAATGAACAGACACTGGCAAAATTAGGCCCACCGCGTGCACTCTTTCGTCCGCACACGTTGGCGTATCAGTTGACATCCAAACTTCGACATCTTCGGAGGAGATGTGGTCACAAGCACATGTCCCAAACTGCAAAATTTGAGGGCCTGTAACTCTTGCAATTCTTATCGGATTTCAAAAATCCTTCTTGGTTTGGGTTTGTTTTCGTTCAGGGAATGCATATACTTAAATAGATGAATATCGATCAAAAAAACATTTTTGAGAAAATTTTGCCCCCAAATCAGTGTAAAAATATATGTCCGACCCTGTTAAAATTTCTTTTTCGGACTAAACTGAGAACGGTCATCACGGCTATGAAAACCAAATGCAGTTATCTGGAATGATACGGGAGAACAACAGAGTACAATACAATAGAGGTTCCCCTGTTTATGGGCGGTAACTCTCCAGGGAAAGCGCGGACACAAGTTTTGATGCCCGTGGGCAGTAGGGCATACCGAGGTGTACATACGGTCCAATTTTCGATGCTCTGCTCCTTATAATTTCCGAGATAATAAAATGACTTTTTTTTCATATAAAGGGAGATAACTCCACGGGTTAAATGCGGACAATATCCGTTATGAGCCAAAGGCATAGAACTCATTTATCCCAACATACTTACCAAACTTGAGTTTTCTAGTACTAATACATTCAGAGATTTGGGCGTTGAAAAATACTGTAGTATAATAATAATAATAAAAAATAATCGAATAAGGGCTATAACTCTGTCTTGAAACATTGGGCCGAAATCTGGATACCATT
This sequence comes from Siphonodentalium dalli, assembly GCA_032622095.1. Taxonomy (NCBI): domain Eukaryota; kingdom Metazoa; phylum Mollusca; class Scaphopoda; order Gadilida; family Siphonodentaliidae; genus Siphonodentalium; species Siphonodentalium dalli. The sequence continues at coordinate 5,364,037 of CP136067.1, forward strand.
ATCTTTAGTAGACCTCAGATGCCTATATTCGTTAAAGGTTTCGCGGTCCTGCTGCAATTAGTTTCTGAGTATTTTCAAATAAACGGAAAACTACCCCAATAGAAAAACAATATACTTCCTTGGTTACACCATGGAAGTATAATAATAGGGCGAATCATGAACTGAACAATTCGCAGTTTAGGGATGGAAAATATGAAGTAAGATGATTGTGTACTGTCCTTAACATTTGTGTGTTGATCTCAAGTGTTTATAATTGACCCCACTCCTGCCTCGAAATTGGGTGACGGGATTGGGAAATTGTCACACCAGGCCCAAAATGCAATTTTTGAAGGACCATAACTCCGTGATTTTCCAATGGATTTTAAAATTGTTTTAAGTTTTGTTATATGCTACTTACTGAGATTGCATATTATAAATTTCATCTGATTCGGAAAAGGAGAACAGTTTGGTTATTAGAAAGAATATGGGCCCATATTCAAACTTTGAGTTCCAAAATCTCCGCCAGTTTTTAACGGATTTACGATCTGTTTTCAGATTTGTTATTAGCGTGTATGGTAGATGTTATATTCCAAGTTTCATATAATTCGGAGAGGAAATACATTTTGGTACCTCGGACCACCCCTCCCCTGACCCACAACACTGAACCGACACTGGCAAAATTTGGCCCACCGCGTGCACTCTTTCGTCCGCACACGTTGGCGTATCAGTTGACATCCAAACTTCGACATCTTCGGAGGAGATGTGGTCACAAGCACATGGGCCCAAAATTGCTAAATTTGAGGGCCCCTAACTTTGTCAGTTTTCAATGGATTTCGAAATTCTTTCAGTTTCTAGATCTGGTGGTGTTGTAGATGTTAAATTCCAAGTTTCATCTTATTCCGATAAGAATAAAAAATTGGTACCACGGACCACCCCTCCCCATACTCACAATAATGAACAGACACTGGCAAAATTTGGCCCACCGCGTGCACTCTTTCGTCCGCACACGTTGGCGTATCAGTTGACATCCAAACTTCGACATCTTCGGAGGAGATGTGGTCACAAGCACATGGGCCCAAAATTGCTAAATTTGAGGGCCCCTAACTTTGTCAGTTTTCAATGGATTTCGAAATTCTTTCAGTTTCTAGATCTGGTGGTGTTGTAGATGTTAAATTCCAAGTTTCATCTTATTCCGATAAGAATTAAAAATTGGTACCACGGACCACCCCTCCCCATACTCACAATAATGAACAGACACTGGCAAAATTTGGCCCACCGCGTGCACTCTTTCGTCCGCACACGTTGGCGTATCAGTTGACATCCAAACTTCGACATCTTCGGAGGAGATGTGGTCACAAGCACATGTCCCAAACTGCAAAATTTGAGGGCCTGTAACTCTTGCAATTCTTATCGGATTTCAAAAATCCTTCTTGGTTTGGGTTTGTTTTCGTTCAGGGAATGCATATACTTAAATAGATGAATATCGATCAAAAAAACATTTTTGAGAAAATTTTGCCCCCAAATCAGTGTAAAAATATATGACCGACCCTGTTAAAATTTCTTTTTCGGACTAAACTGAGAACGGTCATCACGGCTATGAAAACCAAATGCAGTTATCTGGAATGATACGGGAGAACAACAGAGTACAATACAATAGAGGTTCCCCTGTTTATGGGCGGTAACTCTCCAGGGAAAGCGCGGACACAAGTTTTGATGCCCGTGGGCAGTAGGGCATACCGAGGTGTACATACGGTCCAATTTTCGATGCTCTGCTCCTTATAATTTCCGAGATAATAAAATGACTTTTTTTTCATATAAAGGGAGATAACTCCACGGGTTAAATGCGGACAATATCCGTTATGAGCCAAAGGCATAGAACTCATTTATCCCAACATACTTACCAAACTTGAGTTTTCTAGTACTAATACATTCAGAGATTTGGGCGTTGAAAAATACTGTAGTATAATAATAATAATGAAAAATAATCGAATAAGGGCTATAACTCTGTCTTGAAACATTGGGCCGAAATCTGGATACCATTATCTTTAGTAGACCTCAGATGCCTATATTCGTTAAAGGTTTCGCGGTCCTGCTGCAATTAGTTTCTGAGTATTTTCAAATAAACGGAAAACTACCCCAATAGAAAAACAATATACTTCCTTGGTTACACCATGGAAGTATAATAATAGGGCGAATCATGAACTGAACAATTCGCAGTTTAGGGATGGAAAATATGAAGTAAGATGATTGTGTACTGTCCTTAACATTTGTGTGTTGATCTCAAGTGTTTATAATTGACCCCACTCCTGCCTCGAAATTGGGTGACGGGATTGGGAAATTGTCACACCAGGCCCAAAATGCAATTTTTGAAGGACCATAACTCCGTGATTTTCCAATGGATTTTAAAATTGTTTTAAGTTTTGTTATATGCTACTTACTGAGATTGCATATTATAAATTTCATCTGATTCGGAAAAGGAGAACAGTTTGGTTATTAGAAAGAATATGGGCCCATATTCAAACTTTGAGTTCCAAAATCTCCGCCAGTTTTTAACGGATTTACGATCTGTTTTCAGATTTGTTATTAGCGTGTATGGTAGATGTTATATTCCAAGTTTCATATAATTCGGAGAGGAAATACATTTTGGTACCTCGGACCACCCCTCCCCTGACCCACAACACTGAACCGACACTGGCAAAATTTGGCCCACCGCGTGCACTCTTTCGTCCGCACACGTTGGCGTATCAGTTGACATCCAAACTTCGACATCTTCGGAGGAGATGTGGTCACAAGCACATGGGCCCAAAATTGCTAAATTTGAGGGCCCCTAACTTTGTCAGTTTTCAATGGATTTCGAAATTCTTTCAGTTTCTAGATCTGGTGGTGTTGTAGATGTTAAATTCCAAGTTTCATCTTATTCCGATAAGAATAAAAAATTGGTACCACGGACCACCCCTCCCCATACTCACAATAATGAACAGACACTGGCAAAATTTGGCCCACCGCGTGCACTCTTTCGTCCGCACACGTTGGCGTATCAGTTGACATCCAAACTTCGACATCTTCGGAGGAGATGTGGTCACAAGCACATGGGCCCAAAATTGCTAAATTTGAGGGCCCCTAACTTTGTCAGTTTTCAATGGATTTCGAAATTCTTTCAGTTTCTATATCTGGTGGTGTTGTAGATGTTAAATTCCAAGTTTCATCTTATTCCGATAAGAATAAAAAATTGGTACCACGGACCACCCCTCCCCATACTCACAATAATGAACAGACACTGGCAAAATTTGGCCCACCGCGTGCACTCTTTCGTCCGCACACGTTGGCGTATCAGTTGACATCCAAACTTCGACATCTTCGGAGGAGATGTGGTCACAAGCACATGGGCCCAAAATTGCTAAATTTGAGGGCCCCTAACTTTGTCAGTTTTCAATGGATTTCGAAATTCTTTCAGTTTCTAGATCTGGTGGTGTTGTAGATGTTAAATTCCAAGTTTCATCTTATTCCGATAAGAATTAAAAATTGGTACCACGGACCACCCCTCCCCATACTCACAATAATGAACAGACACTGGCAAAATTTGGCCCACCGCGTGCACTCTTTCGTCCGCACACGTTGGCGTATCAGTTGACATCCAAACTTCGACATCTTCGGAGGAGATGTGGTCACAAGCACATGTCCCAAACTGCAAAATTTGAGGGCCTGTAACTCTTGCAATTCTTATCGGATTTCAAAAATCCTTCTTGGTTTGGGTTTGTTTTCGTTCAGGGAATGCATATACTTAAATAGATGAATATCGATCAAAAAAACATTTTTGAGAAAATTTTGCCCCCAAATCAGTGTAAAAATATATGTCCGACCCTGTTAAAATTTCTTTTTCGGACTAAACTGAGAACGGTCATCACGGCTATGAAAACCAAATGCAGTTATCTGGAATGATACGGGAGAACAACAGAGTACAATACAATAGAGGTTCCCCTGTTTATGGGCGGTAACTCTCCAGGGAAAGCGCGGACACAAGTTTTGATGCCCGTGGGCAGTAGGGCATACCGAGGTGTACATACGGTCCAATTTTCGATGCTCTGCTCCTTATAATTTCCGAGATAATAAAATGACGTTTTTTTCATATAAAGGGAGATAACTCCACGGGTTAAATGCGGACAATATCCGTTATGAGCCAAAGGCATAGAACTCATTTATCCCAACATACTTACCAAACTTGAGTTTTCTAGTACTAATACATTCAGAGATTTGGGCGTTGAAAAATACTGTAGTATAATAATAATAATAAAAAATAATCGAATAAGGGCTATAACTCTGTCTTGAAACATTGGGCCGAAATCTGGATACCATTATCTTTAGTAGACCTCAGATGCCTATATTCGTTAAAGGTTTCGCGGTCCTGCTGCAATTAGTTTCTGAGTATTTTCAAATAAACGGAAAAACTACCCCAATAGAAAAACAATATACTTCCTTGGTTACACCATGGAAGTATAATAATAGGGCGAATCATGAACTGAACAATTCGCAGTTTAGGGATGGAAAATATGAAGTAAGATGATTGTGTACTGTCCTTAACATTTGTGTGTTGATCTCAAGTGTTTATAATTGACCCCACTCCTGCCTCGAAATTGGGTGACGGGATTGGGAAATTGTCACACCAGGCCCAAAATGCAATTTTTGAAGGACCATAACTCCGTGATTTTCCAATGGATTTTAAAATTGTTTTAAGTTTTGTTATATGCTACTTACTGAGATTGCATATTATAAATTTCATCTGATTCGGAAAAGGAGAACAGTTTGGTTATTAGAAAGAATATGGGCCCATATTCAAACTTTGAGTTCCAAAATCTCCGCCAGTTTTTAACGGATTTACGATCTGTTTTCAGATTTGTTATTAGCGTGTATGGTAGATGTTATATTCCAAGTTTCATATAATTCGGAGAGGAAATACATTTTGGTACCTCGGACCACCCCTCCCCTGACCCACAACACTGAACCGACACTGGCAAAATTTGGCCCACCGCGTGCACTCTTTCGTCCGCACACGTTGGCGTATCAGTTGACATCCAAACTTCGACATCTTCGGAGGAGATGTGGTCACAAGCACATGGGCCCAAAATTGCTAAATTTGAGGGCCCCTAACTTTGTCAGTTTTCAATGGATTTCGAAATTCTTTCAGTTTCTAGATCTGGTGGTGTTGTAGATGTTAAATTCCAAGTTTCATCTTATTCCGATAAGAATAAAAAATTGGTACCACGGACCACCCCTCCCCATACTCACAATAATGAACAGACACTGGCAAAATTTGGCCCACCGCGTGCACTCTTTCGTCCGCACACGTTGGCGTATCAGTTGACATCCAAACTTCGACATCTTCGGAGGAGATGTGGTCACAAGCACATGGGCCCAAAATTGCTAAATTTGAGGGCCCCTAACTTTGTCAGTTTTCAATGGATTTCGAAATTCTTTCAGTTTCTAGATCTGGTGGTGTTGTAGATGTTAAATTCCAAGTTTCATCTTATTCCGATAAGAATTAAAAATTGGTACCACGGACCACCCCTCCCCATACTCACAATAATGAACAGACACTGGCAAAATTTGGCCCACCGCGTGCACTCTTTCGTCCGCACACGTTGGCGTATCAGTTGACATCCAAACTTCGACATCTTCGGAGGAGATGTGGTCACAAGCACATGTCCCAAACTGCAAAATTTGAGGGCCTGTAACTCTTGCAATTCTTATCGGATTTCAAAAATCCTTCTTGGTTTGGGTTTGTTTTCGTTCAGGGAATGCATATACTTAAATAGATGAATATCGATCAAAAAAACATTTTTGAGAAAATTTTGCCCCCAAATCAGTGTAAAAATATATGACCGACCCTGTTAAAATTTCTTTTTCGGACTAAACTGAGAACGGTCATCACGGCTATGAAAACCAAATGCAGTTATCTGGAATGATACGGGAGAACAACAGAGTACAATACAATAGAGGTTCCCCTGTTTATGGGCGGTAACTCTCCAGGGAAAGCGCGGACACAAGTTTTGATGCCCGTGGGCAGTAGGGCATACCGAGGTGTACATACGGTCCAATTTTCGATGCTCTGCTCCTTATAATTTCCGAGATAATAAAATGACTTTTTTTTCATATAAAGGGAGATAACTCCACGGGTTAAATGCGGACAATATCCGTTATGAGCCAAAGGCATAGAACTCATTTATCCCAACATACTTACCAAACTTGAGTTTTCTAGTACTAATACATTCAGAGATTTGGGCGTTGAAAAATACTGTAGTATAATAATAATAATGAAAAATAATCGAATAAGGGCTATAACTCTGTCTTGAAACATTGGGCCGAAATCTGGATACCATTATCTTTAGTAGACCTCAGATGCCTATATTCGTTAAAGGTTTCGCGGTCCTGCTGCAATTAGTTTCTGAGTATTTTCAAATAAACGGAAAACTACCCCAATAGAAAAACAATATACTTCCTTGGTTACACCATGGAAGTATAATAATAGGGCGAATCATGAACTGAACAATTCGCAGTTTAGGGATGGAAAATATGAAGTAAGATGATTGTGTACTGTCCTTAACATTTGTGTGTTGATCTCAAGTGTTTATAATTGACCCCACTCCTGCCTCGAAATTGGGTGACGGGATTGGGAAATTGTCACACCAGGCCCAAAATGCAATTTTTGAAGGACCATAACTCCGTGATTTTCCAATGGATTTTAAAATTGTTTTAAGTTTTGTTATATGCTACTTACTGAGATTGCATATTATAAATTTCATCTGATTCGGAAAAGGAGAACAGTTTGGTTATTAGAAAGAATATGGGCCCATATTCAAACTTTGAGTTCCAAAATCTCCGCCAGTTTTTAACGGATTTACGATCTGTTTTCAGATTTGTTATTAGCGTGTATGGTAGATGTTATATTCCAAGTTTCATATAATTCGGAGAGGAAATACATTTTGGTACCTCGGACCACCCCTCCCCTGACCCACAACACTGAACCGACACTGGCAAAATTTGGCCCACCGCGTGCACTCTTTCGTCCGCACACGTTGGCGTATCAGTTGACATCCAAACTTCGACATCTTCGGAGGAGATGTGGTCACAAGCACATGGGCCCAAAATTGCTAAATTTGAGGGCCCCTAACTTTGTCAGTTTTCAATGGATTTCGAAATTCTTTCAGTTTCTAGATCTGGTGGTGTTGTAGATGTTAAATTCCAAGTTTCATCTTATTCCGATAAGAATAAAAAATTGGTACCACGGACCACCCCTCCCCATACTCACAATAATGAACAGACACTGGCAAAATTTGGCCCACCGCGTGCACTCTTTCGTCCGCACACGTTGGCGTATCAGTTGACATCCAAACTTCGACATCTTCGGAGGAGATGTGGTCATAAGCACATGGGCCCAAAATTGCTAAATTTGAGGGCCCCTAACTTTGTCAGTTTTCAATGGATTTCGAAATTCTTTCAGTTTCTAGATCTGGTGGTGTTGTAGATGTTAAATTCCAAGTTTCATCTTATTCCGATAAGAATAAAAAATTGGTACCACGGACCACCCCTCCCCATACTCACAATAATGAACAGACACTGGCAAAATTTGGCCCACCGCGTGCACTCTTTCGTCCGCACACGTTGGCGTATCAGTTGACATCCAAACTTCGACATCTTCGGAGGAGATGTGGTCACAAGCACATGGGCCCAAAATTGCTAAATTTGAGGGCCCCTAACTTTGTCAGTTTTCAATGGATTTCGAAATTCTTTCAGTTTCTAGATCTGGTGGTGTTGTAGATGTTAAATTCCAAGTTTCATCTTATTCCGATAAGAATTAAAAATTGGTACCACGGACCACCCCTCCCCATACTCACAATAATGAACAGACACTGGCAAAATTTGGCCCACCGCGTGCACTCTTTCGTCCGCACACGTTGGCGTATCAGTTGACATCCAAACTTCGACATCTTCGGAGGAGATGTGGTCACAAGCACATGTCCCAAACTGCAAAATTTGAGGGCCTGTAACTCTTGCAATTCTTATCGGATTTCAAAAATCCTTCTTGGTTTGGGTTTGTTTTCGTTCAGGGAATGCATATACTTAAATAGATGAATATCGATCAAAAAAACATTTTTGAGAAAATTTTGCCCCCAAATCAGTGTAAAAATATATGTCCGACCCTGTTAAAATTTCTTTTTCGGACTAAACTGAGAACGGTCATCACGGCTATGAAAACCAAATGCAGTTATCTGGAATGATACGGGAGAACAACAGAGTACAATACAATAGAGGTTCCCCTGTTTATGGGCGGTAACTCTCCAGGGAAAGCGCGGACACAAGTTTTGATGCCCGTGGGCAGTAGGGCATACCGAGGTGTACATACGGTCCAATTTTCGATGCTCTGCTCCTTATAATTTCCGAGATAATAAAATGACTTTTTTTTCATATAAAAGACTCCACGGGGTTAAATGCGGACAATATCCGTTATGAGCCAAAGGCCTAGAACTCATTTATCCCAACATACTTACCAAACTTGAGTTTTCTAGTACTAATACATTCAGAGATTTGGGCGTTGAAAAATACTGTAGTATATAATAATAATAATAAAAAATATCGAATAAGGGCTATAACTCTGTCTTGAAACATTGGGCCGAAATCTGGATCCATTATCTTTAGTAGACCTCAGATGCCTATATTCGTTAAAGGTTTCGCGGTCCTGCTGCAATTAGTTTCTGAGTATTTTCAATAAACGGAAAAACTACCCCAATAGAAAAACAATATACTTCCTTGGTTACACCATGGAAGTATAATAATAGGGCGAATCATGAACTGACAATTCGCAGTTTAGGGATGGAAATATGAAGTAAGATGATTGTGTACTGTCCTTAACATTTGTGTGTTGATCTCAAGTGTTTATAATTGACCCCACTCCTGCCTCGAAATTGGGTGACGGGATTGGGAAATTGTCACACCAGGCCCAAAATGCAATTTTTGAAGGACCATAACTCCGTGATTTTCCAATGGATTTTGAAAATTGTTTTAAGTTTTGTTATATGCTACTTACTGAGATTGCATATTATAAATTTCATCTGATTCGGAAAAGGAGAACAGTTTGGTATTAGAAAGAAATGGGCCCATATTCAAACTTTGAGTTCCAAAATCTCCGCCAGTTTTTAACGGATTTACGATCTGTTTTCAGATTTGTTATTAGCGTGTATGGTAGATGTATATTCCAAGTTTCATATAATTCGGAGAGGAAATACATTTTGGTACCTCGGACCACCCCTCCCCTGACCCACAACACTGAACCGACACTGGCAAAATTTGGCCCACCGCGTGCACTCTTTCGTCCGCACACGTTGGCGTATCAGTTGACATCCAAACTTCGACATCTTCGGAGGAGATGTGGTCACAAGCACATGGGCCCAAAATTGCTAAATTTGAGGGCCCCTAACTTTGTCAGTTTTCAATGGATTTCGAAATTCTTTCAGTTTCTAGATCTGGTGGTGTTGTAGATGTTAAATTCCAAGTTCATCTTATTCCGATAAGAATAAAAATTGGTACCACGGACCCACCCCTCCCCATACTCACAATAATGAACAGACACTGGCAAAATTTGGCCACCGCGTGCACTCTTTCGTCCGCACACGTTGGCGTATCAGTTGACATCCAACTTCGACATCTTCGGAGGAGATGTGGTCACAAGCACATGGGCCCAAAATTGCTAAATTTGAGGGCCCCTAACTTTGTCAGTTTTCAATGGATTTCGAAATTCTTTCAGTTTCTAGATCTGGTGGTGTTGTAGATGTTAAATTCCAAGTTTCATCTTATTCCGATAAGAATTAAAAATTGGTACCACGGACCACCCCTCCCCATACTCACAATAATGAACAGACACTGGCAAAATTTGGCCCACCGCGTGCACTCTTTCGTCCGCACACGTTGGCGTATCAGTTGAACATCCAAACTTCGACATCTTCGGAGGAGATGTGGTCACAAGCACATGTCCCAAACTGCAAAATTTGAGGGCCTGTACTCTTGCAATTCTTATCGGATTTCAAAAATCCTTCTTGGTTTGGGTTTGTTTTCGTTCAGGGAATGCATATACTTAAATAGATGAATATCGATCAAAAAAACATTTTTGTGAAAATTTTGCCCCCAAATCAGTGTAAAAATATATGACCGACCCTGTTAAAATTTCTTTTTCGGACTAAACTGAGAACGGTCATCACGGCTATGAAAACCAAATGCAGTTATCTGGAATGATACGGGAGAACAACAGAGTACAATACAATAGAGGTTCCCCTGTTTATGGGCGGTAACTCTCCAGGGAAAGCGCGGACACAAGTTTTGATGCCCGTGGGCAGTAGGGCATACCGGAGGTGTACATACGGTCCAATTTTCGATGCTCTGCTCCTTATAATTTCCGAGATAATAAAATGACTTTTTTTTCATATAAAGGGAGATAACTCCACGGGTTAAATGCGGACAATATCCGTTATGAGCCAAAGGCATAGAACTCATTTATCCAACATACTTACCAAACTTGAGTTTTCTAGTACTAATACATTCAGAGATTTGGGCGTTGAAAAATACTGTAGTATAATAATAATAATGAAAAATAATCGAATAAGGGCTATAACTCTGTCTTGAAACATTGGGCCGAAATCTGGATACCATTATCTTTAGTAGACCTCAGATGCCTATATTCGTTAAAGATTTCGCGGTCCTGCTGCAATTAGTTCTGAGTATTTTCAAATAAACGGAAAACTACCCCAATAGAAAAACAATATACTTCCTTGGTTACACCATGGAAGTATAATAATAGGGCGAATCATGAACTGAACAATTCGCAGTTTAGGGATGGAAAATATGAAGGTAAGATGATTGTGTACTGTCCTTAACATTTGTGTGTTGATCTCAAGTGTTTATAATTGACCCCACTCCTGCCTCGAAATTGGGTGACGGGATTGGGAAATTGTCACACCAGGCCCAAAATGCAATTTTTGAAGGACCATAACTCCGTGATTTTCCAATGGATTTTAAAATTGTTTTAAGTTTTGTTATATGCTACTTACTGAGATTGCATATTATAAATTTCATCTGATTCGGAAAAGGAGAACAGTTTGGTTATTAGAAAGAATATGGGCCCATATTCAAACTTTGAGTTCCAAAATCTCCGCCAGTTTTTAACGGATTTACGATCTGTTTTCAGATTTGTTATTAGCGTGTATGGTAGATGTTATATTCCAAGTTTCATATAATTCGGAGAGGAAATAAATTTTGGTGCCTCGGACCACTCCTCCCCTGACCCACAACACTGAACCGACACTGGCAAAATTTGGCCCACCGCGTGCACTCTTTCGTCCGCACACGTTGGCGTATCAGTTGACATCCAAACTTCGACATCTTCGGAGGAGATGTGGTCACAAGCACATGGGCCCAAAATTGCTAAATTTGAGGGCCCCTAACTTTGTCAGTTTGCAATGGATTTCGAAATTCTTTCAGTTTCTAGATCGGGTGGTGTTGTAGATGTTAAATTCCAAATTTCATCTTATTCCGATAATAATTAAAAATTGGTACCACGGACCACCCCTCCCATACTCACAATAATGAACAGACACAGGCAAAATTTGGCCCACCGCGTCCACTCTTCGTCCGCACACGTTGGCGTATCAGTTGACATCCAAACTTCGACATCTTCGGAGAAGATGTGGTCACAAGCACATGTCCCAAACTGCAAAATTTGAGGGCCTGTAACTCTTGCAATCTTATCGGATTTCAAAAATCCTTCTTAGTTTGGGTTTGTTTTCGTTCAGGGAATGCATATACTTAAATAGATGAATATCGATCAAAAAAACATTTTTGAGAAATTTTGCCCCCACATCAGTGTAAAAATATATGTCCGACCCTGTTAAAATTTCTTTTTCGGACTAAACTGAGAACGGTCATCACGGCTATGAAACCAAATGCAGTTATCTGGAATGATACGGGAGAACAACATAGTACAATAAAATAGAGGTTCCCCTGTTTATGGGCGGTAACTCTCCAGGGAAAGCGCGGACACAAGTTTTGATGCCCGTGGGCAGTAGGGCATAGCGAGGTGTACATACGGTCCAATTTTCGATGCTCTGCTCCTTATAATTTCCGAGATAATAAAATGACATTTTTTTCATAT